>VWZN01017946.1:70343-100673 GCA_013396955.1 Regulus satrapa | reverse complement strand
TCAGGTATTCTATGCTTTGTGCAGAGAACTATTTTCCTCACCAAGGCTGATAATTACAGCAAGTCAATGCTACATATTACTCTCTTCATTGTGTTTGCTTTCTGTAGAAATCCACATGAATTGGGAACTTTTCCCTGTAAAATACTGAGTCCTCTGGTGTCTAATTCTCACTTCTGTGCCTGGGAAAATCACAGAGCTGCATCCAGCTCTGAGATCCTCAGAACAGGAAGGCTATCAGCCTGTTGGAGTGAGTCCAGAGGACAAGGTTAATTCATTTGTATAATGAAGCTTCTCTCCTATGAGGAAAGCCTAAGAGAATTGTGTTTGTTCAGTCAGGAAAAGGAAAGGATTCTGGGTGTCCTAATTGCACCCTCCCACTACTTGAAGAGAGTCTATAACAGAAGACAGAGGTTTTTAGGAGAGCGGGTAGGGACAGGACAAGGAGTGATGGCTTTAAACCGAGTAGGTTTAGATGAGATATTAGGAGAAAATTCATTACTGTGAGAGTGGTGAGACACTGAAACAGGTTGCCCAGAGGAGTTGTGGATGCTTCATCCCTGAAGGTGTTCAATTTAAGGTTGGATGGAGCTCTGAGAAACTTTGCCTGGTGAGAGGTGTCCCCAGCCACAGCAGAGGCATTGGAACTACATCTTTACAGTCCCTTCAAACCCAAATTTCTATGATTCTATGATTATATTTCTTGCTGCAATCCAGTTAAAAGTTTACTGTTATCTTTATTTTCAAACATTTAACAGTCTGAAGCAGGGAAAAGAACATGTAAGATTTCTGGAACAAACCTATGTTTTCAGAGTGTTTTCATAACTTTTCTTTCAACATCAAGCAAAGGACAAAGACAGCAATGTATAGACTGCACCAAATTGTCTTGTCCCCTATGTCAAAAGCTGTATCATACAATTTACTTGGCGAAACAAAGAGCCTGTGTGCATCTAGTTACACTATTACACTAGAAGATCTTAGTGAAACAATATGAGGGCCACTTTGTAATGATATACATGCAAATAATTCTTTAGGAAAATTCAGGTTTTTCTTTCTAAGTAGAGTTTCAAGGCAAATAAACAGGACTTAAAATCTCTCCTTTCTCAGACTCATGCCTCCATTAACTAAGAGAAATAAAACTTAATGAAATAGTAAGAGGATCTTCCCAGCTTAAACCCATGAAAATTAATAACCTGTCAAACAAGTGAGGAAGCACCATGTTATGTTAAAAGTAATCATTCTCCCAATTGTGGTTTTAAGGCATTTAATTTTACATCAAAGAAAATGTTTGCTCATGTGGCTTAGAATGACAGCACAGGTGTTGGTAAACCTAACCATCAAATAACCAACACTGTTAACTTCTCACAATAGCATCACATAGTTGAGTGTCTTTGCCATAAAATATCAAGGTTAAAGCCTACAATCCCTTACAGATAATTAATGCACCTAGTGCAACCTTTTCCTTTGGATTCTCTACATGAGAAACTTAGTAGGCACTTAGCTAGGCTATAAAATAATGCTACATTCCCTATGTCAGCTCCAAGCGTCTCCATGAGAGGTCGGTTGCTGCATTTTGAAAGCTATCCCATGCTGAGTACTCAAAGAACTATTTGCATAAGGAAATAGAAGTAACCAAAACCCAATATGTTATAAATTTATACTTCTCCTTGCTGAATGCTGGTTTCTATTGCAAATAAAACTCCCAGATGCACTGAGCTCACATACTGTACTAAGGTAAATAGCAGTACAAATTATTAACTTTGACATTTCTATATTCTGTTTGCTAGCCATTACTTTGGCAAGTAAGCTTTGCTCTTGAAAGAGTATCATCTTCCAGAGGAATTTTAATGAAAAGGCAAGAGAAGTGAGTGGTGTGCTTTTCTGATTGATACAAAGAGGCAATTACTGATCCTGAGAACTGATAGACCACCTCTCAAATATTTTGATCCAGCATACTTCCAAATATTTTAAACACCTTAGGAAATGAAGTCTGTGTTTACTGGAAAAATCAGAAATCAAATACTGTGTCATGCAGGCCTGATAATTATTCTGTGCATCAATTTTAACTCTTTATAATGCATAAACAAAGATAAGCCTGCTTTGCACAACCTTGCAAGATCCTGGTGCCCACTCCTGGCTTTCTGTCAACTTCCCCTAAAAGGAGTAATCTATGGAAGAAATCTACTGAACATAAAAACACTGAACTCTTGTTATGTGCAATAGGTAATATTCCATTAAAATGGTTTCCTAATACGAGGAATGAAAGTCTATAACATCTATCTACAAGTTCTCAGGTGAGTTTAATGGACTAGAATTGCTATAAACTTCTAAATTTGAAAAATTCAGACCCTTTAGTAAACATAATACTAAAACTGGATAAAAATACAAGCCATAGCTATTCACACCACTTCACAACCACAACAATCCCCCAAAAGAAAATTGGCAACTTCCCTCCCAACATCCATACTTGCACCAGAGCTAAGTATTTTGTACAGGATGCATAATCAACTTTCCTGTTGTTGACTGTTGAAAGTTGTTTTTGTTGGCTGTTAAAAGCTAAGTATCCTCACTCAGGAGGATAAACTGAATGACAACTTTGAAGACATACAGTAATTCAGGAGCTCAAAAGTTGCACAGGTAGTGTGTTTAATTTTTGGAATCATCTTAGCTAAAGCATTAAAAGCCAATTGGATGGGTTAGATTACTGCATGAGTACATGCAGAACTTATGTCTATAATTTATAATGAAGAACATTCCCCTTTACTTCCCCATCTCTTCATATCATGTTTCAGGGTGAACTAGAAAGGAAAGAAAAGAAACAAAAAACCATCACTGACCAAACTATAATGGCACTTTATCTACATAAGTGCTTCTATTTCAGTGTGAAATAACCTTATATATTTGTCACACACACAACTCAAGTATTGCTGTCAATCAAAAAATTTCCATTACTTTTGTTCAGAAGATATCCAAAGATGCCATGGGGTCTTAAGTGCTTCTGTAAATGTGCATACCATCCCTCCTGTAATAGTAATGATGCTGAAGAACATTTCCTGTGCTTTCTTTATTCTTTGTCCAAACACATAGTTTCAGAAATGTGAAAAGCAATTGAACAATAGCAATAACAAAAGCCCCAATTTCAGATCAACCTGAAATAAAATATTTATATAATGAATACCTCAATAATTTAAAGTAACTTTTTAAAAATAGTTAATCTGTGAGCTAACACAGCATGTTTCATTTAAAAATGTATGAAGGTGAAACATTTGAAATTTTCTCTCCATGTGGAGAAAATTCACTGAAAAAACAGGCCAGAATTTGACAAAAATTAGTAGTCAGTTCTCATTCTCCTCAAAAACAGAGTTTTCAGTTATTTTATAACTTCTAGGGATGGGGGGAATATATCCTGCTTTGTCATTTACAATCAGTGTCAATGACAACTTCATGTGAGTTAATGCTGCCAGATTTCAGAGAGCATTGTTGGACTCAACTCCACATCAACATGAAAAATGAGAGTGAAAACAACAACATGTCAGTTTTTGGTATTTCAGCTTCCAAATCAGATGGAGCAATTTTCCCAGTGTCAAATATCAAGAGGAAAAAGAACCAAGGATAAAAATGTCGTTTATTCTTCTGATTAGCCTCGAAATATAAAAGAAATCTGGTATCACATTCTACTTACAAGACTGTTGATAGTACTATATGTTCTTCATTATTTACCCTGCTAACAAGGTTGGGTCCTCCGAAAATGTTACCAGCTATGGTGAGATTAATGTCATCACCATGATCAAAATTCGTTTTTGTTGAGAAAAATAAAACCCAACATTAGAGGAAGAACCAACTCCTAACTTCATCTTCCTCAGCACCTTTTCATCCAAGAACTACTGAAACCTGTAGTCTGGGAATATGCCAAGCTTCTGATTTGCTTGCCATGCTTGACAGTATAGATACAGAGACTGAACAGATTCAACAACTGAGGCAGCAGGGAGCAAAAGCACCATCTCCTAGAGGCAAAAACTCAATGAGATTGTGGAATATATCCACACAAGTCCAATACATATTACCCCGCTTTTTTCTCCAGCACAGCAGCCGCTCTTTACTTTGGATGAACACAGTAAGACCTGAATAAAGACCTACAAAAAGCAACTTGTAAAACTGAACCCTGTTTGTATGAAGAGTGAACTTTTCAAGACAGTCAGAGTTCATTTTATAAATTTGCATTCCTGGTAGAAAATGGAACCAAAGGCAGAGCCAGTTAATCACAACCAAATATCCCAAATAGATGTGGCATGTCTTAACTTTTACTACACTTCCCTGTAGTTACATTATCTGCCCTGATTCCAAGAACTGCTGGTGCTTTCTTCAGCAAATTACTGTTAAAGAACAATGAGACTGAGAAAGCTTTAAGCATGGTCATACATACATGAAATATAAATGATGTGGGTATATATATACATATGGTGTATGTTCCTTGTCATTCTTTTCATCCTAAAGAAATACACTGTGCATGACTCAGTGATGCTGAAATAAAAACATTAAAGAGGAGCTCCCCTTAAATATCACCAGTGTTCTGCTGGGTTTTGTTTTCAACAGGAGCAGCAACACATCATTTAGAAAAAGCAGGTCAGTCTTCTGTAGTGCACAAATATATATATATGTATGTATGTATGTATGTATGTATGTATTTACTCATAGATTATTACCATAAGCATGGCACTCAGAAGTTTACAAAAAAAATTCAGAATTTCAAGCAATTTTGCAATGTTCTTTTTAGGTTATGACAGCATTATTATAATTAGGATTACCATATAGCCATGAAATAGCATTAAATATTTAAAATATAGTCATAACTTGATGTTTGTATCATGAATTTTCAGTAAGTATTTATGATACAACTTAAAAAGTAGTCAGTTACAGTTTAGGTAGACAGTCCTAAAGCCATAGGTTAAACACTGAGATGTATAACTACTTAGAATTAGTCAACTCAAACATTGAGGGATTTGCATAAAGGAGTAAAATAGGAATAAATTTATTTGAACTGTTCTCGATTGCATTTGTTTGAGTAGTAGTATCCTTGACTTTGAACTAAAACCTTGAAAAGCTTTGCTAACTTTTATCATTCACCTTCATAGAAACAGAAGAAAAGCAGGCAAGTAAGGAGTATTGCCCTCTGAAACAACATCCCCAAAACACAGCTGAGGCAGCAGCATCAGGGTGACCCCATCCTACATAAACAGGGACATATTGTTCCTCTGCAAACACCGGCAGGGAGGCAGACACTCATCAGAGGGCTGTCAAGGTCCATTTGAATATCTTGGATTTACAGGACCACATACTGTGATTTAAACTTTTATTTCCTGAGCTCATTTTAAAAATGCAACAAGCAATCATGACAAACAGGAGCTCAATCCGCTTTTGCCAGACTAACCTATCACAGGATCTCAGTCTTTTACCTAGCACTTCACAAGGTTTCATGGTCTATAACACTTAATCCAATTTGTGCACCCATAAGAATAAAAAAGTTACCTAGCCCAAGGTGAATGTTCTCATCCTTCCTCTTACATAACACTGTGAGTGTACCCTGTGACACACCAGAAGCATGAAGGTCTCAGCAGCCATGATGTTGTGAGAGTCACTTAAAATTTTGGGGGGGCAAAGCTGATATTTTTCATATTTCAGCTTGAAAGTTTGATCTCTACCATTTCCAGAGGGCAGCAGATTCTGACAAAACTGCCAGGCATAGATGGACAGCAATTTAGGGATGATAATGGCTGCATAATGACCCTTTTTGCTCTTTCTGGCCACCTAATGGCACTGCTCCTGCACACATCCTGCCTTAGCTTGAGCTACATTAGCCAAAATCTAAGTAGGAGTTGAATAATAGTCACAAGTGTGCAGCCACAGCACCAAGTGGAACCAGGGTGCTCTGAGAGTTCCCGAGACAAGGCTGGGAGCAGGGTGGGGGAAGGAGGAAAACGGAGTACAGCTTGGCTGTCCAGCTGACTGTGAGTCACCCTAGCAGGCAGATTCTCATGCTCAGGAAAACAATGTTCCGTTTTGCCAATGCTGTTGAGACCCTAGTGTCAGCTTTTAACCACCCAGAGAGTATTACTTGCTCTCTTCCACAAATCCCTGCACTCCGCAACCTCTAGTGAAGGTCAGGGCCAGAGAGCTCTGTGCCAAGTCCACTCAATTTGGGATTGATTCCCTTGGCCTGGGATCAAACCTCAGAAAGCTTTCAGTGCACATCAGAGCTCTTTTAAAGTCTGTTGCAGCACCAAGACATGACAAGTGGCTTGGGCAGAGTGGCTGCAGGGCAGAGTAATGTCATCCAGATGCCATCTGCATGCATCACTGGTACTTTATGCCACAGGACTATGAGTAAGAGCAGCCTGGTCCCATTTTGTCCATGAAATAGAAAGAGCTGTGCTCCCTCTGTGTCTCTATAAGGACCAAGTGATTCTCTTGCTAAAAATTACAGCAAAGGCAACTCTTTTTTAATACTAAAAAAGACAAATGAAAAATACCCAACAACTTAGTGATACCACAGAGTTCATGACTGTCTCATTGTTTTGAGAATTTTTTATTATGTATAGGGGAAAAAAAAAAGTCCCCAAAAAAGAATATTCCTATGCTTAATTCTGATGTTCATATCCCAAATTAAGTTCTTTCAGTTGAAGATGAGTTTACTTTTGAAATGTCTAACTCTACACTGTAAAAAATAAATTAAATTCAATATTAGCAGTAATTTTTATTGCAATGAAATGTTTAATTTAAACAAGAGATTGTTTGATATTCTTCTTTGTAAGAAAAAGACATACTTCATTTTGGCTGATTAATAAATTTTTTCTCATTTCTTTTAAACTGTCAAAATTACAATGACTAGGTTAAAAAAAAAAAGAGAGAAAGAAAAAGTTAGATTTTAATATGTACTTTTGAGGTTAACTTACTGATACAAGTCAGCAAGATATAACAGCTCCTACTCTGCAGTAGCAAGCAGGAAAAGATGCTCAATTCAGGGCATACCTGCCTTCAGATAATTGTGATTTCTAGGCAGTGTCCCTGTGCAGACTTCCCTGTGATTCAAAGTTCACCTAAGGTTCAAATATCTGGAGGATGCATACACTTACAGTAAATATCACAAACCTTGTGACCCAGTAGCCCATAGTGCCACAGGCTCAAGTCTAGGAACAAAAGTTCCTAAACCACTAAGAGTATTTTCACACACACACTATGAAACATTTGGAATTTTCAGAAGTCCCAGGCTGTGTGCTCTGGCATGGGCATTACAACTCTATGCATACAGATAACCTTTTTAGGCCCATTCAACCCTTTTCCTTGACCTGTGGAGTCCTGGTTTTCACAGAACACCAAAGCATCAAGAAGGAGGAATTAGTTGCCCACAAGTTATCACTGAGATAAATTTCTTTTTAAAAAGTTGTGGGTTTTGGTTTTGATTTTTTGGGGTTTTTTTTGGTTTTGTTTTTGTTTTGGTTTTTTTTTTGTTTGTTTGTTTGTTTGGTTTGGGTTTTTTATGACTTTGTTTCAGTTTCATTTGGTTTTTAATTGAGGTAGACTTCTGTCATCTAATTGAAAAACAAAACAAAACAAAGCTCCAGTACCTCCAAATCTGGAGGTGCTTCTCTCTGGAATTGTTTTGGTTAAGAAAGTGTTGTTATAATGTTTTATCACATTTAGTATTTTTCAGTTGTAAAAAGTTACATGTCAAAATTTTAAATAGTGTTTTAAGAAATATAAACAAAGTTATCTGCCTCAAAATTTTTTCCACTCCTCTTTGCTTCTAGATTCAACTAAATGTTACTGTGTACCTTGTAGGAAGCTCTTTTTGCCTTTCTAAAACTCATCTTCCTCTACCTAAGCCTTACCTAAGTAGAAAACTTCTCTAAATCCAGTGAAGCTGCAAGACTTTATAGATATACATAACCAATATACATGGTTACTACCTTCCTCTTCTTAAGTGGAGAAAATCTTCTCATCTGTTAAAAATTGCCTGCATCCTATAATTTAGTACATTTAAAAATAAGATTCTGAATCATGATAATGAACATAGGAGCCATTTCCTGTGTGAAGTAATTAATATATAGGTGTGCATATATATATACTTAACTCTAAAAGCAACAGCTTATTTTAAGATTATTTCACAATGCATGAGAAACATCATTGAACAGAGGGCTCAGCTTAGCAAGACCAGAGAGCACTAATGTGTTCCTTTCTGCAGAGGAGAAAGGTGCTGTATTTTTGAACAGAGCCAGTTAAGAGGTCATTGGACACTGTAATTGTACTTACTGATTCTACAGACTTCAGTTCACATTCAGATTTTGCTGCAAAACTAATTGAATTTGTGTGAGCTGTGAGCTCTAGCTTATTTGACTGAAATATTCCAGCATTTCAGTCATGACTTCAGTTATTTTTGATGAAAATTAACACTTGGCTGTGCAGCAGAGCCTTTGTGCTACACCATCACATTTGAGACTTTCTCTGTGAGAGATGTAAACTCAAATAATTGAGGGCTGATTATGGTGGAATTAGAATCCTGTCAATTTATGCTCTGTGGAGCAGGAGGATTCGAAAGCTACCTGACACGTGTTGCAGAGGGAGTTAAAAATTTAACCAAAAGTGACCTGTAAGACAGTCAGGAAATCAATACTACCTAGTAAGACACATTTAGTACCCAGACATTTCTGGGCAATACCAGCCCACTTGATTCATTCAACTCCAAACAAACCTGGAGACAGCTGAAAATTCCAGCCAGTAACAAACATTTACAGGAGGAAAAGGTTTTCATGTTATTTTCTGCCACCTGTAATGTAGAGTAGAATGTACTGGGTTTGGCAAAAGTAGATAATGCAACATGTAAAAATGCTATATTATTTAATGACTTGAAGCTGAAATCAGTTTTACTTTTTTTAATTTTTTTTTTATATTGCTCTATTAGATTACAGAGCCATACAGATTTTTATGTGAAAACAGATTTCTAAAAGGTGATTATAAGGCATAGTTAGGTACGTTGCCTAATACTAGGGCCCAAGGGAATGTTTGATGTCTTTCCTTTAACTGAAGTTTCCTGTAAACTTGCTGCTAAAATGAACTGCTGTAAACTTTAAAATAGATAGCTACAACCAAGCTGATAAAAGGTATGTATTCAATGCAGACTTCCTAGACATGACATTGAAGCATTGCTAGTTAAATCAAAGTCTGTACCACTACATTTTGCTTGGAACATCAGAGTAACTATAATCAAACTAGCTCAGATTAATATATCACACCAACATATGAAATAAAAACCAGACCAGGGTAACCTCAGCCACTAAATAAAAAGTAGTAGTAGGAGGAAATAACAGTCAAGAAGCTGAGTTTTAAATCCGGGAAGGAAAAACATTAAAATCCAGGAAGAATACCAAGTGGCTTTTTGACCTTCTGCATGTAATTTTTTCCATATGGCCAAGTCTGCCTGGTGCACAGAAATTTAGGTGAAGAAGCAGTAATTTGTGTTTGCATGCCAGATTTTCATAATGATAAATTAGTTATAAACAGTGGCTTTGCTATCACCAGTGAAGTTGAACGAATGCTTAACTTGATTGCCAATATCAGGAATGAAAAACAGAGGTTTATATTATAACACTTTGTAACACCAGTGCCTTTTTATCCCTGCAAATTATACATATGTAGCCTTTCAGAGGTGAATGAACTCTTTTTCAGTCCTTTGCTTGTAGAGTTCCATATCCAAACACAAGTAGTAGCTCTCAGCTAAGGCTCTCAGGCAGGCTGGCTGCCCTGTGCTGGCAGAGTTGAGGTCTGCCCTGTACAGAATGTTTGTCATATCCCTTGCTGAGCAGGGGAGAAATGGGAATAGAGTCAGGAAAATAATTCTTTACACAGATGTGTAAGATGCTGTCCACCACTGTTGAAAAAAAGAAATGCACAACCACATCTTGGGTATAGCTGCCCTAAAATGCTAAGATACAGGAGAAATTGTTATAACTTCACTTACTACAAAGCACTGGTATTTACAGCACATCCTTGTTTGCATTCACTGTAGCTGTGAACCATTCCCCAGCTAGACCAATGGTGTCAAGGCCACTAAAAATTGATTGAAGTCGGAAGGATATCCTAAAATGAAAACAAATTAAAACAATGAAAAAAACGATTCTGTGTAATGAATAGTTTTCTCAGCACACTCTACTACCTTCCGTAAAGTAAGTAGTTAAATGAAAATCAATGTGAATACAAGACATTTCACACTAATGTTGAAAAGAAACATTCCTCAGAAAAGGATATAAGAGAAGCTGTAAAGCATTAGGCACTACTAAAAAGATAATCAACTAAATTTAAGACCTACATTAGGATGACACACACATGTTCACTGAAGTTATTTATTTTTGAAAGTGTTCAGAAGTATCCTTTTTTTTTTAGGGTTAGACCTTCATATGGCCTTGATTATCTAAACAAATTCAAACAGTTTTACATCATTCTGTTACTTTCTGGATTGGACTGAGTTAAGGACTGTGTTCTGCAAATACAAGAAAGAAGTTAGCTGAAAATGGAGGGGAGAAAAGGACATGGGAAATCAGTTGAGCGTGTAATAAGCAATGCCACAATTAGGAGAAAGAGGGTGAAAATGGAAAAATGCAAAACCCAAGCCAGATCTGCAAAAGGTAACATGAACGTAAATGAAAGAGTAAAGGGGCCATTTTCTTCCTGCATTTATAGGTACATCTCAAACTTTAGTATCTAGGTAAGGAAGTAATACTTATTGAATCATATCTGGAAGCCTACTTTTTTTTTCACTGACCATGCAGAGACCTCAAAATGAGACAAAACAAATTAGTCTTCTCTTCTGTGAACTGCTCCCAGAGTAATACACCTCTTTTCACCAAATGTCTCCTTTAATAGCAAAATCTTTTCACAGCATCACGA
The DNA here is from genome assembly GCA_013396955.1 of Regulus satrapa. NCBI lineage: Eukaryota > Metazoa > Chordata > Aves > Passeriformes > Regulidae > Regulus > Regulus satrapa. The sequence goes on along the minus strand of VWZN01017946.1, from coordinate 89,738 downwards.
GCATCACTGGAAATGGAGAATTACTACAAAATGTGTACTACATATTTGATAAACCTCAGTTTTTCATACAAATCTAGTCCAATCCATGAATCAACATTTCAATCATGCACAAAGCAATTTGATAAATGAGGCATGTACTTCACCTGTTTAAACTCCATATTTTAAGATATCCCTATATTCAGCACGTATTGATCCCAGAGGTTCTGGCTGGTCAGACAGCTTCAGGCTGAACCCTTTCAATCTTTCCATAACTTTATGGTGGTGGTGAAACTCCAAGACTCTATTTCTCCATCAGAAATTCTCATAATGTAATGGAGGAGAATCTCTGCCACCTCAATAAAAAGCTTTTTGTGAAGCTTTCAGCATTTTTAGCAGACAAAAAGCCCGTACAAAAATAAGAACATGAAAATCAGTGTTAAGCTTTAACAGCTCGGCCAGGCTGGTAAGAAACTGTTTGGTGGCCATGAATATCCTGTTGAATTTCTCCCATGTATGCATTTCACAGGCAATCAAACCACAGTGGGGATGTAACAAAACAACGCAGAAAGGCAAAAACATAGTCAGGAACATAGGGATATAAGACATAGATGTTCTTGCAACATTTTTAATTATGATGCACTTCTTCCTGACAGCTGAAGTGCCACAGAGCACACACCTGATTTGTGAGAGATTTGTCCTTTGCTTAGTGACCATCTGCCCACTGGAAAGTTGAGGAAGGGTGAGAAGTGAAGCAATCGCTTGCTTAGCAGTCATTCCTAGGACACAGTGGTTTACTGCTCTTTATTTCCACCTTCCAGCAGCAATGATAAAGTATGCCTCTCAGCAAGAAAGAGATTTTATCCATAAATTTTCCCATTGCTCAAGAGGTGGGTGCCAGAATGATCACTGTATTTTCACAGAAAGAACTGGAGAGCACAGAAGGTGAACATCTCTTTCCTCAATGAGGTCCTGAAAACACTTTTCTTCATATTTACAGTAGGAGAGACAGGCATAGGCGGAGGATGGAAAAAGATTTCCATGACCTGACAAGTCTCCCTCAGTGCTCGGCACAGTTGTTGTGGGAAACCACATAATCATCAACTTTCTGTTGACTGAGGCAATAACCTCAACAAATACTCTTCTCTCAGGCTTGCCCTGACAAGAATAAATTTTATTTCTAGGGTAGTTTTGAAGGGGAAGAAAATATAACAATTCTGAAAAGAGACTGAGAGTATTGCAAAGAATGATAATGCACAGATACAGTGATTGGAGAAGGAGGATCTTTACATTAAATGTCCTTCAATTCTTCACTTTCTCCTCTCTCACAGGTGGACCCTGCTATACTACCTGCAATATTAGTTCCACAATAACCTACTTAGGCCCTGTGAGATTTTCCCAAGAGAGCAGGGGAAAAGGATGTGTTCTAAGTAACATTTAAAATGTAGTAATCACTAATTTCAAGGGTTTTGTGTTTGTTTAATTTAGGTTTACCTAATGCATAGGTATTTGAAAAATACTTTTGGTGCAAGTCCCTCTCTCCTCACCCTCTTGCTGGAGACTATAGATGTGTGTTTTACTCACTTTTCTAGGCTTAAAATTAATGTTGTCATCTGCAGAAATAACATCAGGATAAGGATGAAGGGAGAGGGAGAAGTATAAGTAAAAGCATTATCAGGAGCTTAAGAACATCCATACCTATAAGATGAGGTATCTACCCAATTTAGCTGAAGATAGGTTCTGGTACATGGCTATGAAAATAACCTTTGGTCTCACAAAGGACAGATGCTGAAAAAACAGATTAGAGAAGCTGAAAACAGAATGAGGCATCTGAAATAGCTCCCTTCATGTGCAGCTCTATGTAGACAAGAGACTGGCTTTTCACGATTCCATAATGACAAAAACACTAAAGATTAAATGAAGTGGTTCCATAAGCACCAAACCTGAAACCCTTAAAATTCTTTCAGTCTGCATGTATCTGATGAAATCTGCCACTTTTCTAAGACTCCTATTAGCTAGTTTTATACATAATGAGAAATACTTTTCTCAGAGTGTTAAATTTTAATATGCCCACAATATCAGTAGATTTATTATCAAGTAAGTATTAATTGAAGCGTATTTAGCACTAAACCATAGAAAGAGAATGTCAGTTACTAGCAATGAAATTATTAAAAGCAACTTTTGCAGTAAATACTACTTTTTATTTTTTAAAGAAAGAACTTGCCTGCATTTCAGACTTTAATGAGGAAAGGAATCAATAGCATGCTATCAAAAGAAACATATGCCACTTTCTCTTTCACATGAGAAAGAGAACACTTTCTCTTGAGGAGTATGATTAGCATTCCACACTTCAAAATAAGGGTTATATTGATCCACTTAGCACTTTTTCAGTCCCTATTCATGAAAAGAATAGAGGAAATTTGAAAGGTATTACTTTCCTTCCCTCCACTTCTTTCGATGAACCATAATTATCAGTGAAAAATGGAAGATATTTCACTGGCTTATATATTTTTTATAGATATTTTGCTTACTTACCCATTGATTTGTCAAATGCCATTCACCTACGTTTTTGTTTTTTAAACTCACTAGAGAGAGGAAACTTCTGTCCTGGACTTGTAGTATGTCCACAGAAATAGCAGCTTTTGGGCCCTAACTGTTTCTTCTGTAAACATTTTCTATCTTGTAGAGATATTTTTATGCTAGCATTACAGTGCTCACTAAGTATATTTGTGTTTTTGAATGGAAGATGCTAATGAACTGACTCTCATGTGCAGTTTTATCTTTCTTGCTCTCTTTTCCATTGTAATTGAGGATACAGATGATTAGAATAGTGGAGATTTTTCTACCTAAAGTTTCAGAAAAAAAAACATGCCAACTTAAGTGAAATTTTTTGCTAGAAACCCAAACAGTATCTTTTTCTGAAGTATCTCATAGTTTGCTTAAGCTCTCCCTTTCCTCCTTGAGCAAGTTGCTTGGAAGGCAACACTTCTGTGTCATCTTATTTTGTCTGCAGCAGAAGAACTGTAGGAGTAGTACCAGTCCTACAGAGGAATTCAGGGAAATGAGGACAGTGAATAAAGTACAGTTTCAGGAAGGCACAGTAGTTTGAATGGAAGAGATCTGGATCTTTAGAAGAAATCTTTCAAGTTCAATTTCCCCTTGTCTTATCAAACCTGGGGTTGAAAAAGTAAGTGTTGGGATCCAGTTTGAGTGACAGGAGCACTAGCACAATTCCCTTTAGAACATTTGCTGGAGTAGTTTTTGATGATACAGTCCATTCTAGATTTGGGCTTATTTTCCAAAACTAAATGGTGAACTGGAATTGAAACATTCAAATTTTTTTGTTAGCTAATGGCAAGTTAGTTGTCAGAGTTTTACTGCTGCAAGAAAGAAGTCTTCCATTGCTATACACAAAGAAATGAGGCAAACATCTTCAAGTTATCTCTTGGCATCAATTGCTACCTGCAGACATGTACAGTAACCTACAAGCTCCCTGTTGCACGTGAAGTGAAAAACTATTATGTCTGGTAGAAGTTGACCATGTATTTTCCAGCCCATGGATTCCACACATGCAGGTTTCAGAGTTTTCTTTTTAAAATTTCATCCCTCCATTTTTGTTAATTTAAACCTAATTTTACTTCAAACCTAAACCTAATTTTAATTAATTCAAACCTAATCTTAATTAATTTTAGCAGAAAATGTGTATACACATCTAAAGATGAAATGTTTGTCTTCAGTGACTGTCTAACATGAAAACCATTACAATTTACTAAACTTTCACTATTGGAATTTGCTTTCATTAACCTTTGTTCTCAGCTATTTTTTTTCTATTATAAAATGTAAATTATAATAAACCAAGTCTTTCTGAAATTCACATTTATTATAATTATTCTTTCCTCAGTAAAGGTATATGGAAAGCCAACTACTCTTCATCAAGCAATACTGCATTAAAATTTTTCATTTTAAGCACAGCTAATATGAATTTAAAGCAATGGTTGAAATAGACCTTGAAGTATTAAATGTCAAGATTTTTGATGCCTAGATTATAAAATATTTGACTTCAAGTTTAAAAATCATAAATTTATACTTTTATAGATTACCAGAAGTTGAAATTACATGTTACATCATCAGAAATGCAATTAATTCCTTCTGAGTATGCTATATAATTTTGGCTCTTATTATTGCTTTTGGAATTTGACTAAACTTCAAGAGACCAGACCAGAACGTCCAAAACTATTTACTCAATTTTCTTCTGTAAAATTAATTTGCACTATATTTGCATAACTTCTCTCAGCCAATATCTTTAGCAGCCTGGAGATGTGACAGCACAGTCAGTAAGCCACCTGGTCATACACTGCTATATTGACTGCTACATAGTCCTTTCTTTACACATCCAAGAAAAATATCAAGCAAACAGATGTCTTGAATTCTGAGCACAAGAATACTTCAAAATTAGCATGGCTGGTCTTTCTAACACAGATAAAGAACAAGAAAAACAGACATAAAAGGAAATATATTCTCATTCTCAAGGCACCATCTTAAGGTCATATGAAGCCTGTTTCATGCACGTCCAACATAAAGCCTTTTCTTCATGGCTTAGGAGATCTTGGTCTCCTTAAAACTAGAATAATGCATCACTAGTCTTACCTGCATGTGTGAAAGATAAATGCAAAATAACATCAAGAAGCTCTCTGCTCTCTGAATTCATTTGTTCAGAGGGAACTGGGAGAGTTAAGAGGAAAGCACTTAGCTCAAAAGATTCATCAGATTAGACATCACTCTTGAGGCGCAAACTTACATCCTATTTAACATGTTGGAAGAAGGCTGGGAGAAGGACAGAAAAGAAGCTTTTCAAGTGGCTGCTCACTTTCAATTTCCTCAGAAAAAGATAAGACAAGGACCATAATAAAGCCTGTCACAACAATTTTGGAAGCGGTAAAAGCTAAGATTTCCTTTCAAACAGCTCCTTTGAGTACTCCATATTCTCAACAATGGTAATTGAACAGCAAAGCTTTTACAGCTTCTGAAATGCTTGTCCCTGTTCCCTCTTTACATAGATCAAGGACAGTAAGAGGGTAATTACTGACTCACTGGCAATACATAGCCCACCAAAAGCTTGAAAATCAGTAGATATGCCATTTTTATGTTCTTAGCCCTTAATGTGATAAAACAAATGGACTGAACCAGGCCTTTAAAGCCATTGGCTCTTTTCTTTCATCAAACAGTCATTTTACAGAAGTTAATTTCGTCTCTTTAGCTTCCTTTTTAGATTAGCTACCTGCAATGTCCTACAAGGACCTAATACTGACCTACTTGGCCAAAGGAGGGTCATTCTTGCTCATATATCTTCTTATTGTAACTATATCTACACTGCCTTTTTACTAGGCACCACTTCATGCCTGCAGTGGTTCAGAGGCTTTTGCCTTCTGAGATCTTCAATTCTCCCTTGGACAAATAATGCAAACTCCCATAGTGCAAACTGGCTGCTTTGCCTCCTAACCTCTGGCTGCTTTGCCTCCTAACCCGATGCCCATCCACACTATTCTTCGTCTAGAAAGTGCAGTCTCACCTGTTCTGCAACACCCACAGGATACCATCTGCTTCTCTCATGACACCATTTGCCACAACACTCTTTCCAGAAGGTCATGTCAGAGCTAAGCTACTGCCCAACCCCTGCCCCCTTCTCCTTCTGTTCCTATTGCTGACAGGAACCTAAGCAGATTCAGTTTTTGGAGGGAGATGAAGCATGAGCAAGGAGCTTCCTCAGCTCTGGCTGCAACTTGTGTTACTTTAAAGTGACCCTGCAACAACAGCCTGAGATTTTTTAAGGGTTGAGTGTAAGATGAATGTGCCATACATGCACATGCACAGAGAAGTTGAGGGAGTTTATGGTTAAAGTGACATGTTTCTCAGATGGTTTGCCTGTGTGATGATGTAACCACAATTTAGGACAGCCTAGTGCACAGATTATTAGGGACAATGGGAAACCCAACCCTGCTCAAAATAAAGGCCTCTCAAGAGCACTCATTTAGTCTTCAGTGTGGGTGGAGGCCCATATACCTACAGCTTCCTCAGCACCAGGGCACCACAGAGGAAGGCTGGCAGCTGGCGTCGACAAACTCTTCTATGTCAGAATCCACATCTATCTGTATCCTCAAACCTGGGATTAGCTGTAGGATCGGACTCCCTTTTCCAGGTGCTTTTCTGGTTTCATCCTTTAAACTATCACATTTGGAAGGTGTAATAACACTTGTAAAAACACCACTTGCTGCTTTTGCCATTTTGTGTAAACAATGTTCACATAGATAAATACCAGCAGTCAGACATAATATACTATACTACATTCTTTGTCCTAATTGACAGCCCTTTAGAAACTTTACTGTTCTTTGTATCTAATCTATGGCTAGGGTATTCAGATAAGAATAATTTATCTAGATACCCTAGACATTTGACACCTACTTGTCAAGAAAAGAAAGGATTCTCTAAATTAGCAATCTATAATGCAGAAAAAGCTAAAATGTTTAGCAAGTCATCTGCGAGACACATACACAGTTTCAGTTGCGATTCACATCTTGGGATAAAGCCTATAGGTATCTCAATGTATTTTCCTTTAAGACAGTATGCAGAAAAAATGTAACATTAACAGTAGATTGCAAAAAGAGGCTAAAAGAGACTCTTTTGATTACTGAAGTATGACCCTCTACCTTTGATGAGATAATCAAACCTCTTCATACAATTATGTCCAAAATGAAAATACATATGAGGAGATTTTGAAATAACACTGGAAATGCTTCTTCAATAAATCATCAAAGGGAAGCTGCCCTTTTTTCTGCATTACAAGAAGTTACTTTAAAACCAACCCAAAACAAACAACAAGCATCAACTGAAAGGCGAAATATGCAAAACAAAAGAAAGGAACCTAGAACTACTGGTGTCCGCAGCATGCAATTCTGAGCCAATGACCCAAGCCATCCAAAATTTACCTCCAGAGAGTGCTGAACTGTTCTTTATATAATTCACTGATTCTAAACATTTGTCCCATTTGTGTGATAGGTAAGTGCTAATAACTACTTGTTTCACCCAGAAATTAAACAGCTTTTGTTAGAAGCACTGGGATATGCTACAGAAACAGAATAAAGTTTTTCAAATGAGGTATAAGAAAAAGGGAGGTGGAAGGAAGGAAAAAAATATCTTTGACTAAGTTCTATACCCAAATAACCAAAGAATAAATTAGAAATTTGGTTAGCTAAGTGAACAACATAAGTCAAGCACAGAGCAGCATGCAGATTTGAACAGTAGAAGAGCAGTGTGTACAGAAGAAATAAAGAAAACCCCAGCCTCTATAAATACAGGAGGATCACACCTACGGTTAAAGAAGTATTAGACATTTCAAAACACCAGTAGGTTATTAAAAACAAGACTTGACTACAAAAGTGTTATAAAGTCACATAATTATGGCTTGAAGACTAGGAACTAAAAACTGTCTTGGCTTCAACAGAGAAGTGTTAAACTCCAGGGACTTTCCTGCCTACTATTAATTCTGTGCGTGCTTCTCCAAAGGGAAAGCAGCTGTCCTGACTCCCTGCTCCTGGCATTAGAGAATGGGGCTCTGGGGACACTTCTTTCCCCAGGATACATATTCTCATTTCCCAGGGAGTTCCTGGGGCACAGCCTGACTCCCCCTGATACAGCTTCCTAGCTGACACTATGGATCATGCAGGGAAGTTAAAACACTGCTCTAAATACACTAAACTATCAATACACACATTTCTGGAGTTTTAAATTATGCAAATCAGTAGTCTGCCTGTAATTGAGCTAAGTGTGACAGAGAGACCAAGACCATAAGAGAGCAACACTGCTAATGCACCAGTTTGGAAAACTGGTACTGCTTACAAATGGTCTGCACATCAAACATCAGCATAAAGCATTTTTCTCCTTGGTGTTTGAATGAAACCAGTTCAGCACATACACCTACCAGCAGCTGAAAACAACAAATCAAAGCTGCTACTAGCACTTTAACAGAAGCTAAAATATGTTCTTAAGAATGATACAGACGTATCAGTAATACCAAGAATATGAAACAACTACTAAATAAAGCATTTCCACAAGGAAAAACTGAACAATTTGCTGTGGTGCTCATAGTACCACATTTAGAAACATTAATATGTTTAGGAAAATTTATACCTTTTAAAACATTCCTTTATGCCCACAAGTTCTTATAACTACAATAATTTAATGCTTTTTATTCTAACCATTGGGATGATATACCTATACTTTCAAGTATAGGGTTTTTTTTTTCTTTTTTTCTTTTTTTTTTTTTTTTCAGAAAGTAAAGCCCAAGTGATATTGGGATGGATTATTCATGCTTCTAGTAAAAATGCAACCATGTGTGGTGCACCCAGAAATATTCCTTACTAAATCCCACTAAGACATTCAGTTAAAGCACTTTCCATAATACAGCAGTAGCCATAAGGTTCTTGTTTAAAATATACTTTGAAATAGACTTAAAACTAAAATAGAATCAGGCAACTTACACTCATCACAGAATGAGTTTCTCAAGTTATGCAAGGTGGCAACTACTTTGAATAATGAAGATATGAGGTTCTAAAATAAAAATTTCTAAAAACTTCAGTTTTATTCCCTCACATAAAAATAAAATTGCCGTTCCAATGTCTCATGTGTCTTAATTTTGGTCAAAACTTCTAGTGTTTACCTTGATTCTTCTTACCAAAATGTGACCAAAGAAACCTTTGCAATGTTGTTTAAAGAAAACATCCTTAGTCGATATTATTACATGCTTGCTGCTAAAAAGTGGTTTATATAATATTTTAGGCTGCTACTACTCCTTCATATAATATTCACTCTACAATAGCACTTCATTTTGCAAGTATAACCTGTAGTTTTGCTCAGAGAGTATTAATTTTAAAAGGATATTTCTTCTGAACTTTTATTGAGCACAAGAGATTCCTTTGGGGACTTTTATTTTTATTTAACAACAAAATTAGATTAACATTTATTGTAGCCCAAAGCAAAGATTACTTATTTTCTATAATTCAAAATAACGTGAAGTATTTGGGTACTGGTCCAAATGGGGGTTGGCACAGAACTACAATGCCTCCAGAGGAGGCTGCAAACTGATTTACCATAGTCTTGTCTCTGCTTTTTTCCTCTCCTTGTTTTCCTTGCTGAGCTGTATCTCTGGGGTAGACTGAGGGAACAAATGCCTTGGAGAATCTCTCAGAAAGCCTTATAAAGAAATAATATGCAAGGTTAAAAAATAAAAGGCAGTCGAAAAAGAAAACTGAAATCAATGTCACAATGACTTGCTATTTTGTAACTCATCTTTAATTGCCATCAAAGTCTTTGAGATGCATTTAAAACCATTATAAGAATAATAATAATAACAACAAAAAAAATATTTGAAAGCCTAAAGGCTTTTTTTTTGCCCTCCAGTTTCGGAGGATACCTGTTCTTGGAAAGAGCATTCTTGGAACTGAAGCTTGCTGGGAAGGTTTCCCAGACCAAGTTTGCATTGTCCTCATGATAGGAGACAGTAGTACAAGAGGTACATGTCAAAGTAAGTGTAACCATGCTGGGGAAACAGATAGAAATACAGATGTTCTGCAGACACATTTCTATGGCCTTCTGGGATGGAGTGATCACATCAGTGGACAAGGAAAAGGCTCCAGAAGTAATTTTTGTGTATTCTGTAAAGTCTTTGACACAGTCCCTCACAAAATCCTTCTCTCTAAATTGGAGAGACATGGATTCGATAGGTGGACTGCTAGATGAAACAGAAACTGGAAGGAGGGTAGTGGTCAATGGCTCAGAGTTCTGGTGGACATCAGTGATGAGTGGTGTCCCTCGGGGTCCATGCTGGGATCAGTACAGTTAAATATTTTCCTCAGTCATGGGGACAATGAATAAAGGGATAAATGCACTCTCAGCACTTTTGCAGGTGACACCAAGCTGAATGGTGATGTTGGCACTCCTGAGTATGACATTGAGAGGGAGCTGGACAAGCTTGGGAAGTGAGCCCATGGGGATCTTATGAGGTTTAACAAGACCAAATACAAAGTTCTGGATGCCTGATTCAGGACACCAAAACCTTTTGTACACAGAAGATATTTGAAAAGAAGATGCAATTTAAACCAAACTGTTTTGTTTATTCTGTAGGAAAGCAGAACACTCAAGCACAAGTTCTGTTTGTACCTCTCCAGCAGTGTGCCACACAACATCTCAAGGCTTAAAGGATATTTTTCAGTCACTGCTGCTTTACTAAACACAGGATACTCAATACCTTTGTATTATTCGAACATTTAGAAACGGCTTCCTTTTATGAGGAGTTTTAAAATTTACTGTCCTGCTTTTTGGCTACTGTAACTATAGCCTCATAAAATGGAAATTAAAAATATGACATAAGATACAAAATAAGTATATTTATATTAATACAGTAATAACTATAAATCATTATAAATATACTTTAATGTCATCTGTATATGAAAGTTTGTATGACCTCTTCCATATTATAGTGAGCAAGATGACTACTTGACTAATAACAGTAAAATTACCTTCTTTTGAAGCAGATGTCAACACATAGCAAATCACATGAGGTAGAAGTCACAGAGGCAGTGGTGAGAAAATTATAAAAATGTCTAAGGTGGACTGAAATTAGCTGGAAAGAAATCCATTGAATGAAACAGTAAAAAGATAACTAAGGAAAAAGGGAAGGGAAAGATTTCTCAAAATAGGAATGTGTTGCAGGGAATGAAATTTTTTGCTCTTGTTTTCTCTGTGACCCAAGTAGTCAAATATTCCAAATTCCCTTGTAAAATTTCAACCCTAAAGCCATTAAACTGTGCAAGGTTGGTTTGTGTCTTTCAATTATGCAGTTATACAATGCTTGTTTTCTACAAAGTATCACTTATAAGCTATTACTAAGTTAGCTTTTGGAAGTATTCTTAGGAGAAAACAATGCAGTTTTCTGGGTGTATCTCAAAAAACATTTGATTTAATTTTTCTTATATACCACTTCAGAAGTTAGCAAGGAGTTGACCCCTTTCATTGTTGATCAGTACTAACAAATTACTCTCCACATTTTCCGCTATAAGCATACAATTTTAAAAACCCCTAATAATATGACATGAAACACAGGCAGGCAGGAAACAGCCTTGAAATCAGAAGCTGGTTTGAAATTTAAAGTGTCGTGGAGTAGTTATCCAAACTCTAATGTGGAAAATCATACAGCACCACCTTGTGAACTTTCCTTAAAAACACTCTTAAAGATACTAATACAGTTGGCAGCACAGACTTGGAGCATGACTAGGAAAATGAGTGAAAGCTTTGAAGGTTGGATTCAGAATGCATATTCAAGGTGAAAGCATCTTTTAAAAACAGTAAAAAAAAAAAAAATCCGAGTAATATACAAATAATGCAGGAATTGATGAAACTTGGAAAAGTTATCTGTAATTTAATAAACAAACAAATACCATGTTACCAAAGTCCTTCACCACAGTATATGCCAGTAGTTCTTCTAAATAGCCAGATCTTTGAAAGTTCTTTATTTCTGCTCTCCAGAGGATGGGGCAACCCTACAGCAGTAAAGCCACTGACAGGATCAACAACCAGCTCTTAATGAAATGACAAAACCTTTCTGACAGCTTTTGCCACTTCGACCCAAGAGTAAATAGATTTCTTTTGGAGACATTAAAATGTACAGCCACTGCATCCTTCACACACAAACAGAAAGAACCATAGTCAAAATGTTTTTACAGAAGAAGCCCTCACTCTTCAATCGAAATTCCATTTATGGTAAAGGTATCACCGGAGAAGAAAACACTGGCAACAGCTCCAGCTGTGCTATTTGAAGGGTTCTTATAACAAATCAGTGGGTCAAAAATATGAATTGAAGTCTTCCATACCTTCTCTGTTCCTAATATGGCCAGGAGGCTTTGCTCTTAACTCTCGTCACCAAAAATCATGACAAAGTGAAACATTCACTTCACTAAGAAGGATCAAAAATTAATTTGATTTTCCCACATTCATGTGACAGGAAACTTTGAAGATTGTTATGAAGAAAAGAAAAACCTGGAACAATAAGGATACCTTTGTTTCCCTCTTTAAAAACAAGTCTGCTATTTTTCCTCTTTTCCCTTTATACTTTTTTTCCCCCCCCAGTGTTCCAGTCTGATTTTGCACTGTATTTTAAAAAAGATAAGTGACCATAATTGCACACTATATGCTAGGGAACATTTTAGCAATGTTTTGTAAAAGAACAATGTATTTCAATATTCCTTATCTTTGCAGGAATAATATGTCTCTCAAAGCCTAGAACTACATTTGACTTGACTCCTGTGGCCCTATTTTGCAAATTACAGTTCATGGTTAATTCCTCAAGTAACTGTCTTCCAGCATTTCATTTTTATTTCAGTAAAATTTGTGTCTCCTTTGACTTCTTGTACAAGTGCTGCACTACTTTCTATTTTCTATAAATTAATAACTTTTTGTGACATGTAGCACTAAATCTTTTACTAAAGGTAGCACAAACTGTATAGTCTTAGTTTCTTTGCCAGAAAAGTAGGTTTTTTTCTAAACAAAAGAAAGCTAATAGGCAAAGGGTTGTGCTGAACTCCTGCTCTTTTTTACTCTGTTTTTTTATCTCTTTAATTACTCTTATGTTTATAATTTGCTTTTAATCTTTGTGAACTATTGAGGTCAGACTAAAAGGTCTATAAATAAGGAGAAATGTCACTGTCACCTTGCACATTGCACCTTGGAGCAAAGGATGCATTTAGAAGTCATCAGACATAGAGGGTGCTGTTGCACTGAACATCCAGCAGTGATCTTGCGCAGCTCTGAATCCAGGTCTTGTCTTTTTACTGGGTCTTATAACTAAAACTCAGGATCTTTACTGTCATTTACTAAATAATAATAATAAAGCCTTCTAAAAAATGTTTCATTTTTATTCTTTTAAAAGTGAAGATGGCATCTTCCAGTTTTACTAGTAATCTATTTTCTAGTTTATAAGCCTGCAAGGAAAACATTGGCTTCAGCACTTGATACCAGCTGCAAGTTTTAAGCACAATAAGGATTATAAGATCAATGCATGCTGCAGAAGTCTAACATGGAGACTTTTTGTCTCTTTTTTAACCATAAAGCATCCAGAACAATTTTAAAAATTTTTGTTTCCCTTGCAGAAGTCAGTGCTATTAATATTTTCCTCAAAGCAGGGAAAATTGTCAGGTTAATAGATGGGTGACTGAAAGGAAGAACCACTTTCAAAATATTTGTCAATTTATATTTTATATATGTACTTTTTTATGTAGACCGTTGAATTTTAACTAGAGGATTTCAATAGGCACATTATTACTTTCTTGCTCAGATTTCTGATATATACCTTCACTTTTGGTATCTGATCAAAGAGATAAAAAGTGACTTAAACAGCCTCTGCAAACAGCTCATACATGAGTTCAAAAGAGAAAGGTAAGGACTCTGTACTATAATGCTCACAGCTCTTCCTTCAGAAGCTCGAAGTGCAGTGCTGAGAGTACTGAGAACATTATGGCTGGATAAATTGTCACCCTGCTGTGCTATGTTGATTTGCTCCCTTGGTAGAGATTTTGCCAGGAAAATACACATTTGTGCAATGTCATTCAGTTTTATTTGTTTGGTTGGTTGTGTTTAGTTGTTGTTGTTGTTTGGGTTTGGTTGGTTGATTTTTTTTTTTTTAAGTTAAATAAATGCTATATAAAAAACAGAAAAAAACCCACACTTTTTTAACTGGCAGTTTCATATTCTTTTCTGTACTGGTATAGCTATAAAAGAACAATGGAGAGCCCTGACTGACCAATGTTAAGAAAAACTGATATAAATACATCAGCTGAAGTGGTCCCTGGGGAACTATTGTTGCCATATTTTCTGAAAGGAAACAGGAACAGAGCTTGCCTATCACAAATTCAGATAACAAGCTCTGTGAGACATGAAATTCACCTGTTTGAGTGTCCATCCCCTTGCATCACCCAACGATAACAGAAATCCTTTTCAAACCATGCTGTAAAAAATTAGTCAATGCAAGAGATTCAGTTCAGTGGATTCAGGAACAGCAGATCACTACACACATACAGTGCCTAAATTGGCACAAATACAATGTCAAAACCCAAAATCAAATTTTGAAAGCATAAGAACTTTGAATAGGACTAGCATGGTCAGTGTGGTGAAAGAAAAAGCAAAGGAAATGTATGGAAAATCCAGCTTCACCACTGGAGTCAGACAGACAGCAATTTCTATTATGAGATTTTGAAGTGCACATTTTGATATCTGGTTGCTGGGAAAAAGGGAAAGTTAAAGATGACTGAGCTTCAGAGAACTAGTTGATTATTAGTTTATATGGGGTCAGCTGAAGTCATGAGCTGTAATATCTGAAACTGAGGTTTGTCCATCAAGGCAAAGGACCAATTTGAAGCATAATAAAAGAGCCCAAATGGCTCAGTAATAATTTATAACTGGAGAACAGCAGTTCATCACACTGAGATGAGCACTTAGAATCTTACAGGCACTATTTGCAATAAGCAGACTCACTAGCATCAATGCATTCTCATCTAAACCAAATCAGAAAACAAAGGCCAGGCTAATGAAAAGAGCTCTGAAGTTCAGCCAAAGGCTTTGAATTATGGCAGAGCTACAGGTTAACCTTGCATGGTTATTCTGCAGGTATTCCTGGGACAGAACTTTAGGCTCCAAGCAGTTCAATTTCTAACCATCTCTTTTCACCAATATACAACTTTAATACAGTCAGTTGTCTGAGAGCAAGTCAGTCCAAGTGGAATACTCTTTTAGAGACTAGTCTGACTTATGCTGGAGAGCCATTGAGCTGAACCACATCATCAGCTTGTCTCTCACTCTGTGGCAAGACAGGTCTGTTTTTTTCCATCTGAGCTGGGACTACAGCGAGTCTTGCTTGACATTCTGTTCCCATTTCAAGAATTCCCCCAGACTGTCAGTCTCTACCTAACATTTTGTCTGACCATTGCCTTTTGACCCCAGATTTGGTGAATCACCAGGTCTTTTTCACTGATGTTCTGTTTGAAATGGTAGATCTTGATTTCTTTAGTGCCTTCTGACTGATCTACCTGCATTGCACATAGCCTGCAATCATATCCCAGTTTCCTGTAATTTGTATCTGAGATATGATCAGCTTCCTTTCATGGTTCTATTTTACTTTATTTCAGTACAGTTTTGCATGTTTATGACAGCTATAACTTTGGAGTGAAATTAAAATACTAATATAACTGTCAACTGTGACAAAATATTTGAAGCTACTAATAGAAATCTACAAACAAGAAACACTAAAGGAGGATTTTCCCTATTCCCTGACTCCCACATTGTGGGATTTGACAAGGAAAAGGACTGTAGTTGGTCTTTCTATGTCCATGAGAAACTGTAAAGGTAGGATATTTGGAATAATATATGTGGAGAGCTTTACTGTGTTATTACATTGCTATGGTAACAAACACAGACCTAATTCAAAGCACATCTTCCCATCTTCTACTTGTCTTCCCAGCTCTTTGAAATGTGCCATATAGTGCTTCTGACCAAACAATTCCAGTAACTCAAAGAAATGCTTCAATAGTAGCTTGCAAAATTGAAATGGGAGGTCATATTTAATCACCAGATTTCAAGAATAAGGAAAAAATGTGAATTAATAACTTAAACAAAAGGAGGTACACTGAACTTCAGAGGACACTTATATGATACACAGAACAATTGCTGAAAAAAACTAAACTAGAATATTTGCTATTATAAAATGCACGTATTTCTAAAAATTAGGGTGGATAAGCATGAGAACAGATTGAAGCATGAGCTTTACCATTAATTGAAATCCTTTTTTGCAAAGAGAGTGACTTTGTAAGACATTGGCTGTACATAGCACAGTGACAAGGTAACTAGCCCAAAACTGAGGGAAATTTTATACTGGCTCTATAATTATAGGAGATTTTTAAGGTTTATTATTAGCTGTCAAACTCTTTGAAATATTTTATAAAAATTACCAACTATAACAGTAAATAACTCACTATGCCTGCTTAGAAATAGTAGACTGTTTCCTCAGCCCTTACCCCCTGTAGCAATAGATAAGTGGTCTAATAAAATGCATGAGAATATGCTATTTAAAAAAAAAAAAAACTAAAAAAACCCCAAAAAACAATAAAAACAAAAAACTACAAACAAACAAAAAACAAAACAAAAATAGAGAAGGAAACAAACTAAAAAAAAAAACCAAAAAAAAACCACTAAAAACTTCCTACTTGTTTGCAGGAGGGGAAAAGCATACAAAGGGTCTGTTTTTCTCTGATATAGCATCACCACCAGCTTGTATTGAGAAAGCACATCGGACCCCACAGAAACAGATTGCTTGCCAATACAGAGGGTTTGACTGCTACTGCTTCTTCCAAAAACTGCAGTTCATTTGCCAGAGTGTATGCATTTCATACATGAGCAAACCCAGAACTGTTCCTTGACTTAGCATGGCATGTTTGACTTAGCATAGAATTTAAGCAGCTGTAAAATGAGATACTTTTATTTCCCATCACTGAAGGGCAGCTCAGCAAAGGTACCTCGAAATAATCCCCTGTATTAAATGCCTTCCAGCATCTATAAGTATTCTTTAACTGTATAAGCCTTGTCTGAACAGGCAAGCAAAGTAAACCTAATTCCCCAGGTTAAACAGTCCAGTAATTTGTATTCTGAGTACAGAAGCTGGTTTGAAAAAAAAGAGAGGAGAAATATCAAAAGAAAAAAAAAGAACAGGGAAGCAAGGAGGAGAACCTACAATCTGTATTTACTACTGGGGGGGGGGGGGTGGGGGGGGGGGGGGTGGAAGCAGTCCTGGCTTCAAAACAGATACCAACAGCTTGATATCACCAGCAGCAGACACCAGCTGATGCGAGGATGGCTCTGTCACTCATAACACCTCGTCTTTCTTCCTAGCAATTCAGTGTGGGAAGGGGTGGTTTGCTAGGGAGAGTGGATATCAGGAAGGTTTTCACACTAGTGGTGTCCTGATACACTTTGTTGAACAACCAGCTCTGTGAGAGCCTGGATGAACACACAGCTGGTGACAGTCACACAGGTGGGGTCCCTACCTGGAGGAAGAACCAACTTGGTGGGAGCTTCTGCAGGCATGGTCATGGTTACCACAACACCGGAGGCCCACCTGCTTGTCTCAGCCCAGAAAGAAGAGGAAAGCCCAAGAAGACTATCAAACCCCATTGTGTTTCCAGCTGGTCTTTCTCCACACATTTTTGCCAGGACAGCACTTAATACTGTTTTTCAATTGAGAATTGAAACAGCAGCTAGGAAGCAGTTCTAAGTACTGCTCTTGGCACTGCCTGGTAATTGGTAAATTGGCTGAATCTGTTACATGTGTAAATAGGCTGTCATTGTGCCACACTTGCAGAGCCAGCTGCAACCACTTGAGTTTTTAGGAAATTTGCCTGCCTCCCTGCTTCCACGCCTGCCCTATTCTCAGGTTGCTCTTGCTTCTCCCAGAAAGAATCAGAGCAAACAAACAGCTAAACCCTACAACTATTATTGAAAAGAGAACACACAACATTTGTTAACTTATGCAGTCCTTGGGACTGTCTGGCCTTTTAATGCAAACTGCTTGTTTCAAGAAAATTCAGCACCCTGTGTTGTCATCCTTCTTCCCTTCCCCCTCCCCCAAGTACTGGTCAAGAAAACCAGAAATATCAACCATCCTGCAGTTTTTCTGCTGTAAACAGTTCACTTCCCTGTTTACACTACCATCATGTCTGCTAGAATGAGCAGCTGGAAGTCTTCCCAGATAAGTGCTCCTCACATCATCCTCTCTATAAATCTGACCCTTCCTTAATAAATAATGCAGAAAAATCCCATCTAATTCAATCCAGTTATACTTTAAACTATATCTCTATATATTATCTCTCTATATATAGAGATATATCTCTATATGGAGATATATAATATATATTTATAGATAAACATAGAGAGAATATCTCTCTATATATATCTAATAAACTATATTAAAGCATTCTCTTTTTGTCTGCTCTGTCTGCTCTGACACTAGAGAGATTCTCTCTACCACTACAAATTTTACTTCCTGTCTGCAAGAGAGCCCTTACTATGCTTATATCCACAAACAAGCAGAAAGTGAGCTTGCCATATACGAGGCTGTTTATTTCACCAGCAGTGATCACAGAAGGCAGGCAAGGCACCTCCATGAGTCTCTCTCATTACAGCCATCAGACAAGCAGCTACTGTGTGGGCTCACAGTAGGAGACGCAGTGCAGTGCACAGATAGTTATGGAAATGAAATACCTGCCAAAGGTTTCAAATTGCTGTCAGCTCTGGCAAGAAAAGGCATAAGTATAATTAGATTTTCAGTGGCACAGGCTAGATAGATCTCAAGCTACCATACTCCTAAAGCAGAAAGGGCATCAGGCTGTAAAAATGTCAGAACCCAGTAGGGTGTGAAGTACAAAACCGTGTTTTTAATGATCGCGTAGGAGCAGGAGATGGATATGCAATTCATGTATGTTATCTAATGCTCACAACATATTTCCGACATGGTGGAGAAATATTTACAGCAGAATTAACTCATGATTTTTGTGAAATGAAATCTGTCACTAAGTATTGGCAAGTATTCTTGCAATTTCAAAGGATCAGGTGAGGTCAGAGTGGCAGGGGGAATGGGCTTTCCTTAGTCACAGGCCATCAGGATTGCCTCATTCCTCCCTGCTCCCTGATTTCACCACAGGGCTGACCCTCAGGCCACTGCCAGGGTTCAGGATGCTGTGCTGAGGTGCACTATAGCTCAGGATGTGACCTGCTGATTTTCTGTTCGCTACAGGAGCTGCAGACTGGTGGGAAGCCAGGAATACCCACAGCTTCTGTCTGAAAAGGGTGTTTGTTCATCAGCATAGGGTCCCACACCACAGGCCCTCATTGCTGAAGGTCTGCCTTCATTCAAGTGGAACTGAGTGGAGGAGAGCACAGAATGTGTCAACCTCTCTTTCTGTCTGCCAGTCCCCAATTCTATATAGCTGTGCTAATCCAGTATG
Source organism: Regulus satrapa (assembly GCA_013396955.1). Lineage (NCBI taxonomy): Eukaryota > Metazoa > Chordata > Aves > Passeriformes > Regulidae > Regulus > Regulus satrapa. The sequence goes on along the minus strand of VWZN01017946.1, from coordinate 70,668 downwards.
TTTCATCAGAGCTCAATGGGACAAATAACTTGTATCTGACATGAAACAGACACTGCAGTCTTCATATGAACAGAAAAGGGTGCCAATTTCTTTTCTTTAGAAATGTTACAAAAGCCTCTATTACTTTCATATCATGGACAGAATAGTACAGACTTTAAAACCATTTTTGTTGGATTCTACACTGTTAAAACCAAGGCATTATCATATCATTTTCCCCAAGTATTTGAAGAGATAGTTTTGATTGGGATAAGAATTCACAGTAGTGAGTTTTTGCCACTTACCTCTAAACGCTCATAATAAAAAATCAAGACTAATTGCTTGCAAA
>VWZN01017946.1:36050-64439 GCA_013396955.1 Regulus satrapa | reverse complement strand
AAAAAGGGGTTGTTGCCACATGAGCCAGACCTAGTTCTGGGATGTTATAAGAACAATGGGAGAATTCTTGAAAATAGTGATATTTACAGAAGTTAGCCAATGCATGTTCAGTGTCTTATCAAGGTACCTTGGATGTTTTTGGACAGACGGCATTGCTGTCTGTGCTGTCTGCTCTGCTTACCTGCTTGTCTGCATGTATGCTTGCTGCTTGCTCTGCTCTTCATATAGATCTTAATAAATCATCATATTTAGCCTTCTGAAGCTATGGAGTCTATGTAGCTTTATTGCCTCAATCAGAGCCCTAATTCTCCAATACAGGGTGGGGATTTTTTTTTTTTTTAATGTTCTCTATTTTAATAGCTACTTTACCTGTTGGAGGGAAGTGAGAGAAGGTTTGCTAGTTTATAAATAATTCTCTGGTTTGTCCATTCCTAGAGCAGAATATGTTTGGATGCAAGACATTTTCAAGATTCCTGATCAAGACACATCTAATTCACTTTCTCAGTCACTCTGGCACAGGATGTAAATTAAATTCAAGTAAGTGGGTAGTGACTCAAGATGACCATTCTTGAATTTCATCACAGATTTTCAAGTGTCAGCTCATAAAATGTAATCACACTTGATTTAATTCTGGATAAGTTCAACTGCATTGTGCAATAGTCTTTGAGTTTATTTATAAAATTATATTTCTATTGCAGCTTATTAAAGTACAGAGAGTGTAATAAGCTCCTTGTTGCAAAACAATATTAGTCTGCAAAGAAGTTCCTCAAATCTGTCATGGATACAACTTCTTTTTACTCCTATAGAGATGTTTCAATCTGCCCAGGATACCATGACAAACAGGCCTTTCTAGTGAGACACTCCAGAATGAGCTGAAGTTTTATATAGAGATAGTAGTGGAAACAACCATAGTATCAATTAAAAAATGCTTATAATCTTGAGAACCTTTATGCAAACAAACTAGTACAAACTGAAGTCCAGGAGTGTTCTAGCTGTTGTGCATCACATTGCTGAAATAGTTCAGAGATAGGATCTATTGCTCGATAAATGGGCTGAAAGGCTTTTGCAGAGGTTTAACATTAGGTAAAATGTTGAAAACTCATGGAAAAGTATTGCTGCATCAACCAGTGTTTTAGAAAGTGTCCAAGTGTCAGAGAGCATGGAAGATGAGTTTTGTTGGAAATATATTTTAAAGAAACCTTAATGCTTGAGATCAGAAAAATAAATTCAGAACAAATGGAAACAGGAATGTACTGTTCAGAGAACTACAGTATTACAGTGGTTTCAAATGCAGAACAACTTCAAGAGTGAATAAATCTGGATTTGTTTATCCTCTCACAGGGACTGATTGCAAAGGGAAATGTATTTTATTGTCACATGGTGTAGCTGGCACTTAAAGGCTCACTGCAGAAACATACAATACCCAAAAACTTCAATGCCTGTGCAAGCTGAGTAGCTAGATATAGCTACTAGATTTTGGATTTTTAAAAAAGTGAGTTTGACTCCTCTGAAAAAAATACCCTTCAATTTATGGCATTCTGTAGCAATTCCCATAATATAGACACATCTTCTATGACCCTGCTATCTCACACTAAAACTGTATCTGAGTGATACAGAGTGAGGTGCCTCTGACAGGAGATCAATTGTACAGATATTAGGTAAACAACAAAGTTTCCTCAATAAAAATAACTAAACATAGAGGGTCTTATGACTTCTATATAGAATGTAAAATCTAGTATTTTGCTTAGTTCTTACCGGGGTGGAAAAGATGAGGAAAAAAACAACTTGCTAGGCAGTGATACCTAAATAGGCACCTAGGCTAAATTTGGAAATGCTGTTAGAAGTGTGCAGACTCTGTGTGGAGTTTCAATTAACAAGAATCCAATTGGTTCAGTCAGAAGTAAAAACTAATCAAACTACAATGATTGTAACACATGTGTAGTGTCACAAGTTGAATCACAAATTCTTGAGAAATTTAAGGCTGCAGAGAAAGATCTGTGACTGTCTGAGGGGAAAAAAGGCAGCTGAAAGTGATGGGACCACTCTTGATTTTACTCTGAAAGAAACATTAGCTGAGGTACTGAGAGTGGCATAAAATCATCATATCAAGTTTTACCAAGTGACAGTTCCAGCAGCACACATAAGGGCTGAAAGAATATCAGAGCTATTATTTGCTGCTTCATTGCAGAGTGAATGCAGTATCACAAAAAGTGTTAGCAATTGGGATTAAGTTCAGTCAAACAAGATGGTCATCATAAAATTGTGCATGGTAACAGAAACTCTTCAAGAACATTCAAATAAACCAAGATACAAAAAATTTGAGGAGTTTAAATCTGAAAACCAGAAGCAATCAAAAAATAATGTAATTTGAGTATTTTCTAACCACTAATGGTGACATGTCTATGTGGGGTGGGGAGTCATGGGGAGGATCCTGAACCAAGCACTAAAATAAAAATAAAAATTTAAAAAGGGTCCAAACCAGTCTAAAATACACATAAAATCAATTTGCTTTGTACTGCAGGAAGTATTTTTAAGCCAAGCAGATATATGTTACAGAAGAATATGACCTCACCTTCCAAAGGTCAAGAAGCGGTGAAGGAAATACAACTAAGTCAACCACCTTACTCATCAAGGTACGCAGTCAGAATGTTCTGGGGAAGAAAAGTCCAAGGGCATGAAATTACCAGCTGATTATTATTCTGGGTTTATATACTTCATGAAACTCTATTTTTCACTATTAATTGTTCCTGAGGAAATCTGGAGGACAGTACCCGTTCAAACCGCACTGCTGCATTGTGCACAGCTCACCTTGGCAGTCAGCACAGCCAAGGAAGGGAGCAGCCCAGGGTGACTGACTGCAGAGCTGCTCCTTAGCGCAGCACAGCTCCCACAAGGGCCAGTCTCTGCATCAGCAGTGATGGCAGACATGAACATTTTCATTGGTGCTATTTGGTTCAAAGCACTACTTTGTCCTTCAACTTCTTATGTTAAAATATAAATTTTAAAGTAACTAGGAAGCTTCTTGATTATTCTTTTTATTTCTTCTCCTTTATTTCCATGATCCCATGACCTCCTTTCCCACTTAAGTCAATGACAGCTTGACTTTGCAACAACTTTGCAATTACTTTCTTCAAAAAGCTTTCAAATCTTCCACAATCTTGTTGGATGCACAAATGAATTCTGCCTTTCATATCCCAAAATGAATCATTCAAAGTAGCTTAACTAAAAATGAAGAAAATACTTACTACCATTTTGCTCTTTGTCACACCTCTGTCTCCCAGCAGCACCTCTCCTGCTCTTAGTAAGATGACCTATATGCTCTAAAGGCCACTGGAGCAACAAAATTATTAACATGTTTGCACAGCAAACAACAATCTGATTTGGCATCTTACTATATAGATCCTGTCCTGGTTTCTTCTCCCCTTGTCCATTGGTGAAATTCCACTTCTCAAAGCCCCCTAGGAGGAAATTGAAAAAACACTACCCAAAGTAGAAAACATTTGTTTACATTTTGTGTATGCTGCACAGGGAAAAGGGCTGTTCCATTACTTTGGATATTAAGGAGCTGTATTCATCTACTAAGGACAGGATGATGCATCATAAGCCTATAAAATGGGCAAGATGGAAGATAAAATATACTGACATAAAGGTTTTTATTTATATTCAATTCTAAAAGCTTACTAATGCAGATGAAGAAAACAACTATTTAACTGTTTAATTCAAAGTAAATTATAGAAAAATGTGATGAAACAGAGACACACTGTGAGTAATTTTTCCACAAAGTAAAACCTAATCAATATGAAATTTAGTTTGTGCTCTGGAGGAAAAAAAGCCTGTGGAACTGACATAAGTGCATAGGATTACAGGTGAGATAGCATTAAGCTTATTTATTGGAATAAACTGTGAAAAACACAAACAGTGCTCTTACAGCCACAGACAAAAAACATTTCCCAGAAATCCATATTAGATCCTGGCCTCCCACTAGGAGAAATCAGTACAAGAGCCAGTGCTGAAGGGACCATATCATGATCATATGAAGCAAAACATAAAGGTTTTTAAAAAGTTAGTACCAAGTAATCATAGAATCATAGAAACACAGAATGGCCAGGGTTGGAAGGGACCTTAAGAATCATCCTGTTCCAACCTTCCTGCCATGGGCAGGGACACCCTCCACTAGACCAGATTGCTCAAGGCCTCGTCCAACCTGGTCTTGGGCATTTCCAGGGAAGAGGCATCCACATCTTCTCTGGGCAGCATGTTCCTGTGCTTCACCACCCTCATAGTAAAGGATTTCTTCCTAATATCTAATCTAAACCTTCCTTCTTAATTCCCTGGATGTCACTACATCTACCATCACTACCATGTCACTACATGCTCCTGTAAAATGTTCCACTTCATTTTTCTTGAAGGCTCCATGCAGGTACAGGAAGGCTGCAATTGAGTCACTATGAAGCTTTCTCTTCTCCAGGCTGAACAAACTCAATTCCCTCAGCCTTTTTTTCATATTCCACCCACATTCCATAGCCTGTCTAGGCTGCATGCAGAAAGTACCTGGTGGTGCTCATGGGCAGCCAGCCTGACCTGCCAGTTCCTGTGGGGCTTCCAGCAGAGCACTGTATGGAAGGAGCCCCAAAACCTTAGTTACATACCTGCACTGGTCTGAAAGAAGGGGGTGGTTTTGTGGACTGTATTGATTTCTAATCTGTTACAAAATTTACCTATTTTCTTTTAAATTAAGAAAGAAGACCACTAAATGGAAATGCTTTGTAAATATCATTTGGTTTGAGTTCTCATTACAATGAAAATGACAAGGGTTTTTTTAGTGTAAAACCAAAACAAAAGATTTCTGTACTGATTTTTCAATTTGACAGGCCAAGCTGAGCTTTTGAATATAGAGCTTACTCTCAGAGAATGCCACAGCAGAATGAATCAAATAGTGTAAAGAGCCATAAATTCAAACCACTGAAGCACACAATAAATGGATAGGAAGTTCTATGAATTTATAAATAATGCATATTTAGTTAAAGCATGCAATTAAGTGGTTAGGGTTCTATCTCCTCATGAAACACATACATCTCATTTTTACATGTTAAGAACTTGGGGGTTTTTATATAATATTTAAATTATTGGTAGTTTGAATAATTTATCTGTCAAATTCCATCATTCTTTTACATAAGAGTAATTGCAGAATTTATAGTTGGCTAGACTGTTTTGTTGTCTCTGGCTAGAGTCCATACATTCTGATCAACTCTAATGGTCCTTCCTACATAATTTCCAACAGCAGACTTCATGAATCTAAATACATATTTTTATGGAGAAACAGGTGTTTTATTGTGTAAATGACAAATTGCTATTATTTTAACTGACAGGCAGAAGAAATAATTCCAGGATTTTTTTTTTCATTTTAATTCACCTTTCTTTTTCTGCACACAGTCTTAGTGAAACCTAATAATATGATAGAATTAGACCACATTGTTTGAAATTATGTTATAGCAAGATATTTGCATGAAATGATGCTTTTCATAAGAGAGAAAGGCTGATTAATATCATAAATGTACTTTCATGGAGACACCAGTTTCTTATTTGTATTTAATAAGCTATGTAATGCTTCTATAGCCGTCATTTTTATTCTTTCAGTAATCCATCATGTTTCTGGCAGGGAGTCTTTCTTTCCTATTTAGGGGAATAAATACAATAAATGTTCAAAATGACATTAATAACAGGGAAAGACCAGCCTTAAAGTATCTGCAAAAGCCTGACTATGGTTTTAGCTACTGTGCAAAGATGATGACAAAATAAAGGTTGGAGTTTGCCTCCGGCTGAGGTTAAGCCATGCATATCAACAAATGTTCCACTTCTAGACCCTTACCACATCAAGATGGTTAGCTGCTGGTAAGGCAGACAGGCAATCTGTACTTCCTTTTAACCAATTGTATGTTAAATGAGGGAAGAGCTCATGACTCTTGAGAGTCAATTTGGGACTTCAAAGACAGCCAGAGGTCACAGTCACTGAGGACATGCTGCTGCATTGTTGGTTCCCACTTTGCTGTGGTTTGATGTGGTTGAAATCACACTTCACACTTCATAAGGTCTGAAAAAAAATAATAAATGATGCATCTCTGCAGTCAGGCAGGGCTGAGACAAGCAGAGTCCAGAGAAGTGAGTTCAGTCAGCAGGCACACTGCTGCCCTTGGAGTCAGGATAGAGGGTCAGAACAGCAATGCCCTGGGACAGGACATCATGACAAGTAAGAGAGAGATCAGCTGAAAAGGGAGATTTTATAGCAGCACCACTGCAGTTTCTTCTACAAGAAAAAAATTAGTCAAAAAAACATGATGTACTCAGAGCTATAATGCAGGGGAAGTAGAAACACTGGAGAAATGAAGGATTTTTTGTTTTGGTTTTGTTTTTGGTTTTTTTTTTATTGCATCCAGGACCAGCTAAACAAAAGTCCTCATTCAGAGAAAGGCAACAGAAAGCAATTTAATAGTAATCTCTCTGTTTTTTCCATTACAAACCGTCAGGGTGCCATGCACTTTGAAATGCATCAGCTTTTATTTACACCAAGAAATCCAGCCCAATTGCCATTCTATGTCACATCTACTTTTGCTTGTGTTTCTTCCACAGTGGATCATAGCAGAATATTTCTTCAATACATTGTATTTTAATAACTCCTGCTCTCAACTCTGAAGCATTAGCAGATCAGGGAGAGGCAGTGACTGGAGGTATTAATGTTATAGTAAATATTTACTCCTACAGGTTTAAGCCTTTGTGTGGGATTTTCAGTTTTGCCTTGAATGTGATGTGTCATCTCCTCACCTGGATTATTTCTGGGTTTAGTTTTTATAGTTTCCATCCTAGACATGTTTCTGATGCTGGACTGGGCTGAAAAAGAGAAGGACGAAATTGACCATTTTGGCCAATAATGCCTGTACAGAAAAAAATGCATTAGATATCTATCAGCGAGATGCTGCAAGAAAAAAATCTTTTTTTCCTAATAATTTTGTTTAGTTGTCCCTAATATGCAGAAGTTCTACCTAGTAGTAAATCTCAATGGACCAAAAAAATCCATGAGCATCCTGATCACATCTCCTCACTGCTCCTGTGCAGTGCCAGTAGGTATGTTGGAAATTTGGCTATAAAGACACTTTATCAGGCCCCCAAGAACACTACTTCTTTTTGGAAGTGCTCAACAAAATATTCTGGGTTAATTATTATACACCCTTTTAGCAGCAGAAATAAAAAAGGGCACAGGACAGAATAACAGCCTTGATCTATTGATAAGTTAGAGGCAAAAGTTATTCCCAAACAGATTCTTGAATCTGCAGTCACAAAGCTGTTTACAGTAGGATAAAAGTTATTAACCATTAATCATAAAAGTTGTACTCAGTCATCTTGAAGATCTTTTCCAATCTTAATGATTCTATGGTTCTATGATAAAGAATTTACCTGCCAGGCAAAACCTCATGCCTGCTTCTTGTCTAGGTGGGAGAGGTGCTCTGGACCTTGTACCAAGATGTTCCATTCTCACATGCCAATTTTGCATCTCAGGTCACAGGTGAGACCTGGAACATTCAGCAACAGAATATACAAGATCCTACTGAGACTCACCATGCCATACCCATTTTGGCCTTTCTTTTTTTTCTATTCTTGAACTTTTGCATATTCTTTCCCAGTCATGCAACTGAACAGGTTTTATAGAAAAAATTCTGCAAGAAACAGTAAGTGTTATACTAAAATAAAGACCATTTACACAGCAGCAGCTGCTCCAGTAATGAAGACTATCTACTCACAGATAGAGATGAGCACCAAACTTCTTGCTGTGATAAACAGAAGGGGAATGACAGTAGACGAACAAAAGCCAGAAGCACTGCTGACAGAAAAAAGAACTTAGCAAGTGGAACAGGAATGGCCCTAGAAGTCCTGCAACAAGAAAAGCTGTCTCCCTGCACCTACACCACTTCCCAGAAAGCACATGTATAAGAGAGATGATGCAGAGGAGGCAGTGATTGGTTTAGCAGATGCACAACTGGAGCTGTCAAAGGTTTCAACGTAATACACACTTCTCACAAAATTTGAAGACAGACATGCCCAGTGGTGCCATCAATAAGCCTAAAATGAGAAATTGCAGCACTACTAAAAAGCAGGAAGTACAAGCATACACAAAGGATCAACATGGAAACTGAAGCCAAAGCTCCAGTTAACCCCTCTTCTGTCCCCAGTTGCAAAAAAAAATGCTGTTTTGGAAGTCCAGAGGCTATATCAATAGTTCAGTGCAATGATTTCAAGTAAAACAGCTAAAAAACTCTACCAGAAATCCAAACAGAAAGAGGTATATGTTAAGGGTACTCATGATTCCCATCCATCTCCACAAAGAATGCTCAACCTTTTTCTTCAGAGCCTCTCTATGGTGCCTTACTATCCTCTTGCTACTTTCTTATGGTCTGGATTATTAGCATTTCAGACATACTAATGTTCATAAAACCCCCTGTGTGGGTGTTTTTCTTGTCAGTGGGAAATGAAGCTTGATTAATGTACTGGTCTCCTTTCATGAGTGTAGAGTCAAACAGGAAAATTAAATTATCTTCACTTTTCCATATAATTGTTTAAGTACTTAGTTTAAATATTAATCTTAATCTTTCACTGAAAGATCTTCTCGTTTATTGATAAACTTCCTCTGAAACTGTTGTCTTCTATAGTGAATATATCCTTACTTGAGGCTGTTGGAGCCAAGACTTGCTGCCTCCAAAATCCTGGTCACAGCTGGAGGGCAGACTTCGGAGAAACTTCATACGTGTCACAGAGGGTCTCAGAGCAAATATCTGTGTCCAGAGAGGGACCAGTGCAAAACTTTCCGTGGGACCAACCAGCTACTGTATTTTTTCCAAATGGAGCTTCGCCAAGGTACGCTGTTTCAACCCCATATGAAGTAGCTTTAAACTCACCTCTGTGCTTGTGTGTTGTGGCTGACATTTTCAAACAACATTCCTATTTGTGAATGGACAGGCTCTACTATTGATTATTATGCTTTGCTGCTTCTCGTTTTATTTTTTTCTCTCTGGTCAGAAGCATGAATATGAAGTATAAAATATCTGTCCAGAAATTTGTACTATTACTTTTCTACCTATTTATAACTAATCCCATCTCCCTTTTGGGTGTGCAGCCAAATTCTATATAAAGCCAGGTCAATCGCAAGAAATGGTACAAATATTCTGGTCTGCCATTTAGCACAGATTTTTGGGATGGACATTAGCACATCCAGCAGAATAGAGACACAGGTTTTGGCAACACGGACATTTGTTTGCCAAGTGACAGTGACGTTCAGAAAGACAACATATAATTATAGATTCATTTGGATTGGCAAAGACCTCTGTAATCATCAAATCCATCTGTTAGCCTAACACTGCCAAATATACCACTAATTCATATCCCTGAGGGCCATATCTGCCCATCTTTGAACTATCTCCACAGGTGGTAACTCCACCATTTCCCTGTGCAGCCTGTTTCAATAACTGGCAAACTTTTTCCATAAAGAAGTGATTCCTAATATTCAATCTAAATCTCCCTTGGTGCAACAAGAGGACGTTTCCTCTCCTGCTACAGCTTGCTACTTGGGAGAAAAGGCAAATTTCCACCTTGCTGTGCCCTTCTTTTAAGTAGTTGTAGAAAGCAATAAGGTCTCAGTCTCCCTTTCTTCAGACTGGTCAACCCCAGCTGTGTCAGCTGCTCCTCATCAGACTTGTGCTCCAGACCCTTCACCAGCTTTGTTGTCCTTCTCTGGACTCACTCCAAGACCTCTATGTCCCTCTTGCAGTGAGGGGCCCAGAACTAAACACAGGATTTGAGGGGAAGCCTCCTCAGTGCTGAGTCCCTCCTCAGACCCTGAAGGAAAGAGTCACTGCCCTTGGGTGGTCACACAATCAGAAAATACTTACTTTATGATAAAAAACCCAAAGAAACCAAACAAAACAAAAACACAGAGTAATTTCACTCTCATCACATCTGGGAAGTTTTACTGTGTACAGAGTTTGCATTTTGATTCTTCCGCTCCTTTGCTTTGAATATAGAATATTCTAAATTAAATTTTGCTCATTTGAAAGCTGAGGAATCTCAGGCTGTGTTCAGCAGATACTTACATCTCTTAGCTTTCAGACTTCAGCAGATCCTTAGGGTATGAACGCAGTAGAGAACTATATCCTGGTTTCTTTCACCATTGCCCCTAAAGCAAAATACCAATCACAAAGGTCACATCATTTGACTTCATACACATCTCACTAGGAAACACAGGAGAGGTAAAAAAGCATCCCAAATGCCCTTCAGGTTTAGCAGATAAGAATGTATACTTCCATACAAAAAAAAGCATTAAGTATATTTTAATTCTTACCCCTTCACCAAACCCTCTGACACAATTTATAATTTCTGTTTTATCATCTAGCCAGAGGCCAGGACTGTGGCTGACTTTTTTGTTTAGAACATAGCTGCATTTCAGACAATCTATTTTGAATTCAGATAAACAGTGGGCATTGCAGTATGTGCCAGTGACACCTGTCAGGAATTTTCAGGGGAATTGACTATAGAGGGAGCCTGAGACAAGGTAATGAAGTCAGACTGGCATTTCTAGATAACATCTGCAATTATTTGTCTGAAAATGGGGTCAATTACCCTCCAGAGACACTTCTTTCCTCTCTGTTCAAAGAGGGAATAGCAGATGAGTACCTTAGTCTACAGACCTAACTTTTAAAAGGCTTGTGTTAAGACAACTGAATCCCCATAGATAGTCATCAACTTTGCACACTGTGCAGCTGCCCTCTGGTTCGCTTTTTCATCTTAAAAGATTGTTACAAATAGTCAATCAGAAATCCCAAAAATTAGCAGACCAATCTGCTTCTTTTAATGCCAAGCATTGTTAGAAGCTTTTAAGAGAGGTAATTATTAAAATAGTGAAAATTTGTTGGAAGATTTCCCTTGATCTCTGTTTTTTACCTAGAAATTTGAGATAGTTGTGCCCCTGCAGCCCATGGAGGTCCATGGTGGATCAGATATTCACTGCATCCACTAGACAACCCCACCTTGGAGCAGGGCAATGGTGTGAGGAGTCCTCTCCCTAAGGAGAAAGGAGCAGTAGAAACAATGCAAAGAACTGACCACAAACCTCATTCCCTCATCCCCCGCACCACTGTGGGGGAGTATGTAGAGAAATTGTGAGTAAAGTTAAGCCTGGGAAAGAAGCTAAGGTGTGGGGAAGATGTTTTTAAGATTTGGTATTTGACTGGCAACAAATTATACTCATTTCCCTGATTTGAGTCTCTTTAGCACATGATGTTAATTGGTGGGTGAGCTCTCCCTGTATTTAGCTCAGGAGACTTCCTTTATATTTTCTCTCACCTGCTCAGCTAAGGACAGGAGTTATAGAGTAGCTCTGGTGGACACCTGGTATCCAGTCAGGGTCAAAGCACCACCACAGCATTAATAAATTTCCCATAGTTTTTTGATCTTTAATATGTTTCTCCAATATATTCAAGAGATTATTCAGAGTTTTCAAACATCTCTTCCTCTCCCTGCCCCTCCAACCAGACTTCTGCTTAATACTCCAGTCTTCAATTGTCAGTCACTTTGCTACATGCTGCTCTTTTCTTAAAAAGTAAATGAAATAATAAGACTCCTTAGAGTGGAAAGAAGAACTTTTTCATATGCAGGGAAGCTTCAGAAAGCATGCATAAAACTTAGAGCAGCAGCTGTCCAGACAGTCTGCAGATTTGAGAACCGGTAGCAAGACTCACTCGAAAAATAACTTACAAAGACTTTTGGAAGTCATAGACAAGGAAACTTTGATCAGAGAGAAGGATCAAGATAATAATAAGTATGATGAACTCTGGGTAGAAGCATCTGATTAGATTGCCAGGCAAAAAGCAAAAAGAGAGAAAAAAAATCACTGAAAGTTCTTCAATGAAATTCTCAATTTGGATTAGGAAGACTAAATCTTCTTCAACCTAAAATCCTTCAAAAATAATTTCAAATGTCACTACTCCATCTTGATTTTCCCTTGTACAAGTAATATGAACAATATCCAGTGCTTCTATTTGTAACTTTTTGTTTCAAATATAAAGTAAATAACAAATATCTGCAGTATTTTAGTGCACCTGTAGCAAGTTAAAAAAATTAATTAGCACCCAAACAAACAGGTCTCCAAAATCCCAATTGCATGTAGAGAGACTTTGGTATCTAGTCCTGAGCTTTTCTACTTGTGTGACACAAAAAAGTTATTATTGTCATTAAAATGAAATAGTATTTGGGGCTCTATTTCACTTACCTAAAGCTATATCCCCTTCAGAGTACATTTTAAAGATTTTGAATCCTCACTATCACTTTAGTTTAAAGATATCAGATTGTACAGTTTGCAATAAGCAAAAAATTACTTATAAGAGGCAATTGTCTAGGACATGAGTTGCTTATTGTTCCCTAATATTGCTGCCAAAGGGTTGCTCTGGTTCACATTTACCTGCAGTTTAGTGGCACTGCAGACCTTTCTTTTGAAAACTGGAGATCTGGGAGTCCATCTTGATACACTTAAGCCAGGTCCTGCTGTCTCTGCACAGGCAGCTGTTTCCACCTCTGCCATGGCCTACCCTAAGAAGCTACACTTAGAAGCATCATTAATAAGCCAGAAAAGCCAGGAGAGTTCATTCAATGGCAACACATGAAAAAGGACAGATGTCTTACAGTACATTCCACTTAGTCTTTACATGTTATTAATTCTTGTACATACTCCAAAATTACCTGTTTCCAACAAATTAATGCATTTTTGTACTTATGCATTAAAAGTGCCTTAAAGGACTGTTACATTTTCACTGTGAGGCTTTTGCCTGGTTTAAAAATCTTCTAGATATTTCTTAAATTTACATGTTGTCATAGTAATGAATAAAGCTATTATAGATGTGATGAACTGCATTTGTTTTCCTTAAGTATTGATTTTCTGTTATCTAAAAATATTACAAGTTTTTTAAAAAGCAACTATTTTCCTTTTCAGTACAGAAATACTGGTATAAATTAAGCCTAATAAAGTCAGTTTATTCAAACAGAGCAGGAATTTAACCCATTCATAAGCAATCTAGACTTTTTTAGAAGTGGTTCTAAACTATAGTAAGGTTGCAATACAGGATTCCCTTAACAGACAATGCATTCAAAATGTAGCAATTCACCTGTTTGAAATAGGAATATTATTGAAATTACTTGAAAGGACATAGCAACTGACCAAAGAGATGCTGCATTTATGATAAGTCATATTTGTTGGTGCTGCCTAAAAATTCACCTTTGAATTTTGAATCAATTTTTAATGTTTTGTTTTCTAATCTCACAGGAAGATACTTTAATAAATATGCCTTTTTCATTTTTCTCTGGCAAACACTGAAAATCCTTTTACTAGAAACTTTAGATAAACCTCAGATGAGGCATTGAAAGCAGAACAACATGAAAGTACTTACAGACTTTGATAAAGGAAAACACTTATTTTTCAACTAAACCTCAATATTCCATTAAAAAAGTTACTCATAATAATGAAATACTTTCCCACCACTTGGTTATATATTTGAAAATAGATTATGGTGGGCAGCATTGTGTGAAGAGCTAGCCAGGGCTTTGAAGTGATGCTATCTGCACCTTTCTTTATGTGAGACTCCTGGAAAAAGCTTTCAGCCTCTAAAGATCATGTTCTTCGCCACATTTTCAAAGTGTGCTTTGTCACAAGAATGACCTTTTGCACAGCTTTGTGACCAGGCACAGCTCTGCCGCACCAGATGCATTAAAGAAAGTGAAAAAATTGGCAACAAAGTACCTCCTACATTTTCCCATACTTGCTCTCACCACTACTTTTCTGCACCTTCATGCGCTGCGACATGGTTTGTATGTACTATTCCCTCTGCACCTTCGAGCAAAGTGAGTGAAACCCCTTCTCCCCAGCCGAAGCCCCACCCCTCTCTCCATCACACCTAGCTGAGAGATGTGCTCCCTAGCTGCTGGTAGTGCTGCTCTTCTGCCTGCCCAGCTGCTGCATGCCTTCCAGCTAAGCGTGTTCAGCTCCTCCCAGGGAAGGGAACCTGTAGTGGGATGAACAGAAACATGGGAAAAAAATTAGAGGAAGAATTGTTGAGGAAAGAAAAGGATGCAGTCAACACGCAGTTCAACTTACTGGGGAAGAATCAATTAAAATCAAGAAAAAGAGATAAAGGAAGTTTAAGGCAGAGGTTTCTGAGGAGTGTTTAGAATCTGATTTTTATGATCTTGTAGAAACTTGTGCAAATAGCACCTGGACCTTTGGGGTTTTTCAAGTGGTCACTCTGATATTAACAAGGATATAAAAAAATTATGAGATGTCATAAGAGAATATTGCAATTGGGGTGAAAACCTTGGTGCAAAGGTTATTCTCATTTTATAATGCACTTTCTGTAGTCCTAGTAATTGTGAACAACAGTGACATTTAAATGTCAGAGGTGAAATCCATACTTCAGCAAAGTCAGCTCAAAATCCCTAACCACAACAAAGAGTCCAGAACTGGACCAAAGACTTTCACAAGGAGGTATATAATCTCTAAATACATATTGCTATTCCTCCTTCTATTGCTTCCACTAGTATTGCACTCTCATCAGTTTCCATAATGTATTGGGAGGAAAAGATGAAGTATCCTGATTCTTATCATTGAAAAAAGAAATTTTCTTGCGGTTTCCCTGCCAATGCTTTAATCACCCCTATCCCAGAAATTGCAGAGATTTCTGAAAGACAGAGAGGGAGTTCTTTTAGAGAAATTATTTTAGTTTTCTGGGAAATTATTGCTGTAGCACATGACATATCAAAGAAATCCAGCTTCCACACTGTCAGTACTAATAACAACTAATTTATATATATACACCCTTTCACCAAATTATCTAGATGTTGCTTACTCTACAAAGTCTTTGAGATGGCATTTGACTATCATACTTTGGTAATGCACTATAAAGCAAAGTGGGACCTAATATGGTTGCAGGATTTAGAAGTTAATGTAACAAATATATTTCCT
This sequence comes from Regulus satrapa, assembly GCA_013396955.1. NCBI lineage: Eukaryota > Metazoa > Chordata > Aves > Passeriformes > Regulidae > Regulus > Regulus satrapa. The sequence goes on along the minus strand of VWZN01017946.1, from coordinate 49,390 downwards.
CTTTAAATGAAAAGAAATTAAATGAAACTTTCAATAGACATGCAGAGCAGTTAATATATTTTATATTTTTGTTATTAAAATAAAGAAAATAGCACAAAAGGGGTGCTAAATCACATGAAAGAGGTCATCATAATTTTGTGAGATCATTTAAGCAATCTGATGTATCACTAGGAAAGTTTTGCAGACCACTCACTCCCTTAGGGTTGAGCAAGGGTGCAGAGTTTGTATTAAACAAAACCAAACTCTGATGCTTGAAAATTGTTGAAGACTTCAATATCCCAAAAGAGACGAGCACAGATTTAAACTGACAATGCTTTTGGGGCAATGTGAGACTCATGCAATATACTTAAAATAATCTACTGCAGACTTTTTCTGGTCAACAACACAATCCTATCGGGCTCTTGCAGCAAGAGTTCTAAATTACACTGATCCTATGGCTAAAAATCTAAGAAAATAATTGCTTGAGAATTGAAATTTAGTTCTTACTTTTGCAGTTCTGGCTCATCTAAGATTCTTGTACTTGGCACCAGGGAGTATGTTGGGAGTGTAATTAAAATGCACATAAAGTCTCTACCCTGAAATGCTGCAAATACAGGGCAAAGAAAACATGGATGCTAATGACAGCCAAGTAATTAGCCCGTAGCAGAAGTGCAAAGGAAACCCTCAAAAAATAGGTCATATTTTCTGAATCAAGTTACATTGTAATATTTATTTTAAAATTAATTTTGAGAGCAGATTTCAGCAAAATACATTTTTAGTGTAATTAGAAGCCAGGTTCTCATTAGGAGCAATCATCAAACTATCTGTATATAGAAACATGGATGCTTTTCTGCTTATTTCTAATGTTCTATTGATTGTTCCTATCAAAGTTAGCACCTGTTAAATATCAGTACTTTTTTAACAAGGAACTCTAAGTAAATTTCTTTAGATTTAATCTCTGTTTCTAGTGCAAGAGATTACATACTGTCCTCAGCTATTAAGACAGTATGATCCTCACTCTGTCTTAATTGTTCAACTTACTTAGGTATCGGGCCTTTCAGAAGCTTAAATCCTTGCTTATTTCAGGCCATTTAATCTTAAAATTCACCTTGGAAATAAATTTCCTCTGTATAAATTTCCTCTTTATAGAGCAACAATAAATGGAAGCTCAGAAGCTCATCTTATGCTATTTGGACCAGTAATGTTGAAGCATTATGCGACCTCTGTAGCACAGTAATAGCCTGGAAGCATGACTGAAAAGTCCTTCAGGAGCTGATAAACCTTCCCAGTTTCACAGACAAATGTATTATACTTCATAGGATATGAAGCTGTGAAAATCATTCATCACCTGAATCCTGAAACTGCAATTCCTTTTAGTCATTTAGAGATTCCAGTTAAGACTGCTAAAAGGAGCACATTTTTGAGAGGGACTGCACAGTCTCTTTCAGGATTGCTATAAAACCAGATGATTACTCAAGCTATGCAAAGCCTGTGGGGAAAAAAAAAAAAAAAAAAAAAAAAACAAAAAAAAAAAAAAAAACCAAACTTCACACATTTTTTTTNAAAAAGAAACAAAAAACCAAACCAAACTTCACACATTTTCTTTCTCAAACTGATTTTAAAAATCAGTTTCTTCATTAAAAAAAAATGGGTTTGGTTCTCATTATTTCATTTGAAATACAGAAATGTAATTGGAAAAAGAACTGACCATTGCTCTGCAAACTCATTAAACTAATACTATGTCTGTGGTGTTATGGAACAATTTCCAGCTGCCTCTGTCACCAAGGGTTATGCTTTAGAGATTTTCTGTTTTGAGTCAGGAGATGCAGCAAGAGAACACAAGCCTTTGCAGTGTTACCTACTGAAGACATGGCCACCTTTCCTTTTCTGGCAGATGGAAAATTGGAGAAGCCAACACAAGTCAAAGGATGAAAGAATCTGGAGGTGTCACCCAAGAAACGAGGCATGTCAGCCAAAAGATATTTTGCTTTGTAATGAATTCTTTTAGAAATGCAGCTGTAAAGGAATGCTTACAGCTGACATTTCCTGGTTGTTGGTGAAGGTACTGCAACAGAAAAGAGGGATGCCAAACAGACATCGTAACTTCTGGCTGTATTTTGAATTCCATCATTAGGCAGCAGATACAGCGAATCAGGAAGTTTCACTGATATTATTTAGGAGAATGAAAATAAGAATATATGATGACTACAATATTCAGGTTAAAAAACTTAATCTCAGAAGGCAAGAAATATAGCCCAAGAAGGACTCAGAGCTCCTCTGACTTAAATAAGGACTTAATAATTTTGTAGTAAAGTGCATTTTTCCACAATATTTTTTTTTCATTATTTCTTAAGGAAAGACAGAAAGGTAAGAAAAGTTGTGAATGTATTTTACCTCCTTTTCCTCTTCCTTATCTCTTACTTTCCATATCCTGCAGAAAAACTAAGACACCTTTTCACAGTGTCTCATAAGGCACTGGCTGGCTAACCTGCTGTATCCACAGTATATTGCTGGGGGGGGAGGGGGGGCAGGGAAAGGTTGCACCTCAGGACACATATTCAAAACTTTGCTTTTCATTGTTTACCCAGGGACACAAGGAATTGCTCACCTCACTCAGCATCTCTCTTTGGAATTTCCTGAGCTCAGAACATCCTTGTAAATGACAGTTGAAAATTGTATCTTTCAGAATAAAGTTTTCCACTAAGCACCTACACCTTTATCTCTTAAGTGTCCCAATACTTGCAGAGCAATCACAAGACTGAAGCAAAAGATGGATGAAGATGGCAAGTGAACCTTCCAGGTTTGAGATCGAGCTCCATGACTAATGAAACATCAAAAAAAATTGCAATTATTTTCATGACAGGTGAGTATGCTGGCAGTATTAAAATGCAGAAATCTGAAGTGAGGGCTCCTCCCAAAATATCTCTGTGGCTGCAAACTAAAATGCGCAGTGATAATGCAGATACGATGATGTCACTTACAGCTTTAATATTTTTAGCACGCAAAAAACTACTACTACTTTCACAGTTATTAACTATTTATTTGAAATCAAAGCTCATTTGGTGTAGAAATCAGCTTGAGAGAGGACATAAGTTATCCCAGTTAGAAAAGAGATAAATCATAAAATCATGGTTTCGGTTGGAAGGGACCTTTAAAACCATCTAGTTCAAATCCCTTTGCCATGGTGGGGAGATACCTTCCACTAAACAAGGTTGCTCAGACTTCCATTCAGAGTGGCCTTGAACACTTCCAGGAAAGGGACATGCACAACTTCTTGAGGCAACCTCTTCCTGTGTCTCACCACTCTCTTAACAAAGCATTTCCTTATAATATCTAGACTAAACCTACTCTCTTTCAGTTTAAAGCCATCACCCCTTGTACTTTCACTACATGCTCTTGTAAAAAGTCCCTCTCCACCTTTTTTGTAGGGTCCCTTCAGGTACCAGAAGGCCAGAATTAGGAAACCCCAAAGCCCTCTCTTTCCAGGTTGAATAAACCAAATTCTCTTGGTATTTCTTTGCAGGAGAGGAGCTCCATCCTTCTAATTATCTTGATGGCCTTCTCTGGACTTGATCCAACAGATCTCTGTCCTTCTTGTGCTGGGGATGTCAGAGCTGGACGCAGCACTGCAGGCGGGCTCTCACCAGAGCAGATAGAGGGTAGAATCACTTGGCCATGCTGCTTTTGATGTAGCGCAGGATTATATTAGCTTTTTGTCAGAAAACTTTGTTTGGCTTATTAAAAAACAGCAACCTATGCTACACCTCAAAAAGCCTCTGTCTAAATTTGACCTACCAAGACAGCACTTCCCTTATTTACTTCACTGATTTTACTCCCACAGAAAAATAAAAAAATTACAATTATTTGAAGGGAGAAATGAACTCTTCATCCCATTAGTGACCATGGTAGTATTTTTCAATATCTACATGCAGTCAAATTATGCGGTGTAAAGCATCACAAACATTTCGGTTCTATGCAGACCATCACAACATTTCTTTCAGAGCTAAAACAGTTGAGATCAAAAAGAAACTTCAAACCGGGGAATGGATCAGATGGTGTCGTGTTTATAGTTCTGTGTTTGATAACTAAGGCACTGCATATTTCAGAAGGGGCTGAGGTTTCATAAAGTGACCACAATATTTGAATAGTCAAAGGATATTTGAGCATTCAGGATAATTGGATATGCAAATGATATCAACTTTGTGGCATCCAAAATCAGAGATATTTAGTTCTCTATGTCTGGTATTCAGAAGAAGGTAAAGCCTTCTTAAAACCTAGGTCATATCTGACAAAAAAATATATGCATTTTATGACAAGCACAGGGTGTATAAAGTTCAATACTCCTTTAATTTTAGCATCTTATTACTGACAAAGCTGTTACTGGGACAGTAGTTCTGAAGTTGGTACAAAGATATATGTGAAACATGGTCCCTTCAATCTGTAAGAGCATGAAACCATCTTTAGAAAATAGCCTGAACTAAAATCAAGCTAGTTTTCTTAGATTTTACCTCTGAATTTTTACCAACATCCCATTCTCCCTAGCCAGAGCAAGTGCTATCCTTTGCTAACAGGGAAGAGAACAGCTGGAGTCACCTCATTCCTGTAAGGCAGTGAGAAACATGCAATTTCCTGAAGGAATGCTTCACAGATATGGATTCTCCATGCTGGGGCCAGAACAGAATTTACAGTCCAAATTCATAGGCTACTCTCAGTCGAAATGTTGCGTATTCATTCCTGATATGTCCGCAGATTTTCCAGTCTGAATGAAGTTTGAAAAAAAAAAAAAGAAAATGGGTCATCTCTGGCTTCATCTGACNCATTCCTGTAAGGCAGTGAGAAACATGCAATTTCCTGAAGGAATGCTTCACAGATATGGATTCTCCATGCTGGGGCCAGAACAGAATTTACAGTACAAATTCATAGGCTACTCTCAGTCGAAATGTTGCGTATTCATTCCTGATATGTCCGCAGATTTTCCAGTCTGAATGAAGTTTGAAAAAAAAAAAAAGAAAATGGGTCATCTCTGGCTTCATCTGACCCTGAAGATTCACTATCTCAGTCTTTGCCTTGAGGAGCTATTTGGTGATGAATAGCCTCAAACTGAGTGGTACTGGTGTACACTGCGGCACTGTACACAAATAAGGAGAATTTCTACCCCGAATACCTTTAATATTGCATAGAATAACATTCTATTTCACCTGGAGACAATTTTTAAAGAGAAGCACAGTCCTTGTCTCAGAGGGGTAATTAGGCTGCTCTGTATTATTTTGAGAACTGTATTTCCTTGGGTGAAGTCAAAGATAAAAAGAGTAGAAAAGCAATTACATTCACTTCATCTCCCCAGCAAAAACTTTAGGATAGCAAGTAAAGATTTTTTTCTTATCTAACCTGCATTATTTTCATTTGTCTTCATGAACAGTCAGGATTTTTTACCAGTCTTACTATGGTTGCTTGTGCATTCAGATAATTTGAAGCATCTGCTAATGTATGCTGTACACTGTAAGATGACTTTCAATGCTGTGCTAATTTGAGATAGAACTTAGCCCACTGAAGTAATGGATGCTAACTAACCAATGAGAAAGAGGCATACACCTTTGAGATACACATTTCAGATGCTGGGAAGAGAAGCTCTCTTTCCTTCCAGCAAAGCTCAAGGTATCATCCCAGCTATCCGTGCGGGGACAGGGCCAGGCCTGGATGGGTTGGGTCCCTTCCATGCAATCCTGGGAGAGCCCGGGGCTGGCTGTTCCCCCCCAGCGTGGCCACCATGAGAGACCACGGGCAGAGATGGCCCAGGCCCAGCCTGGCCCCTGTGATCCCTCCATACCCTTGCCCAGCCCACAGCACGGCCTGGAGTGCTCCACACTGCTCTAACCCTGTCTGCCTGTGCAAGATTTAATTCTTTAGTGCCCACATTGAGACCTGCAGACATTGATCTTCTCCCGAGTTAAACAGAGACTGAGAGAGGACGTGTGGAGAAACAGCCTGAAGATATGAAAGTCGGCAGAAGGGAAGGGAGTCCTTGGTTTGGTTGGAGGGTGAAGAGTNAACTGGAAACTAAGTCTTGTGGGGAAGCCTCCATGGTTTTATCAGTGAGAAGCTCCTCTCCCTGAGTGAATTGAAAGAAGGACTGTTCTAAGAGTGATACACTGACTGGAAATCTTTGGGTTTTGTTTTCTCTACATTGTTGTGTTGGTGAGAAGGAAAGAAGGGTGCTGGGGGGAAGAGAAGTGCTCTGAAGGTTTTATTCTGATTCTCATAACCCTGTTAAATCTGTGAATAAAGTTTTCTTAATTCCTTTTGAAGTTTTAAGCTTGTTTTGCTCTTTCTCCTGGTCCTATCTCACAGCAAGAAAATAAGTAAGTGATTCTAACAGGTACACGAACCTGAAATAGTCACCACTGAAATTACCACAAATGCCTTAGTGTAAAAAGGTTTGAGTCAGTCAGGACTTAGCAGGTTAGTGCACAGGCAGTTAAATCTCTGAATGATATCTGCACAGCTGCTGTTTTCCAGAAAGCTTCCAGACTCACTTGAAAAAGGCTAAATTGTGAGAGTACAAAAAGTGATTACCTCAATGGTAGCAATTTAATTTTTTAAAAATTAATCTTTTGTTTCCTCCTTCAAGCAGAAAGCAAAGTTTGCCTTTTTTTGTTGGTTTTTTTTTTTTTTTTTTTTTTCAAAAATCAGCTTTGAGGCTGTACTGAATACAGCTTTTTAAAAAATCGCTCTTTTTTATGATGTATTTGAGGGGTGTGTGTTGAATTCTGCATAACCTGAGTTTGCATGAGAAGAATTCTCAGAACTTCACAGAGATGTTATGGCAAGAGAAGATATTTTTATAGCAAATACTATGTTCATAATGGGTTTTAATTTCTCTGCATTTCAAAATTATTGCTGCAGATTACTGCAGGAATAAAGTGTTTTATTTATGGTCTGCTGGTGGTGGCTCCAAATGTATTTGGACTTCTGTTTCTTTACTCACCTGCTGCCTTTTGCAAAGAATAAAGCTCTAATAAGCTATTGCATGTTTGTTTAAAAAATATTAAAGTACAGCAAATTGCACACCTACATGATTTTCCATTTTCTTTTGGACTCCTGGAGGACTATGTGAATGACTTCATCAATGTGTGGCACAACATAAGCAAGATTTAGAATGGAGCCCCTGCTTACAGGGAGGCTACAGCCTCATCTGCCAGTCCTGCAGGGCTGTTTTCAGAGGGATGTGCCAGGGACAGAACTCAGTGGTACAAGTCTGGTTGGATAAAGGGCTATCCAAGCATCAGTTAGGAAAAGTGGATAGTTTTGAGGACTGAGATAATATAAATAAGATAGGGTTCAACAGTACAGTGTTCAAAGACATTAACTGAGAAGCTAATAACAGATTTTGAAACTCTACAGTGAGAGCTCTTCAGAAGGAAAGAGCCCAAGAATGGAGCACTTTGTGCCAATTAGTTCATCTTAGGGGAAAAAAAAATCTGAACAATAAATAAAAGAGGACATGAAAAAAGCATATGATTTAGGTGAGGGGTTTTCTCTGAAACTTAACTAAGATGTTCAGAGCAATGGGACTCCACCTGACGTGCTGCTGACAGTGCTGTCCCCTGCCATGTTGTGTCCAGCACAGGTGAGCCAGTGCTGGTGGCAGCACTGGGGAGCTGCCCTGAGCCTGACACAGCCAGTTTCAGCACAGCACACAGCTGAGCCCCTCAGCCACACTGGGACAGGTGTTTCCTTGTGGCCCACGGGAAGGCCCCAGGATGCAGCAGGAAAGAGTGTGAGGAGGAAGAAGTGGCAGAGCTGGTGTGGGCTGGCTGCAGCTCCCCCCATTCCCCATCCCCTGCACTGCTTGGGGGGAGGAGGTGGAGGAGTTGGGAGTGAAGGAGTGAAGTGGTAGCTGACAAGAAGCAGTGAGAAAGAATGCCTTTTTTTTAGTGCTTGTATTTTTCCTCATTAGCTGTATCATTAGGCAAATATTTTAATTTCTCATAAATTAAGTTCATTATTCCAGAATCAAGTCTGGTTGGTCTGTAATAGTGTCAGATAAGCAATAATCCTGTTTTCATCCAGACCCATGAGATTTCTCCTTCCTGTTTTTCCTGTTTTCTCCCTTCATCCCACTCATAGGGCATGAGCAAGCAACTGGGTAAGGTTTAGCCATTGAGCAAAGTCAGCCCCATATGGACAGGGCATGGCTTGGAGAACTCAGATTGATGGTGATGTAGAAATGCACAGATCCAGAAATACACCAAGCTTGAAGGCTAATAACAGAAACAAATTAACAATATTTGCAAGGGAGAAAAGACAGCAAAAGTAGAACAAGTGAATACTTTCACATTAAAAGCTTGAAGGGAGTGATCTGAAAATGTCTTTGTAAATGCACACAGTGAGCAAAGTTATAGAAAACACCTAGGAAAACAGATACATTGGGGAAAAAAAAAAATAAAGGAAAAATGCCAAGAAGTATCAGTTTGTAGTCTGGCTTATATGACAATGAGCATCTGTAGTAGTAGAAGTGTTCCTATGACATGTGAAATCTTTTAATAGTAAGTGAGAGAAGTATTTTATCCAAAGGAAAGACTTTATGATACTTGAGATATTATGAAAGGGATCAGAATATTAATTTAAAATCTAAGGTAATTTCTGGATGAACAATGAAGATTTCATGCCCAAGAGTACATTTTCTGAGATTTCCTTCCAGTGGGATTTAGACTGCAATTCTTATGTAAGCTTATAAGAAATACAGTCTATTATAAATAACATCAAAGCTCTTCACCAGAATTAAGTTTGAGGATGAAAGAGGCCCCAATAAACAAACTGTATAACAGGATCAGTTTAGCAGCAATTGAGTAATTTTAGGATTATATTAATAACATGTACATCACACTTCTCTTAAAGACAACTGAAGGTGTTGTTGCACATTTAATAATGTTAATGTATCAGAGCATTTATCCTTGCTTCCACATAAGAACAAGTTTCAGGTGTAAAAGAGATTTTGGGTCATCATTTAAAATCTGCTGTACTGAGACCAACTGCAGCCTCTGAGTGCTTTTCAGAGTCTTTTACTTTGCTCTAAAACTACTTCAAAGCTAAAGAAATTTCTCTCTTGAAGAAGAAAGACATTTTCTTCAAATGTTTTGTGTGTTACCTTAAAGTCACTTATTGGGAAAATGTGGAGAACACTACCATCAATTTCTAGCTCAGGAAAAGACTTCATTCTAGGATAATGAATAAAACCATTAGACCCTCTCTTTTCAGCAGAAGTGAAAATGTAAATCCTTACACCTGTAAAGTGAAGACAAACCCATTTCCTTCCTGCAGTGGAACACGCCATTGCTACTGTACTGGCCTTGCATCAGCTGCATCTGGAGAAGCTGCCAGAAGTTTTCTCCAGGTCTGACAGAGCCATTGTCAGCCAGCTCCAGGACAGACCTGCTGCTGGCCAAGAATGAGCTAGTTAGGAACAATGGCAACTCCTCTGTGATAACACATTTAAGAAGAAGAAAAGAAGTCACTGTGCAGATCTAATTGCTGCCAGAGAAGACAGGAGTGAAATATGTGAGAGGAACAGCCCTGCACACACCAAGGTCAGTGGAGAAGGAGGGGCAGGAGGTGCTCCAGGCACTAAATCGGAGATTCCCCTGCAGCCCATGGAGGTCCATGGAAGTGCACAGATCCACCTGCAGCTCATGGAGGAGACCCACACAAGAGCAGGGGGGTGCCCAAAAGAGGGCTCTGAACCTGTGGGAAACCCCTGCTGGAGCAGGCTCCTGTCAGAACCTGTGGACCTGTGGTGAGGGGAGCCCATGCTGGAGCAGGTTTACTGGTAGGATTTGTTACCCCATGGGGGGGCGTCCCGTGCTGGAGTAGGCTGTTCCTGAAGGACTGCACCCTGTGGAATAGTCACCCATGCTGGAGCACTCTGTGAAGAACTGTTGCCCATGGGATGGACTCAAATTGGAGAAGTACATGGAGAACTGTCTCCTGAGGGAGGGACCTCATGGTGCAGCTGGTGAAGGACTCCTTGAGCAGTGGAAGGAATAACGTGTGGTGGACTGACCATAAGCCCCATTCCCTGTCTCCCTGTGCCACTGCAGGGAGGAGATAGAGCTGCGAGGGAGTGAGGGAGGGAGGGGTGGAGGAAAGATGTTTTTAAGGTCTTATTTTACTTCTCATTATCCTGCTCTGATTTTGTTAGTAAGAAATTTAATTAATATCTCTAATTCAAGTCTGTTTTGGTCATGAATAAATCACACATGAGTGATCTCTCCTGGTCCTTATCTCAACTCATGAATCCTTCATTATATTTTCTCTCCCCTGTCCAGCTGCAGAGGAGGATGAGAGAGCAGTTTTGGTGGGTGCCTGGCATCCAGGCATGGTCAGCCCACTACAGTTACCAAACATGACCAAAATTCTAAGTGCTAAAGCAATTACAGTCCCAGTCATTTAAAGAAATAAATCACATTTTCTTGGAATATTTTCAAATAGAAGAACAAAGCTCCAGAAAATTGACTGTGGAAAATAATCCTCCACTCCTCCCACTCTCTAACAAGTTAGATTAATTTATTTATCTTTCACAACAATAATTTCTATGGTTCTGCCAAACTGATTCAGCTACTCAGAATAAACAGACTATTTTGGAATAGGAAAATTATCTACGTAGCAGGTGTTCCAGCAATTTCAATGAATTGCACTCTTCAAAGTAATGCAATTAAATGAAAAAGTCCTCTTTAATTAGAAACTCCATTAAAAAATATGTATATACATTTATTGTTATCAAATAAAGACAGAAGTCCTGCTAAGCAGGCTCAGAGCTACTAAAGCTTGAGAAAAAGCTACTTTCAAAAATTATATTTATAAATTAAATTTAGGCCTGAATAGGGTCAAAATTTTCTTTCATAGTCTTAGTCCAAATAAGCATAGAAGAGAGACACACTGGGGTTTTTTGGAACATAGCATCTTCAGAATTCAGAAGTGTCTGCTCCTTGTACATGTGAAGGGGAGAAATAGACACTTTCATGATAATGTTCAGAGCACCTAAGGTAGTATCTTACTCTTCAGCCACTTTCATGGGGGCCTTCTCTGCACCCATGAACTCCAAAAGTAAAAGCTGGAGCCTCCAGTGTCATAATTTGCAGTCCTAAAACAGCTACAGAAAGGGAGGCAAAGCAAAGATCAAGTAGGATTTATGCCTTATTTAAACTGGCATAAGTATTTTCTTCCATTACTACCTGAGCATTTTTATGTCTTGTGGGAGAAGGCAGGGCTTTTAGTAAAACCTACTGGATTTTGGATAGAATAATGATTCAAATACATTCATTTCTTTCTTTTCTTGGGCTTTACTTCTCTTTTCTCTTTTTTTTTTTTTAAATTTTTTTTATTTTTTATTCTCTACCCAGTGGAACCAGGTGTTATTGAAACATTTATAGTTACTTCTTTTCTTCTCATAGAAGAAAATAGTAGACTTAATATAGTAAATATATTTCAATACCCTTCATACTGTGACTGTAATGATGTGGAAATGTCATTTGTTAAAGCTAAGAAAAGGTGATAGTGGTGTGTTGCAAGCAGCATGGTCCATGGATTGGCACAAGAGCACAAGAGCAGGCTGTAGGATTTTGGTGCCATTGTTTTACTAAGGGACTTGCATGCACAAAGTCAAATTTGCTCAAATTTTTTTGCTCTTCCTATAAATACTTGAAGTTAAAAATATTAAGACTCACCCTAAGTCCTTCATGCTTTTAAACAGAGAATGTTAAATGTCATAGTTTATGATATCCTGAAAAGTTACCAGCAACTGAAATATCAGCTTCTGTCTGGAGAATCCAAGATAGCAAACATTGGTCTCTTTGAATAGCTTTTAATCTTCTTTGATGAATAAACAAGCAGCTGGAGAGAACAATCTGTTTCCAAGAAAATAAATGGGACTGACAGTCCTGTTTTTCATTCATTCACTTTTCATCTTGGTAAAAGCAAGCATTCAGGATTTAATTTTGAATTTTTACATCAGAACTTTTCGGACCTTCTACAAGTTTAATTGTGTTTTATACTTTCTGGAGTAAATAAATTACTTTTTTTTCTCCTTACATAGAAGCTGATATCATCAAGATACTACAGGACCTCTTCATGGAATCCTGTGTGTCATATTTATACTTTAAACATATCCAAAAGTCCTAATACAAGGGACCCGAGGTTCTTAAAACAACCTGTGAGAAGAAAGTGAAATTATAGGATAAAACTGAGTACACATCAAGTAGATGCCTGCAAAGGTGAATTGAATTCAAGCAGCTGCCAGATGCTGAGCATACATAACTGGATTCATTCAGCAGGCACTCATTCCATGAGATAGCATTTCCCCTCCAAAGCCCATCTGCTCTACAGTATGGGCTGAGGTGCTCAGGCTCAATAAACATTGCCTTGACTCCTGTGTAAAGATCCTGGAAGGGGACCACATCTGCTAGCACCACACTTCAGAGCAGAGGGCAGCTCATTTTCAACAAGGATGTATTTTCATCTGGAGCACACAGTCCTTATTCCCCACAGCACCTCAGAACAAGGACTAAATGTTCCAATTGAGCTTCCCTCTTTATGTTCACTAGGTAAATCTCTCGGTGAATTTTTACACTGCTGCTGGCACTGTCTAAGTTAAATATTGTTTCACAGCTGAATGGAGGGAGCTAGTCTACCTAGATGCCAGTTTAGCAGATGTATCCAGGACTACCTGATGCTGCAGGGGGAAATTTAAATTTTGCAAAAAGATATTCTCAGACATATAACAATCATCATCTTTAAAACAAACCCAGCCTAAAGCCCAATCATTCAACTGGCCTGAGGATGAAGTGTTCGAAAAATCTTCCTGTGGGCAATAACTACAACAAAAAAAAAAACCAAACCAAAAAACAGAATTCCTGCTGTGAAGCAAAAAAAAAAAAAAAAATGCCCTGGTTGAAAAAAAAAAAAAAAAATGCCCTGGTTGAAAAAAAAAAAAAAAAATGCCCTGGTTGAAAAAAAAAAAAAAAAAGAGTTCAAAAAGAATAAATGAAACTTGTTGCTTTCACTAGCCTTTCTAAAAAATCTGCTTTCTAATTCCAGAGAACCTTTAATCTAGTAATGTAGAAGCATATGCTCTATTCTTAGCAGAACATTATGTAGTGGATAGCTATAATTACTACAACAGGATAAGGAACAATATCAGCCAATATGTACTGTAAGTCAGGCAAGATATTTATTTTGTCAGCAGTTGGAATATATAGCTGCTCATGATTGTTACTAATTCACATTCATCATTACATTTATTTACTTACTTACAAACTGGTATGAGGTGCTACTGCTCTTTCCAGCCAAATAAATTACAAATTATA
>VWZN01017946.1:6025-22206 GCA_013396955.1 Regulus satrapa | reverse complement strand
AGCTACCAAAAAGGAACAATTATTAAGAAGAGATTGATGTAACTCACCACACCAAACCATGCGGGCAGATTTCTTTCACTCGACCTTGAGGAGTGTCCTTGGGAGGCATCCCCAGTTCAAGGGAGGGAACATCATACAAACACTCAAAGAAGGAATACTTTAGAGGAACCTACAGTATGTAAGTGGACTGGATTTTGATAGTGTAAAGTGACTGACTGCCTGTCATATGTCTCCAGGTCAGCTTGGCAGCTTATGTGCCAAACCTTTGCCTCAGTGTCAGGATGTTAATTTGGGGCTGATGAGCCGGACTGGGTTTAGTGAATTTCAACAACAAAAGTAGCACACGACAGCCCCCTCTCAGCCCACCAGTGATAGCTCCCAAAATAGGGCATTGTTGGAGTTGTTTGCCCATGTTCCAGGGGAAAAGAGTGCTGCTACAGTCTCCTACTGCAAATACAGATAATACAGAAAATTATATTGAATTATGCATGATGGATTAATATGATTTCATAAAATATTTTATTCACTGAAAAATTCTACCTCAAACTGGTAAAAAATATCCACAAAATTAAAGAAGTTAAGAAAAGAAAATTTTAAAACCCAAAAACCTGTTTCTTCTCCTTCTCCTTCTTCTCCTTCTTCTCCTTCTCCTTCTCCTTCTCCTTCTCCTTCTCCTTCTCCTTCTCCTTCTCCTTCTCCTTCTCCTTCTCCTTCTCCTTCTCTTCTCCTTCTCCTTCTTCTCCTTCTTCTTAAATGTTTTTTAAATTTTATTTTAAATTTTTTTATGCTCTGAAATTCTGGTTCAGCCAAAACAGCCACCAAATCCTCATAACTAGTCACTGCATTACTTTGAGCTGATCAGGAAAAGTACTGTAATATACCTGTATGCTAGTATTTTTTTAATTGCATGTCTGAATGTGTAAACTTAGTGTACAAAAATATGCATTTGGGGGCATTAGCAGAAATTTCTGTCAGATATAACAGCTTACCCAGGCATCACCTCTTAAAGAAGGGAAACTTACCTGCTTTGGTTGTGCTTCACTAGACAGTGGCAGGAGACCCATCAACCAGGACATGCCATCTGCAACAGCCACTAAAGCAAAAAGCTGCACTTTAAACATTAGAAAGACGCCACTGGTTTCTGCTGGCTGCATACTGAATGCACAGAATGGTCTCTTTTTCTCTTCCAAATACATGAAATCTAAAGACAGGTAGAATAAGTACTTATGACTCAGAAAAGATGATTTAAATAATGAGTCTCAAAATTAATTCCTGAACAAAATATGCCATGGGGTTTTGTTCAGTTATTTCTCTGCTAAGTGCCACCACAGACAAATACATATACCTATTCCAGGAACGCATGTAGAGTACAGAGGCTAGGGGGAAAGGAAAAAGTAAAATGTATTACAGAATCACAGAATCATATAAGCTGGAAGGGCCCAAAAAATCATTGGGTCCGACTCTTAAGTGAATGGCCCATACAGGGATCACACTCACAACCTTGATGTTATCAACATCATGCTTTAACCAACTGAGCAAACACGCCTCCAGCTACCACAAGAAGAATAATTTCAAATAGTTGAGCACTGCAATTATTGTCAGACTGTGTGTTGCCCTGGAGACTACACAGGTGGACCAGTACCTGGACACATCTCCCTCAGGATGCTCAAGGCTGATCCTAGGGGGGAAAAACAAAACAAAACAAAACAAAACAAAACAAAACAAAACAAAAAAATTACATCTTCTACTCTGCTAGAAGAGGATTAAAATTAAAAATCAAGTAGCAACAAGTGATTATTCTTGGCCCATTTTCACTAAAAAGATGTCATGTCAAACTAGTTTTGACCACTTTCTAATTAACTTTCTCCAGTCATCTTTTTTTTTTTTTTTTTTTCCCTGCACTCACTGAAAAGGATGTGTCTTCATAATGGGTATTCAAATATATGTTCTCAACAGTTTCCTGAAAGTCAAGACAAATACTGAAGAATTTAATGGGAAAATTTTCAAGTTAGAATTCAGTGAAGCTTTGAAAATTAAAGCACTGCAAAGTTTACTGATCATTAAAATATTTGTTATAGTAAGCTGAAGATAGATTGTTGATATTGTAAAAGTTCTGTATAACCTGTTCAGGTTAATGAATTCTGGATGTGGCAGAAAGAAATAAACTGGATCTGAGAGAAGCCACTGAACTGATAAAATTATATTTAGATTCAAAAATAATTGAAACAAAAATGAAACATTCTTTTGCTATTTTTACACAGACATGATCACGTGTAATTGATACAGATATCAATGACCAAGCACCAGCATTGCTCTGGAATTGGATACAGAACATGCTTTGTGATATTCTTTAACTAAATAACTCCAGAATAATTAATAAGATTAACTCCAGAATAAGAGAGTGAATAACTCTTACTCTGGCAGGGTACAGTGCACAAAAAAAGCAGGATGATTCTGAACTTGACCTCAACTCAGCAAATGGATAACTTTTCACTCCAATAGAGAGTTGGCATGTTTATAGGTGATTACTAAATAGAAAAAAACAAAGTAGAGTTTTCTGTGATGATCACTGAAAGGGGTGCCCATTGCATCTCTTGCAACTTCTGTATTGCCCATGGATGATCTCTGTTCATTGTTCCACCTGGGAGAACCTGAAGGTGTTGTCAGCACAGTGCAGAAAATGTGAAAACAAAGACAAATTCTTTTGTAGCTGGCAGAAAGAGTCGTGTAGTATAAGGGCAGACTCTATCTCTCTTTCCAAGACCCATGATAGTGTTCACAGCACAGTTCTTGAGAGAAAGGGGAAAAGGGAAGTACTGAAAAGTTATGACTCACCCCTTCAAGGTTCTGTGTTTTGATGTTTTGATGTTTTGATGGCTTCATATAGGAGATGTTTATACCCTTCATTGTTTTATTTGAGATTGGACACTTAAATCCTGAGTTAAGCCCTGAGGAGCCATGTAGTAAGAAGGAGTCCTTTGACATTTTCAGTTCTCTCTATGCACACAAATCATCCCTGACAGACAACTCTCCAGCCACTATTCAGACAGCTGGCTGTGGCTGACTCTCTATTCTTATGTGTGTGGTTTCCTAAGTCTTTGCTGCCGTATTACATTTGCCTATTGGTTTTATATGCCTCATTATAATTCTTCTTTAGTTAATCCAATTTTTCCTTGCAGGTCATGTTTTTTTGGACCTCTGGTCATTCTCACTGCTGTTCTCTGGTTTTTCTCCAGATGCTCTGTATCTCTTTTGAGCCATGAGTCAGTAAGGTTAATGGAATTTAGATTTACACTATTGCTTGACTAATGCTTAGTTCTCTGAGATTGTTTTGCTAATGCTGTTACACTGTACTTTACTATATTTTTCAAAACCATGTGAAATATTTGCCTAAGAAGCTTATGTTTAATTTTTGTTTGTTTGCATAGTAAATCCTCTCCGTAATGTTTCGAAATAATCTAGAATGATCATGAGCAATAGTGGTTCATTAAAAATTAATCAGGAAGGATTTGGATGGTTATTTTTGCAGCTGCAAATTCAGTAGTTAGCAGAAATGGTTAGCTAATCACTTTTCATGAGCTTTCATTTCAGAATCCAGGAAAACAAAAACATGGTCCTGACTTCTGTGCCTTTCATACATGGATGCAAACAGAAACAGAATAATTGTCAGCATATTTCCTCAAATGTCTCCTTCCAAGTCCCACAGAGCAAACAATTGTAAATCTTTTTATGTCCAACTGTAGCTGTTGGCCCAGTCACTGGCAGCAGTAATTTGCATTCTATTGACTTTCACACCCATAATAGGTCAGGAGCTCACATGAGGAAAAAAAAAAAAAAGACCCATTTTACAAAGTCAATTTTACCTTACACAATAGGATTCACATGCAACACAGGTCTGGATGATTCCCACTGAAAATGTAGAGCTCTGTTTTCTTTGCAAACACCACTATGTTTCAGACACTTTCTGCAGCAGGGCTTTCCTTTAACTAAAGAAAAAAGTTTGGGGTTTTTTTTTTGATTTGAAGTAAGAGTTATAGGTTCTTATATAACTATGAATTTTTTAAAATAAGATGACTCCTTTTTTATATGTAGCAACAACAGAAGATAATTAATTTTGTGTATTACTCCCTGGTGTCTAAAGAGATCAGATTATTATTTTGCACAACAGAAATTATGTAAAAAGATATTATTTTGTCCAGACTTCCCCAAAGGTCCTCTGTCACAGTTTTAAAATAGTGTGTTCTTGCATTTTCTTATATTCTTTTAGTTTATGGCTTCTAAAATCTACCTACTTAACATGGGAATCTCAACTAAAAAAGGATTAAGCCCAACCAAGAATAATTGCAGAGAGTTTTTTTCTTTTGAGCATTACTGTTGTAAAAGAGGGACAGTCATGCACAGAAACAAGTTCTTTGTCAGCTGGCCTAGATAAAACAAAATCCTCTTCACTTTGGAGAGCTTCTTTCCAAACAGGCATGCTCAATGCTCATGGGTACAGCTCTGGGGGTGCTACATCTCTAGGAGGAATGCTGGGCAGAACAGCACTGATGATGTTGCAGAGCAGCAAGAGGGTACAGATGGGTCTCCACTGGATGATACAGACCCTCTGCTACAGGTTTTCTTTTTTCTCTACTTCTGCTACAAAAAAGCTCCACTTCAAACTCAAGGACCATCTGGCTGTTCCCCAGCACCATTCTGGCTTTAAAGTTGTTTTTCCTCAGAGGTGGTGTAAGGCAAAGAAATAATAAAATCTCTAAGTGACAGCACAGTACTACATTAGAAAGAGGAATAAAAGTTATGCTTCCTGGTAGTCTGCTCCTCCAAACCATAGCAACATCTCCCCTTCCTCTGCTGTATCTTCAAAATAATGGATGTTCTCTACCACCTTGATATAGCATTTGATATTCCTGACATACCCTGCCCTATTCTAGATACTATCATGCTGCACATGCCTACATTTCCTAAATATAGGCTCAGATAAATAAAGATTTTAATCAGAAGGAATGTTAAGTTTTTGCTGCCTTATTTGTTTTATTAAGTAGATCTTTGCAATTTGATAGGTCCTCTACAACAGATTTCTCATGCTGACAAGTTGTTTTGTTCTCCATCTTTCGTCACAAGGCTGAGTGCAGAATTTCCAGCTGGCCTAACTTCTCATTTTAATAGCTTTGAATGTTTAAGTAAACAAGAGAAAGATGCTATTTTTCCTTTAGTTCACACAGAGAAGTTTCAGAATGCTTGGAAAATGTGAACTAGGTGCTTTTCGACAAAAAATCAGTAATACTGAGATCACTCCCATCATAGAAGCAGTTAACTTTGTCTCAGTTCTGGGAAGTATAATGTTACATATTCAGTTCATTCTTACTTTTGCTGTAGTTAATTAAAGATTTGTCTGAGTTTTATCTATAAAACCTCAAATTCAAAACATTTCTGGGGTAAGCTCTAAGACAGCAAGGTACATTGCCTCATCCTCACCTCACACTAATGAGCAAACATGCACAAACACAGACACAAATATATTGGCAAACAGATTCATTGTTTCTTATGGCTTAATACACTGTTGCAACTCCCCTGCCATTTTAATACCCCATCAGATACAGCTGCTGTACTTTTAAACTGAAAAGGTCATGCAAACCTGAAATAACTTTAAAGCAATAGGCACAGGCACTGAAGAAGAACCTGCCAACCCCTTGGGAAACTCAATTTACTTTATTTCATACTGCCCTTGGCAAAGGGAAAGAAAAACTAGAACACAGAGTCAATAAGATAGCTCATTCAAATATTTCTTATGAGTGAATAAAAGAGAAAACCGTCAGGATGGAAACATTTACTTTTATGTTCACCAGATTCAGCACCCAGTAAACAATGAAATGAACAGCTTGTGTCCCAGTTTCCATCCAAAGTATATTGGTTCAGCATCACAAGAGATAGCAAATTACAAAGTGCTCTTAGTTATGTCCTGACATATTCAGTAATTAAAGCCATACCTGAAAATATGCATAAGTATTCTCTGGAGACAACTGGAGCACTAATGAAGGGTTATTTTCATTCTAGCTGCATTTTGGTAGCTAGAGATAGAAGCTGTAGCCCACAGCACGAGTTGCAGTACAGAAATATTTGGCTCTCAGTCAGGTTTACTTTCCTTATGTTTACATGTGGAAGCGAGCAGTCAGAGTTTTTTAGGAAACTAAAACAAAGGCAAAACACATTCCAGTGGTGTTACAAAGTTATGTCATGGATTTTTTTTATTCTTAATGCATAAAACAAATCAATTTATCCACATCTGTACTACATTTATTATTATTGTTCCCTTAAGGGTCCTCTACCTACATTTATGCAAACCTATAGCATGAAAATTTGCAATGCAGTTGTGAGCACCTCTACTATAAGAGCCTCATGATTTGCAAGAAGCATTAACATTATTCCCAGTATCTTTCAGAGTAATACATAATATCACCAAAACAAAAGTGAGCAGAACTGAAAAGGGCATGTTCTATTTGTGTGTGAAGTTTCAGGGAAATTAACTTAGTGCTACAGAGCTGTTCAGTACAACAAAGAAAATTGCAACAGGAAAAATTTTCAAGGAGATCCAATAACTGCTTTCCAGGTACTGCATACTTGCAAGGTTTGAAGCCTCTGTAATGTGCCGAACCAAATTGTGTGGTCTTGCTGAGGTTTTTCTTTACTTGAAATGCATAGGTGCAAGTGTAAAACAGAGCATGCATTTTCATTTTTGGCATAATGGTTTAATCCATTGCTGATCTAGTCAAACTTGATATGCATTTATTAATACTTGTAGAATAGCATACTCCAAAACTCTACACACAGAGAAGCTCTCAAGAAGAGAGATTCTAAATTCTGCTTGTGTTCGGCTGTCTAATAGCAGAGTAAAAACCAAACCATAAAAACAAAAACAAATAAACAGAATAACAAACAAAAAAGATAAATGCAATAAATGAAAATTCAAATCAATGTAGAATAGTAGACCTGGGGAACGGGGTCAGACAAAAGATGAGGAAATACAAATTATTTAAATAGGAATGCTGCTGCATATTCCATTTCAGAACCTGAAGCTTGTCATGCAATACAGTGGATCACCAGAAGTAACATACAGAAAAATCCTTGAAGAAATGTAATTTCTATGGTATTCAGGAACATTCTCCATTTTCTCTAATTCTGTCAAATCTTTTAGATTTTATTTTTCATTTAATAAAATTACAGGAAACAGTCAAATGGGAGGATTTTCCTTTAGTGTAAATGGAAAGACTAATATTATGCATTGCCATGGTGTAGACAGAAAAGTTAATACAGAAAATTAAGGACAGGTATTAACAGTTATATATCCAACAACAAGCCTATTTGGTACAAAATGAGTGCATCTACTCCCAGTGAGACAAATTTTTTCTTCTGCAGTCAAAATTCAGGGAATTAAAAAAAACCCTAATCTTAAAAATGTATGATATTCAAACTCCTAAAAAATAGGTTTATTTTTATTTTGGGAAGCAGCTGCCTGTTACAGATGTTAGGATGTAAGTTCAAAGCATGAAAGAAATTTGTATTAACTTAGTTTCTTTCTTTGCTAAAACAAAGAAACAAACACACAAATAAATCCCCCAAAAAGCCCATCCCAACTATAATGAAGCCTTATTACTTGAACAAATGTTTGCATTGTAGTTTAGCTGCCTACCTTAATAGGTTATAAAGATTATTAGATAGATCAAATAATTTTTCTCTCCATGCTGCAGTCTAAAGCCCTGTATTTACATATTTCCTAGTCTCACGGTATAACAACCCACTGATGCTTCCCCAAGGAACTCTCTGGTTTCAGTTTTGGGCACTCCAACATATTTGCCTATTTGACATATTGTAATAGATCCTTGGCTTCTGTAAATAAGCATAGTTCCACCAACATCTGTGGAATTATTCTGGCACCAATGTTACATGGTTACATGGCTAGGCTTTAAGGTTCTATAAAAAGAAAAACAGAATTGAGAAATAGTGTGGAACCTTGCAATATCAACCTGTTAAACCTTCATGATGAAATGTGTCATTCTCAGGGGTGGAGTTTACCACCCTGAGGTGCTTGTTATATATTTAGGCTAAGTACTGAGGCAACTCCAGGAATGTGTGACAGCTATGTCAGGATTGTGAGAACAGCAGTTTTAGAGGTCACATGCATACGTTCCTGTGAGTGGGGATAGATTTTAATTCTCATTTGTTTGCCTAATAGCATTAAGATGATGTATTATTCATAAAATGTCTTTGTGCTTCTTTTTAATCAGCTTTGGTGCTGCTTTTAAGAATTCTTTTTGTTGTTTTCCAATCTTTGCCAAATTTAGGGATATAAGAAGAAATCCTATACGTGTATCCTCATAGCATTTGTCAGCACTGTGACTCTAGGGAGAATAACTTGTAGCTAAATGTCTCCAGTAGATTTTAACGTGCCATAATTTTCATCAGCTTGTATTTGAGCTTGGTCTTCAGGGGCATTACATTTGCCTTCCAGAAAAACTGATTAAAGAGCTTAGAAAGCTACTCTGTACTTGCCAGAGACTTCCCACCAGCATTGCTTTGGGTGATTCTCTCTTCTTCCTCACTCACAAACTCCTCTGGCCAGCGTGCTGTCCCTGTCCTCCATGGGAGCGAGTCAGCCACCTGCACATTACATTACATCCAGTCGCACTGGCTGGGCTTTGGAAGCCCTGAAAAATAAAGCTCAGTGAACTGCAGCAAGAATTAGNAAAAAAAAAAAAAAGAGCTTTTTTCTGCAGAGAAACTCACAACATTGTGTTTAGAAGTAAGGTTAAGAGATTACAGAATCACATAGTATAACTGCTGTAAGAGAACATTTATATAACACTGCAGACAAGTTGTAAATCACAGAGCCAAGCTGGAAGATGAGTTGACAAGGTGTGCCAAGCATCTGGGATCTGCCACCCAAACGCTGAAACTGAGAAACCTCAAACTTCTACTTCTAAAACTTTATATTTTTGGTGGACTATCTGTCACAAATATATTGAAGAGCTAGATTAGTACATAAAAATGAAGGTTTTCCCAGGGACCCGTATTAAATTATATGGAGAATTGTCAGCAGCACACACTCTGAAGGCTCTAACCTGTTTATGCATACAAATTTTGGACAGTATGTTGGAATTCCTTCTGTAGATAACAATATTCACCAACTCAGAAAGATTGTGAAAAATGTGTCAACATATCATCCATATCAACTAAATAAATTTTCTTCTTTTTTCTCCCCTAAAGCTGTCCCTTTTTCTAAGTAAGTGATCATTTATAGCACTTAAACCATTGCAGAACACCGTGGTATCAATAGTTATTAGCAGAAAAACTTACAAAAACATGTAAGCACTTTTGAAATTATTGGAGCTTTGAAAGGACTCACCTAATTTATGCAATATTCAAGCATCTTTGGTATCTTCAGGCACTGACACATGGGTTCTGTCATGAGTCTAGTCTCCATGAACACGTCAGCTGATAATTAGAGCAAACTCTACTTATTTTGTAGAAGTGAGCTTACTTACTCTTTCTGATGCATTTTAGTAACTTTAAAAAATACAAAAATTTAGGAATTTGCTTTCCTCATGTTTCATCATATTTACAGAATCCTGTTCAGTACTCTTGTTTTTCACAGAAATTTCAGTTAATAATTATATTTTTAAATACAAGGATATTGTGGGATAACATACTCTAAATTACCTCAGTGGCTCATCATGGCTTCAAATAAGTTGAATTTAAATTATAAGATCCAAGTACTATAAGCAAAGACACCATAATTCAGATATCTAAAATTTAAAAACAATATACAGGAATTAGTTATATATGCTAAACACAAAACACTCACCTCAAACTTAAAGTAGAAGTATTATCCAGGAACACTGCTTAGAATTGGTCAAAAAGCAGCATACTAATTGATTACTAGATTTTGTGTTATTTTCCTGAATAATGCAGAGTATTTTAAATACAAAATATAACTATTAAACTGGAAATAGAGTAGGCAGTTTATCTTCACTATTAAATATATCTTTAGATGTCAACTAGAAGGACAAGCTTTTGGTTTATTACTCATGAAAAATACTTTGCTCAGGCTAAGCACAAAAGGGCACAGGTTAGCAGTTTGAAATTGAGAGAAATATTCTTTCTTATGCAATCACAATTCATGAAAGCATATAAATTCACAAATGTTTTATCAAAGAACTCTTCACTGGTTATTTCTATTTCTTAATTTAGACTTTCTAGATCTGTGGGGCATATGTCAAGTTATCATAGCCATGGTACAGATTTCACTGTCCAAAGAGAAAAATTAAACCAAATAGGAAACATAACGTGTTGAGAGCAACCTGTTGCAAATGTAGTCTTTCAGTTTGTTTCAATGTCTACAGCCTTTGCTTTCTGATCAACAAGCAGCATTTCAGACAGTTATTTTCCTGATTAGTAAAACTTATATTGGGTACCTTACACTTTAGAGAATGTGCCTCTACTAAAATCACATTTGAAATTCAAGTGACATGTGGATTGTTTCTCTTTTTCATTCCTAGAGATTTCTAAAATTAAAGAGCTTTAGAATCAACGTCCATATTATTTAATATTTCTTTTTAAGAGATAGCTCTTGATTCATATCAAATAGAGGTTCCAAGAGTGCTCAGTTTAAAAATAATATTATAAATATCCCTTCCCAAAACAGCAATTGAACTGAAACACATAATTTCTCCTGAAAGAGTTCTAACACTCTTTTCATAGGACTCAGAATGTTTTTCCTAAGCATTATGCTTAATATGTTTCTTTCATTACTACTCTGTGTTTTGAAAGTGGGGTCATTTACTTCTTGATTATCAGTCATAAACCTTTTTTCTTCTTGTCTCTCTTTTTTATTCCAAGGCTCAAAATAGACTAGATGTCCTTGAACAAAATATACCATACTCTCCAGCATTAAAAAAAGAAAAAAAAGAAAAAAAAGAAAAAAAGAAAAAAGAGGAACTCTCTAAAAGTAAATGAGAAAACCAATCCATGTCACAAAAGGCTGTGACACTCATGGCATTTCATTTTCACATGGCCTGTCTTCCTTCTGCTCCTGCTGTTTAGAAATGCTTATGATCTTCTCAAAGGTAATGCGTTTTGTCCTGATTTTTACTTCTGACCCATCTCAGACGAGCTCAGTCATTACTATCCAAGAAATTAGCCAAATTAAGTGTGTGTGAAAAAATGCTTAGTTTTCAATTCCCTAATTAAGGATAGAGTTTATTGTTCTCTCTATCTCTGACTCAGTTTACCCAGATGGTCCACTGCATGTCTGCCCTTTATGAAGCTTGCATTTATAAACAGGTTAGATAATGTAAGCAAAGTAAATAGTATTAATTTGTCAACTGCAAGAGTAACCAGATTTTCAACAAAATGCAAGTGGCAATAACACACAATTTTTCTATGCATCAGACTAGACTGTCATCACTATTTTGCCTGTCATCACTAGAACTGTTTATGAACATATTTTTTTGAATACATGTCATAACTTAATGTAGTCACCACACAATCTGAGAGAATGAATGTGGTTCACTAAAAGATACAATTAAAAGCTTTCCTTTCCATTAAATTGTCAGAATACCTAATTGTAAGAAAACCTCATTAATTCCAATTGTTCTGTTAGAAACAAAAATGAATGAAGATTTCATGAGACAAAATGCTTTAGCTTACTTATAGAGGTTACATAGGAAGATTGTAATGGCTTCTTTATTTGCAGGATAATTGTTGCTGAAGGGTCCAAAGAGAAATAACTATATCTCATTCTGTTAGGGTTGGCAAATCATTGGAGTAAAGGAGATCTATTTCCAAGATAACATTTTTTAATCAACAAAAAATGCAAAGGATACGGGAGCAATCTTGAAAAAAATAGATCCCTTCTTCAACTTGGATAATAAGCTGGGTGATAGAAGTTACTTTTGTATCTTTCTCTTTGTCCCTTTCTTATTGTGTAAAGGCTACTTTATTAAGCTTTACATGAAGAAGTCCCAAGACCTGGAAGGAAAAGACAAGCAATGATAATTCATAATCAGTTATTCTAAAAAAATTTTAAAATTATCCAAATCATCTAATTCTATGAAATTCTAAACTACACATTTTCTAATATTGCTTCTAGTTTTATTTGTCTTCCTGACTTAAATCACCAAAGTAATGAAGACTGTGGAATTTCTGGTTCATATCAAAACACAGCTGAAGCATTACAAGTAAAAGTATAACAAATATATCAGTGTTCAATTTGTGCATGTTCCCACTGCTCTATTATTTTCTGCATGACCTTGCACTGAATTTAATTTTTGTCAGAGAATACAACTAAATCAGACATTAGCAAAATGCAGCAAAAGAAATTAGCCTACTCTTGCCTAAAGGTCACGGATTAATTAATTTTAAATAAATATGAATTTTAAACATTGCCTGTTAGGGTTTTTTATAAAGTTCATATTTTGACAGAGGTAAAAAAAAAAGAAAAATAAATAAATGGATTATAAAAGAATGCAAGGTTTCCTGACATGCTTTCGTATTAATAATTACTATTTTAATTGATGATGATGAAAAAAGCAATATCAAAAGACTCTTGCATGGTTTTGCTTCATTCCTTTTCCTCTTGAAGTGCTAAAAACCTCCTTTCTTACTCTATAGGTTGTTGCTTTCTACTTACTTAAAATTATAAGTAATATATGCTCTTGTTGATCTTCAAGATACCCAAGAATAATCTAATGCAGGTCCCAAGTTTCAGAATGAATAAGAACAAGCATAAAGTAGCAAATCTTTGCAGAACTAAAATCAGAATCTTTATTTAAAGTGGCTGCTGGATTTGCTTATGATTCACATGCAAATTAAGTCCAGGATCATATATTACATTAAACAGAACCTCAATTTTCTTATATTACAAGAGTGGGACTAGGGTTTTTGAGACTCAAATTCTACTTAAAGCCCCCGACTAGAAAAAAAAATTATTAAACAAATAATTCAAATTTCACTTCCCTCTGCTGTTTTGCTAGTTCTCCCTATTTTGATTGTATAGGCTTTATGAAATAAGTACCATCATTTACTGAATTTTTTAATAGGACTTAGAACAACTATTACCTGAAAGAGCAAAGTACTTTGAATAATATGGGGTGGGTTTTTTTATTTTGTGCAGTGAGCTAAAAAAGCTTCTGTCTCTTCCTCTCTCTTCTATATGCTTATCAGTGTTTAGACTGACAAAATCAAGGGTACAGAAAGATAAGTTGAAGGAAGGCTTTGCCCATAACATTTCTTTGCGCCTACTACAGAAATGAGTGTGACTTTGCAGTCTGCCACCCTCCCTGAACTAAATAAAACCACACTTCTATTAATTGCAAGTTTTAGTAACAGTTTTATTAACAGTGTATTGACTGTACTTTATTTAAACTCCAGTCTCTGCCATAGTATCCCATTTGGTGGTTGTAACAAAAGATAAATGTTTTCATTTTTGTGGGATGTTCAAACACAGTTATCTTATAAAACAGAAAATATACTAATATTTGTGCAAGGGACCACCATATCCTACAAAGCCATACAATCCAGATCCATAAAATATTGTGTAGTTCCTGAAAAAATACATGGCTTCTGGCATTATCTAAACTAGAAAGGAGAGGTCTGTTTCTCCATATGTATCACTGAGGTAAATACGAGGTCTGGAATCCCTTCTCTCCCTGACAAAGGTAAGAGGTTCCACTTGCCTCTTTGAACAAATCTATTCATCTAAAGCCTGAGCCTTATATAATAACAATTTTGTGGAGGCTTCAGCATCAGGAAATGAGGATGATGCTTTCTGAGTCATTCTCTCAACTGGATCATGCCTGGATCATATTGTCAATAGCAATTTTGAAAAGGGCCCTGCCTCCTCCTACTCCACCACCACCAGCAGCCCAAGACACAGGCACTGAAACAAAATACAAACAACAGATAACTAGCTGGTTTTTCTCTGTACATTCTTCTGCCTTCACTTTCAAAACAGACAGGAAAATCAGCTGCTCAGTGGTTCATTACTTGCCTTTAATTCTCTAATATACAAAGTAAGACAATAATTGGAAACAAGATGACATTTTATCTCCGTATTAAAATTTTAATTTTTTTTTTAAAAAAAGGGAACAAAATGTCTGCCCAAAACTGAAAAATAAATAATACCAACTATGACATTGTACTTTTGGGATAGCTTCATAGCATACTGTAGCATTGAGGCTTCACAGAAATTCAAGATGTCGTTGCTGAACAAAGCAGTAAGTTCACAAAACCTCCTTAGCTCATGGGCAAGAAGTTCAAAGCCATTTATAACAACACAGAAGGGAGCTGTGGTATGTTTTTAATACTTGTTCTGAGGCATGGAGTAGACACAACAGAAAAAGATTTATTTCATCTTTGCAGATACATCATGTAACTCTGATAACCAATACAGAGGTGTCATTTCAGAAGGTTTGTTTACTGCTTTCAATCCTCAAACAAGAGTAAGTATTTATGAGAGATGCAACAGGTCCACGCACCTGACATGAAGGCTCTTGCACTCACAATGCTATTTCAGGACCAGCAGGTCTTGCTCTGCTACCAGCAACTAAATTCACCCAGCCTTTCCTTCCCATCCTGCTCTCCAAAGGCAAGTGAAGGGACTGAGCAGAGATTTCCACTGGGCCTCCCAAACAGCCTTTTTAAACCTTGTGCCTGGCTCTGCAATGGCCTTTCTCTACTAAGGCTTTGGATCTCTATGGCTAAGCTCAGAGGAGGTGGCCCATGGCACAAAGAGAGGACACCTCTGCCACCAAGCTCTGCAACATTCAGTCCTTCATACTGTAAAGTCTTGACAGTTTGTTTCTAATTTCCTGCTATGGGGATGTAAAAGAAATGGCTCAGCTTCCTGAATGCTTTCCTGAGCATACCTCTTGAAGCAAAGAGCTCTACTCATTGCAATAGGTGAGGGTGTTAGGGAACAATAAACAGAATTAATTTATCTAATTAAAGGAAGTGATGATCTTTCATGAAAAATATTGTAGCAAAATATAATTTTCCATTTGCTTAATACTGTATATTTACAAAAAAAAATATGAAAAAGTCACAGAATAATGCAACTCTACTTCATATTACATAATTAATCTTATTAAACAGATGTATAATTACTCTAACTTAGAAAACTAATTGATACAGAATGGGGAGAAGGGAAAAATATACAATAGAGACTGTTGGTTTTGAATCACATGAAAATCATGTCAGACTTATGTATAATTTAATAGCTGTTGTTCATTGCATATTTTATATGTTATATTTAACCCATGTATTAAATAAAGGATAGGGTGAATAATCCTTTGGTTTCCTCCATGTTCTTGAACATGTCCTGTCTTGTAGTCTCAGTTATCCTCTTTATCCTTGAGGGTAAAATTATCAAAGAAACAATCTAATGATATATGCGGAAAGAGCCAGTTTTGAGTGTTCTTTTACAATTAAGGTCTTATTGTTTGATCACTTCTTTAGCTCTTTCTTACTTTGAAAAATTCACCACCTTAATTCTTGCTGCTTGCTTCCTGGGTACTTCAGGTGACAGGGACTTTGAAACACATGATAGGTTGTCTGATGACAGATAAAACGTCTGAAACAGGAAGAAGGAGTTCTGCTGGAAATTGAAATGCCAAAACATTCTGTTTCCCACAGTAAAAACCCTTTGCATATCACAAGTAATGAAAATGCAATCAAACTTTCTTAAAACTTATTTACACCCACACACACACTTGTGCACAAATATTTTAGACATGTGCAGCAAAATTAAAATTCACAGTAGATTGTTGTAATTGATTTGAATGTAGTCTTTAAAATGCTACCTATTTACCTGTTACCTGGTGTTAGAAGAAGACTTATAATCAATACTCCACAATACAGTTTCTCAGCAAAGTAAAACCTGTGGTGAATTGAAGCCTTGAATACATTTATGCATAAATGTATACATTATCAGTGCACAGTTGCATTCTTCTGCTTGCAAAATTGTGTCTTTCTGTTTCCATTTAGCAGCATATTCTCATCATAACCAGTACAAAAAAGTATTTTTCCCAGGAAATTTTCACAATGAAAAAGGAAAGGCAGAATGCTTGCTATCCTGCTTGAAGAACATGGGTTAACCCATGAAGAAAAAAACCTCTTTTTTTTTTTTT
>VWZN01017944.1:456110-560975 GCA_013396955.1 Regulus satrapa | reverse complement strand
GACCGCTGCGTTTTACAGGAGAGCAGAAGGAGAATAAATGTGCGTGTCCTAGCCCCGGGACCGGCATCCCGCGGGATCCTCTGCTCACCGGGACCGGCATCCCTCTGCACACCGGGATGGGCATCCTGCGGGATCCTCGGCTCACCGGGACCGGCATCCCTCTGCACACCGGGATGGGCATCCTGCGGGATCCTCCGCACACCGGGACCGGCATCCCGCGGGATCCTCGGCTCACCGGGACCGGCATCCCGCGGGATCCTCCGCACACCGGGACCGGTGGGGCCGCGCCGCTGGGTGGCGCCCGCCGCCCGCCGGGAGCGCCCCGCGCGTTCCCGCCCGGGTCCCGTCTGATCCCGCCTGATCCAAGCTGGATCCAGCCCGGATCCCTGCCCTGATCCCGCCCGGATCCAGCCCGGATCCCTGCCCGGATTCCTTCTGATCCAGCCCGGATCCCTGCCCTGATCCCATCCGACTACCGCTCTGATCTCATCTGATCCCACCCGGATCCTGCCCAGATCCCTGCCCAGATTCCTGCCCGGATCCCGTCTGGATCCAACCCGGATCCCTTTGTCCCCAGGAGCCTGTCTCTCACTCAAGGGCTCTGCTTCACACACTCCCAGGATGGTTTGGTTGGAAGGGACCTTGAGGATCACCGCGTTCCAGGCAGGATCACTGTGGATCTACCTCAGGCTGCCCCATCCAGCCTGGCTGTGAACGCTTCCAGGGATGGGGCATCCTGGAATAACCTGTTCCAGTGCCTCGCCACACTCCTGGTACCACAGAATCAATCATTTATGTAGGAAAAGATTTACAGAATCAAGTTTTTACAGAATCAAGTCCAACCTTTAACCAATCACCACCTGCTCAATGAGACCATAGCACTAAGTGCAAAAAACCTACTTATATGTCTAATTGAAATCTACTCTCTTTTAATTGAAAACAATTACACCTTCTCTCATCACTGCAGGCCCTGCTGAAAAGTCTGTCCCAATCTTCCTCGGGACAAGCTTCATTTGGCTACTGGAAGGTGCTCCAAGGTTTCCCTGCAGCCTTCTCTTTTCCAGGCTGAATACCCTCAGCTCGCTGGTCTCTCTCCTCAGGAGAGGTGCTCCAGCCCTTGGAGCATCTCTGTGATCTCCTGTGGACTCACTCCAACAGGTCCTTGTCTTTCCTGTGGCGAGGACCTGAAGCTGGACACAGCACTGCAGGTGGAGGCTCGTGAGAGTGGAGTAGAGGGGCAGAACCACCCCCCTCGCTCTGCTGGCCACGCTGCTTTGGGTGCAGCCCAGCACATCTCTTGCTTTCTGGGCTGTAAACGCACACGGCCGGGTCTTGTTTCTCAAACGTTTCATTCCTCCTCCTGAGGATTCTGTTTTCTCAAGGGGATGTGTGGATGTTTCTGCCTCAGTGCTTGGTGCCCCCACGCTCCCTCTTCCCATGTTTCATCTCTCTGTCAACAAGCTAACCTTTTCTTGTGAACCAGAATAAATCTTTGCTATCTGGTCAAATGACCTGGTATAATCAGACACCAGACTTCCCAGAATTAATCCCTCTCTAAAACACAGCATCAGTTCTAAATTGTCCAATCACAGTTTAAAATTTGTCAGTGAAAGAGATTCCACCACAAACCTTTGGTGAGCTCTTGTGCTCATTTACTGCTATTGCTATCTCTGTGGTTTGTGGAGGTTTTCTTGTGGAGGGGAAAAAATCTTTAAAAATAGAAAAATAAATTAACTCCCCACCCTTGGAAAATCAAATAACAAAAAAGCCAAACTGTCTGTAGTGAATTTGTCTAACGCTGTTTTCTATTCACTTGGTTTCTGTTGGCGTGGTGGAAAAGCCCTTGACAATGTTTTCTTTGTGGGGCTGCTATGGGCTGCATTACCATGGGTAACTCCAGAGCTGCTCAGCTCTTGCAGAATTTTCCTGATTCTGTCATCAGTGACCTGTGTCTGCCCTTCCCAGAGCCATTCCCTCTGTGCTGGTGGTGCGTAGCATTTGCTTATTAACCCTTCAGTACTGAGAGCAAGGTGCTCAGGTGCACTTGGTGTGGTTTAGTCTGCCCTGCCTGCAAAGCAGTCGATGTGATTCCACATTGAGAGGTGACATCTAAACCCCCAGCAAGACATCCATCCCATTTGGGATGGATTAAAGGGCTCATCTGGATTTGCATCTTCCCATGGCACCTTCCCATTCCTGTAAAAGCAGCAGTGCCAGTGAGCACTCCTCTGCAAGGGCAGATTAAACTCTTTTCCTAACATGAAAAACTCAGTGTTCTAAACTCTTAGTTAGCAAAAACTGAAAGTCCACACTCATTTCTTTGCTATGAGGCACTTTCAGGATCAAATGATAGGTCAGGTTAGAGTAGGCTACACAGATGTGATTCAGGGGCTTGGCTGCAATGCTTCAAATGACTTGGGTATGTTTAAAAAAGCATAGCGTGCTGAAGAGGTGTGAATCAGAAAATCAGAATACTTTGGGCTGGAAGGGATCCCCAGGGCCATTTAACCTTCTGCTCAGAGCATGGCCAAGTTTAGATCAGGTTTCTCCTGGCTTGTCCAGTTATGTTTTACTTGTCTCTAGGGCTGACAATTATACAGTTTCCTGGACCCTGTGTTTGACCACCTTCAGGGTGCTAATTTTTTCCTAAAATCTGGTGTGTGTGTGTCCTACATTCCAGTTTATGTCTGCTGCCTCTTGTCCTATTTCTGTGCAACCCAGGGAAGAATTTGGCTCCATCTCCACAACTTCTCATTGCAGATTGCTGCAGGATTCCCCTGAAGCCTTTCCTTCCCTTCTCCAGGCTGCCCCCTGAATCCTTCCCCTCTGCAGGCTGGCAGGCCCATCCAGCTCAGCCTCTCTCCATGCGCTCTCTGCTCCAGCCCTGGCCATCCTGCTGGGTCCAGCCTGGTCTGTTCCCATCTGTCTGGTGCTGAGGAGCCCAGGACTGGACTCAGCATTGCAGGCATGCCTTAGCAATGCTGAGCAGAGGGAAAGGACCATTCCTCCCACGGGCAGGGTCCCTCCTAAGGCAGCTGTTAGCCTTCCTTGCTGCCAGAGCTCATGGCCATCTCCACCAGCACCTTTTCTGCAGAGATTTTGCCCAGCTGCCCAATGATCACCACGTACTGGTGCATGGGGTTATTCTTCCCATCCCGTGGGCTTTGCATTCACCTTTGCAGCCCTTCATGATGTTCCCATAGGTGGCTCCCCAGCCTGTTGAGCTCCTCTGCACACAACTCTCCCTCCCCTCCCGCACCAGGGCCGCTCTGATCAGTGCTGAACACTCCACTGAGCAAGGAGGGTTGAAAGGAAACAAGGAGGTCACAGAGTTAATGCACAGTGTGGGATAGCTGAGTCTCACTTGCCAAATCCAAGAGGTTATTTGGGGTAAACCCCTTTTAATGACAGGCATGACAGTTTACAAAATTATTATTAAGTGAATAAACTACCATGTGGCATTACAGAAGGCCTGAAAAAAATATTAATAAACTGTTGGTTCAAATGGGAAAGTGCTAAACTCATCGACTATGATGTGCTCTAAAAATAGAGACTTGAGCCTCTGCATCAAAAAAATAATGCTTCCCCGAGGAAGACTTAACCAGGTCGAAGCAAAAAGCTTTCTGGCTGAAGTCCAAAAAACAGTTTTTGGAAGTCCTGTATTAACTTTCCTTTCATTACTTTCTGGGGGAAAATTTCTTTCCCCCCTCCCATTTCTCTTAAGCAGTAGTGTGTGTTCAGTTGCTATGATGATAACAGCGATGACATTCCTATCACCAGGAAATGTTTAAAGTTTAAAAGTTTAAGTGATTTTGGTACATACTGATCTTACAAGTTTAAAATTACCTGCTCCCTATTTACATGGCATGAAACTTAAAAAAAAATTGTTCTTCAATTTGTTCTCCACTTGTGTTTTCTGTCCTACTTATTTTCTAGATGTGTACTATAACATGATTTTTCAGTTTATTTAACAGAGCTGGTAACTTCAGTTTAGAAAATGCTGTACAGAAGAGCTGGAACTTGCCAAATCTTTGTCCAAAGTCAATGGGATCCAGGGTTTTTGTTTGATCTATAGGTACTTACACTGTTTGCCTCAGGTTTACCTGCCATATGGAAGAGATTTAAATGCTGCCTAAATAGTTCAGAGCTGCAGTTTGCTAAAAAGGGCTCACAGCCATAGGGACTGTTAGGTTGTTTGCTTCCCAGTGATACCTAAAGGTTATAAAAAAAAATAAATTGACTAAACCCTTGAACTAAGTCCAACACAAACCTGGTTCGTAGTGAGGATTTCTTTGGGCTGTGAATCACAAGGCAAGTGGGTGACTGCAGATCACAGTGAGACCAGCGGGTTAAAAAGTATTTTCAGACTGTAACGAAACAGAATATAAAACATAATGGTATCACCAAAAAAATACAGTGATCTCTTCCATATTGAGTTCCACACTCCCTGGCTCCCAGCCCCGGAAGAATTGATTTGCAATGATTTTGCCTATAGCTGCTGTCGAGCTACCAAGGCTTTCCACTGTGCTGTAACCTCCTGGGTGTCAGTGTGAGCTGAGAAGTGGTTAGCTGGAAGTTAACCATTGAAGTAATCTCCCCAGGCAGTGCTGGAGTCTCCCTGCCTTGCTGTCTTCCACCTGAGCTCGACTTGTCATTCCTTGCATGGGGTGCACATCTCCCTGGGCAGGAAACGCTGCTTTTCAGGAGCTAACCACAAACCTGCCATCAGCAACAAGGTATGATCCAGTACACAAATTCCTACAGGAGGCAGCAGCTGGTGAGGCTGCAGCATGATGGAGAAACCTCTGGAAGCTGTGGGAGACTGTAATCCAAGTGGGACGGCGTGACACTGTTTGTCTGCCCCAAAGGAGCTTTTCCTGGGAAAGCTGGATATGAGATAAAGGTGGTGGCTACACCGGCTGTTAATGAGGTCTGAGGGACAGTGTGTTGAAGCCAGGTTTGGGCATTGCTCCTCACCCCCAGACCCAGCAAACTGGAGCAGGTCTGGATTAATGAGAATCACAAGTGGCTGGTTGCTGCGAGGAAGAGTTAACAGCACTGTTGAATGGCTTTAATCTGGAAAATATGGGCCTGGAGGCAGGGAACACCCACATTTGGAAATGTTTGCTGCACGGGGCCCGGTGCTCCATTCTCCTCAACAACTGCTGGGATGAGACAAGAGCAATCATCTTAATTTTCAGTGAAATTACCAGAACAGTGGGGTTTCCACAGACTCTCACTAGCACAACTCGAGGCATTGCAGTTTCTGGTGCTGGCTGGAGGTTGCTGGGCCTGTAGCTCACAGCTGTGACAGCTGCTGCAACTCAGCAGTTGATGTGTTAATTTAAACCAACACCACTCATGCTTCAAGTTATTGCGCCAGACTACACTACAGAAGAATTTGGGATGAGGCCAGGGGACCTCTCTCATCCAGTGCCCTGCACAAAGCAGGTTCCAGCAAGACCAGGCTGCTCAAGGCTTCATCCAGTTGAATTCAATGATTCAGCTCCAGGACGAAGATGCCACAAGCCCTCTGGACAACTCATTTAACCACCTTTATAGAAACTTAAAAAAAAAAAAAAATTATATTTAATTGTAATTTCCCACATTGTGACACGTGTCCGTTTTCTCTCTCCTATGATGGGGTACCCAATACTGTTAGTGGTTACTGATTACACCCCTCAGGGAATACCTTCTTTCCTGGTAACCAGCTACTGCACTCTGGTTCCACTTCATGCTGCAGAGTTGGAGGACACCTACTGTGTCTGCTTTGGCGAGGTTTGAGCATCCAAACAGGAGTTCTGTGCCAGCTGAGCTGCTCCTGGCTGCATGGAAGCCTCTCTCTCACAGCATGGCACGGCTGCTGGAGCCCTGGGAAGAGCCACCTTTTCACAGGGCAGGGGGTTCATCCCTGCCTGAAGCTGATGTGCACTGACTTGAAGCACTCCGGGATCCTCGGGGATGAAAAGCTCTGTAAAGATGGGAGTTGTTTATGATGATGAATACTAAAATAAAACTTTAAAATGCCTCAATTTGAGGAGTTCATTGGAAGGTTTACAAATTGGGGTGTTTTATGAGGGGAGAAGTTATTTCCAAGAACCACATTAGAGAAAGTACTCCTTAGGATGATGTAAAAAGAGAGTTTCAGTGTATTACAAAATTAGCATGGCTGTAGCTTTCTAAGCTTATAAGACCCCTTAGTATCAGGGTGAAAGGGGAAAGGAGAGTCAGGCAGCTAGAACAGGAATCTGTTTCTATTGGGAAACTATTTGAAAGATGCAATGTGATGGCTGGGACCCAGACAGAATTTAAATGTCATCCCTTTCCTATAAATAATGAATAAGCATCATTGTATTTTATAATGCAGAGGCCAGAGGAGAATAATCTCTCTTGATTGAGCTGGGATGTAACATTTGGGACTAGAATTCAGAGGTTCCATGTTCAGGGATCCTGGGTGGTGTGTCCCAGCTGCTGGGTGCCCTCCACTCCCACTCGAACATCTCGGGAGCAAAGGGATGAGGTTCCTGTGCCAGGGGCTGCAGCCTGTCATTTTGAGGGTTGTCCCAGATGCACTGCAACCCTCCACCAAGAAAAAGGGATGTTTACTCTCAATAATTTTTTGTCTCTGCAGTCTGAGTTTTACCACCACCCAGAGTCACAGGGTTGTAAAGTCACTCTGTAAAGCTCTGCCCTATTACAGTCTCACTGGTGGTAAAAAATATAACAGGGATATTTTGTTTGTTTCTGCTAAGTACTGAGATTGGAGACATGCCCCTTGTTTGGCATTTATGATGCGAAAGGACAAGGCACGAGCAAGGATTTGAGTTCAGAATACAGAGGTTAAAGCAACTTAGTGAGCTAAAAGACATGCAAAGGGGCAAATGGCATGTCCCACATCCCTGTCAAGGGTCCTGTCTTTTAACAGGCACTGTCCTGCTCAGTTCCTACCTCAGTGCCTTTGAATTGTTCTACGTGCAACACATTTCTATGGGAACTGCCTTAGCTACACAGCCTGCCCTCTGTGTCTGAAGAAAACTGATGGAAGGGAAACGAAGTGGTTACTAATTAGCAAATGGTTCATTAACAGAAGACATCTGCTTCATATTAGACAGGAAGAGATGAAGGCTGTCTCACATCCCAGTGTCTGTCTGTTTATGGAGTTGGCATTAAACTCAAAATCAGGCCCTTTTTAAGATTGCTTTTTTCCACCTTGGAGATGCCTGTGTAGTGAGGGCTGAGGGCTGTAAGCACCGGTGATGAGAGAGGGCATCACACAGCACAGGGAACTCTGCTCTGAAGGATCCCTGTTCTGCTGAGTGAGGGGTGATCCGCCCTGCCCTGCATCCCAGCTCTGCCTCATCCAAATTTCCTACCTTGGTATGGAAGGGCATAGGTAGGAGGCTTCTGTATTTGGAAGGAGAAACTGGAATTGCTCCTGCAGTGAATTCAAACAGGCTTAAGCTCAGTCTCTGAAGCAGCAATGGGAGCAGTCTCCTGTATCAGGTGACCAGAACTCCTCCCAAGGATGCACAGCTCAGTCCAGGGAGGTGCTGGAGCTAAGAATTCATTTGTTTTTGTGAGCTTTGGATGCAACACCAACCCCTTATTGGAAAAACACCAACAGCTGATTGACCACCACCATTTTTAAAGCCATTTGAACACTCAGCTTCCTCAGCCACCTGGGTGCTTTGGAAGTGTCTATGCCTGCATTGCAAATATTTCAAATCAGGATGAGAAAAAGTTTCCAGATCCTCCCAGGAAAAGTTACCAGCTCCTCCAGAGAGGCAGTGGTTTTCTTCTAAAAGACAGGGAGGAGGACCATGAAGAACTTCACATGGGATACTGTAAAACTGAAATACCACGAAGTCCAAAGGTGAGATTATTGTACATGGCCTGGAAAACAGCAGGCATGCCTGGGAAATTAATGTAGTTTTATTTTCTGCTGGAGAATTTGGAAACTGTGTGTGAAGAACACATAGAAAACATATAAAAACATATTTAAAAACCTTATTTCCCCTTGAAAGCCATGCAGCTGGCCACAATCAAATCCTCCCCTATCAAAGCAGCAAAATTCCCTAGATTTGAGGAAGGGGTCAGTAGATTTTGGCACCAACAAGAAGGGCACACTACTGATTTGATCAGCTACAAAATTCCTTTTCCTTGTTCCCACATGGAATTTCTGCCTATAGATCAAGAGTATTCGAATTTTGGGCTTTGTCTACCAAGAAAAATTTCCCAGAATATTCTGTTTTGTGAGAGCTGCTCTGGGGCTGCTGCTCTGAACCCTGCTGAGGGAGTGTATTCCAGAGCAATTATTTCACTCTGGAAGAGAGCAGTAATTATTCCACCCTAAAATGACTGTTACTGTGGAAGACAGGCAGCTGGGTGGCTGCAACGATATTAACACTGCTGCCTGCTGAATTTTCCCCTCTGTTACACATATGAACTCTTCTATTCCAGCACAGGTATGCAACCCTCCTTCCCTTCCCTTCCCTTCCCTTCCCTTCCCTTCCCTTCCCTTNGGGATGCAGCCCCCTTTTTGTTTTAACTGCATCTGGGACTTTCTGTCAGTGCTCCTTGGAGTCCCCTTCTCTTTTGCTGGATGTCTGATGAGGCTGAAGTGCAGCAGGGAGCTCTCAGCCCCTCGGTGCTGCAGTGAGAGCATTGCTGCCTGTCACTACCCCGTGTTTACAGAGGTCTCAGGCAGCTTTTGGTTGGCATGACAGTGTTTTCCTGCCCGAGCCAACTTGAATTAATTTGGAGCATAAGATTCCAAGAGACAGTATCGAGTCCTTCAGTGAAATCCAAATAGATTGCAGCTGCTCTGCGCTCTGCTATTAACCCCATCATTTTGTAATTCTGTCCACAAAAACCAGGGGGAAGGGCATAGAAAGCTGGAGTCTGGAAGGATTTTGATTCCATACAATCAAAATGCAAGCTGGTGGGAGTGTAAGAAATATTTTCCTGGAGCAGGGCAGCAGGTCAGTGAGGTGGAGTTCTTTACCTCTGCGTGTTCTTCTATCCATAATTAATGGTCGCTGTATTCTCCACTGTGATTGTGTGTGTCCCTCATGGGTAGTTCTCTGAAGCATCTTGTGATTTTGGCTCTAAGGTTTTTAGCTCATACCAACTTACAGGGGGACTTCTGCTCCTCAGAGATGGGTTCTTCAAAGTAGTTACAAGAAAAATACTACTAATAATTTAAAACACCCTTATCCTCCCATTCCTCATTAACAGAATCTTCCCGAGACCTAAATTGACAAAATCATCGGATGCTGTTTAGGACTTTAAAAGCTGTTGACCTCAGTAGTGCTGTGGCATACAAACCAAAATGAGTCTCAAAATGCTCTATGTTTCATTATGTTTTGTTGGTGGTTTTTGGTTTTGGGGTTTTTTTTAGTTTTTTTTTTTTTTTTTAAATTTTATTTTACATTATGTTGGCCTCTTAATGGATCCTGACCCTGCTGTCCTCCAGGTGTTTAATGTTTTGTCTTCACTCAGTCATTGCCATGTTTCCTCTTCCCCTCTTCATTTTCTCTGGCTTCTGTCCTTGCAATGATCATTGGTATTTGCT
This sequence comes from Regulus satrapa, assembly GCA_013396955.1. NCBI lineage: Eukaryota > Metazoa > Chordata > Aves > Passeriformes > Regulidae > Regulus > Regulus satrapa. Next base: position 551,401 of record VWZN01017944.1, on the reverse strand, counting down.
ATTCACCACATGTGTGTCCTGGTCTTCAAGGGCTTGACAAGAAACCAAACCAGAAACAAACATCTTGGTGGTATAAAAACTAGCCAGTTATTGCCTCAGTGGGATAAGGGGAGAGGAGCTGAACAAGCCCATTTGTGCATGTTCACTTTTTCCAGCACTTTTTCTCTTCCCTAACTACCAAGCTGCCTGGCAGTTGCCCCTTCCTGCTAAAACATCCCAGCTTTGTGCCTGTGTCCTCCCTGCTGGAGAAACCTGCAGCCCAGCGTGGGTGTTTCCATTGTGGCTTGGCGGCAACGAGGACATGAGGAAAGCCAGAGCCTGCTCCAGGTCCTGCAGGAAATGAGATGCTTCTGCTGAGCAGGGCTGGGATGTGGTTACACACTCTGGCACCAGCCAGAAGGCTGCTGTGCTGACCTCGGGATTTTCTCCATATAGTTCATATCACAGTATGGACGGGAAGAGATTGAAGATAAAACCTTGGGAGACTATTGCTGGGAGGCAGCTACATTCATTTCACTTTCCTTCCAACCACATCATCATCTCACCCAAATGTCACAAGGGAGCACTGAGGCATCTTTGCCACCTACTGCTATGAGATACCCTTGAGAGTCATATCCCTCTCTCTGCTGCTCCTTCTCTCTTTCTCTAAACAAAAGAAAATAAAACAATTTAGGAGAATTCTGCCCCTGATTGGGACAATAGAGCTACACGGGCTCCATAAATCAGAAGGCTAAATATGATTATTTATTATGATCTATTTGCAAGAGCAGAGAAAGCAGCGAACATGCAGGCAAGAAAGCCAGACAAGCAATCCCAGACAGCAATCCTGCCTGTCCAAAACATCCAGAGTATATTGATAAGGCAGAATCCTGTACTAAGTATAGATTGGCTAACCTCTGTAAACATCAGAATGTTATGAAGAATTCTCCCAGTGTTCTCAAAACAATCTTAGGGCCAAGTGTTTGGCCCATGTTGTAGGCAACAAAACAACAAAAAGAAAATCAAATAAAATCAAACAAACCCACCAACCAATCAAAAAGAGCCCACCAAAACCATCAAAAAAGCAGATTTTCTCTTTATTTTACCTGCACAAAATGTATTGTTCTAAGATGGAAGAGCCCTTCTCTATGTTACTTTCCAAGAAGGTGATTTCTCTTAGGACATTTCCTTATTGATATCTGCAATGCATCTAAATACAGACTTATTTTTCTCTTTAAAAAGTACAGCAGAAGCTCAAAAATAAGTTATTCCTGTATAAATGCTTCTGATATATTTGAATAGTAAAGGATGAAGTAAATTCCTGTGTCAGAAGAGGAAGATCTGGGATGCCTTTGAGCTGTCTCTAGCCCTGGTACTAACTCTGTGGGAACCTTGCTTAGACAAGACCCTGTCAAGGGACAAAGACAGGGTGTCTTATTCCCTCAAAAGTCTTGGGAACTCAAACTTATTTCTCTGTGTCTTATTTTTCCTGTCCTCAAAGCACAGGTTGTCCCTCAAAACCAGCTCCAGATGTTCACCTGATGCCAACCAAAGCAGCTCCTGCCCTGCTGGCGTTGGCCACAAACCCATGTGCTTGTGTGGCTTATAGCTCTTGTCTTTCCCCATGTCAGCTCTCCCCTGGTGATTTATTTATCCCTTCATGCTGTCACATCTTGATTTATTTCATTGCTGCTGATGGCAGGGCCCTGCCTGGATTCTCTGCTCCTGGTGCACTCTGCTCCATGGCAAAGGTAATTCCCAGTAGCAGAGAGCAAGAGGTTAATTCCAGGCTCCTTTCCTCTGCCTGCACTAGGCATAAATTCTCAGTAGAATCAGCTGTGCAAGGAGCTGCCATTCAGTACAGAACTAAATGATTCCATTCTTAAGAAAGCAAAATTTTTATGCAGTGCATAACTGGAGAGGTGATATTTAAGTGTTCTTCTGTGGGTTTGGAATTAAATCTCCTATGTAGAGGTTTATATACTGATTATCTCAGTCCATTTTCATTCAAACCATGGTCTGAAGGGAGCAAATATTTCTGAAAGCATCTAAACAATAAGTGATTTTCAGACTGATGGAGAGACATTAAATATATGTTTTCCTCTTTCATTACCCTTGTTTTAATTAGTATTGTGTTTCTAGTAAGGGGAATGAATATTTCCTGCTTTGGCACTCTGTTTCATTAAACAAATTGTTTGCTATTAAATCAAACTTAGTTGGCTCCTTGTCTGATTTAAGGTTTTAGCCATGGCCCATGAAACAGGTGGTGACACCATCAGCAGGGGGCAAAATCTGTGTTCTGAAGGGAGGATTCTCCTTATTTCCATTGCACTTTCATTCCATCAGCAGCTGGCTGTGCACACAGGCTCCCAGGGACCACATCAAATGCTTTTAGAACACTTTCAGGGACAGTGATTCCACCGCTCCCTGGACAGCCTGTTCCAATGTTTGACGAGTCTTTCCATGAAGAAATTTTTCTAATATCTGATCTAAATCTCCCTGGGTACAACCTGAGACCATTTTCTCCCATCCTGTCACTTGTTACCTGACAGAAGAGACCAACACCCATCTCACTACAGCCCCCTTTCAAGGTCTATCTTATCTGGAAGTCACCACTTGCAGTAGCTCATCAATTACTGAGATTTTTGCATAACTTGGTGCAGCTGATTATTTTTGAGGCTTCATGAAGACAACCAGACCACAGGCTGCATAGTCCATGGCTTACATCTGATGGTCCAACGCCAGGGTTAGAGTGACCCCAACGATCTGATTCCTGCCATGAAGCTGAAGAAAAGCCCACAGCAATAGCCACAAGTCTCGGGAAATGTTCACCAGAGCTGCAGCTTTCAGCAACAGAGAGAGTGGGGACTACCCAGCTGAAATGTCTCATCCATCCAGAAACTGCCACTGGGTTCACCTCTGCTCCAAGCCCCTGGGGTGTAGTCAGGACAGTTGCTTCCTCAGAAGCAACTGGGAAATGCTGGGAAATGCTCTAAAACAACTGCAAATGTGAATCAGAAGCTTTTGGGAGGTTGCTTGAGCATTAGGCTCCTGGCCAGGCACAGCATGGGCTGGCACAGTCAGGTTCTTGTAAGTACAGGAGTTGTGACAGCGATGTGGGAAATTCAATATGAAAGTTTTTGGTAGCAAAGCTGCTTGGTGAGTCAGGAGTGGCTGCTGGGGATGCAGAGGGCAACAAGGGACAGTGACTGGCTGAAGAGGTTCTGCAAAAGGATCTGCTCTGAGGAGCACATCTTTTATGAGTGGTTTCTTCAATGGTTTTGGTATGGAAAGCTCTGGTTTATTGGTGGGAATTCCTCCTGTGCGTTCCCTCCTGCCATGACTGCCTTTTGTTTGGCTGTAGTTAGCAGTGAGCTGCCTCAGGTTGGGGTATCATCAGGACTGCAGAGGGGTCAGAAGGTTTCTGAACAAAGTGTGGGACATAAATGCCCTCAGCAGAGGACAAGAGGCTGTTTCTTGAGCCACGTGAAAGCACTATCACAGGCAGGTCATCTCAGAGATAACAGGAAGATCTCACCAATTTTAGGGTTGATGCATTGTCTCAGTTGAACACGCATAAATAAAGCCTTAACTTCATGTTTGTGCTTATTTGCCTTTCAGGCTGCAAGGAAAGAACAGTGAGATTGTGCAGATTAAAACATTATCATCTTTGGCTGAAACTTCATGTTTGGAACAAATGTCAAAGGTGGCATGATAGGCTCAGGTCAGGAAAGCAGCAGGACAAAGTCTGGTGGAGGAAAGGCACTTCTTCAGAAAAGAGTAGGGGTCTGAAGGGGCACTAGGTAAAGAACCAGCAGGAGAATCCCTAAAAGTGATTTCTCTGAACACTTTTATTCTGTGCATGTCTGCCCAGGCAAGTCAACTTGATCCTAAACAATTTTTCTGATTTTAAAAACTGCAACAAATTGCAAGCAGTTGCACATGTGCTTAAATCTGCTACTCATGTAGCTGCATGCCTGATTATAATTACACCCCTGTGAAAATTTTTGGGGGACCCAAGGACTTAATCCCACAAGCCTCACTGATCACATCGCTGTACGTGAGAATTTATGCTTGCAGGATTAAACACTGCCTTCAGCGATGAAGCAATTAATTGTTATAACCAGAAAACATGCAGGGGTGGGGGAAGAAGGGACAGGCTAGAACACACTGCGAGTGAAAGGAGATCTTTCAATGCTGTGGGCACAAATGCCTGTCACTAGGGCTCAGTGCTGGCCCAGGCTCTGTGCTTACCAGGGAAGTGGTGATTTACTCTGCTCGACCCAGAGGGGGAAATAAAACCTGATTTTAATTCCAGCTGCATAAAGAGCATGTGGGAGTGCCAGAAGTGCTTTCCCTGGAGAGGTCCTACCATTCATCACTCTGGTTTGCAAATTTCCTGATAGTCAGAGAGCTGCAGGGCCTGGGCATGGCTGCAGGCATGGGAGCACACAACTGCCTCAGCCAGGGAGTGACCACCCACCTGAGAATGCCCTGAGCCACACCAGCTGGGCACATGGAGGGAGTTAGGGAAGGAAAAGAACAGGGAGGGAGGTTTGACCGAGTTGAGGACCGAACAAAGAGAAGATAAGTTTATTCAGACACTGAGCTCTGAGTACTGCTGCATGGGAGGTCTTCCTGCTGAGGCCGCAGTGGAAGAGCAGGGTGGTGTGTGAGTGCTGAGGGAAGGGATTGCACAGCCCAAAGAAGTGGCCCAGTTTCCTCTTGTGACCTTCACCAGCTTGGCTGCAGAGTTCAACACGCCTTCCTCTTACTTGAGGCTGTGCTCAAAGCCTTGCCCCTGTGGAAAGGATCTTTCTTCCTGTGGAAAGGAGAATTTATTTTCTTAGTTCTTCTCCTGGAAACCTTCAGGAGGCTTCAGCCAATCCCCAGGTTTCAGATGAGGTTTCACAGAAGAGGACACCTTCTCCTGTTACTCTGGTGTAAATGTAGGTTCAGAAATAAACCTGAAGTCACTTGGTTATTGAGGAGGCTACCTGCTGCTGGTGAATCTCATCCCTGGGTAAATTAGGAAAAGCCTAATTCACCTGTTGGTGGCATTATCCCCTCTTGTAAATTACCACTGTCCTGTTGAAATCAGCTGAAGATCTAGATTGAACTCTTTATCCCTTTTATCTTTCCTCCTCAACAGGAGAGAAGTGAGGGAATAAACTGAAAATCACTTCATCTGAATATTTGGGGTAGAGGGAAACAATGAACTCCTGAACACCTGGGCTTTTCTTCCCACCCTACATGTCCATGCCTTCAGAAATGCTCTGTAACCCCCCCTAGAAATGGAAGGATGGAGCTGGAGCAACCTCAGTTCCCGGGACACGAGTGTGGGAATTTTGGATACCTTTTTTTCTGAGCTATTTGTTACAGAATCTGTCTCATCTATGTTCAGTTTCTCTGCCATAGCTGCTTTGGAGCTGAAGTGGGAAGTTCACCTGCAAGGCAGCAGGAGGCAGCTGCTCCTGTGGTCTTGTGTGACTGCTGACCTGCATGGGCTGTCTCCCTGGAAAAGTTTGATGCCCACGTTTGAATAAGTCGATCCCAGACATTCAGGGTGTTCTGCCAGAAGCCCCAATGGTTTGGCAGATTTTCCAAGCTCATGCCCCTTCTTGCTTTCATTGATGTCCGTCTTAATTATTTTATATATACCGTTCCTCGCTGCATGAAAGAGTGTTCTGAACGTGTGAGAAGGAGACTTTGTAGTCTCTTATTACTCATGTAATTAGGCAGTACTGGTAACTTTATGTAAAGGAATATGAAAATATTTAGGTTGCTTTTGGCCAAACGCCTCGCAAACTTCATAATCCCCTGAATTTAGATGAATTTCATGTTTTTCTGGGGTTGCTGTAGTCGCTAGAGGAGTTTAGCTAGTTAGGTACAGCAGGTCTCTTTAGGGCTTTCTGTTCCCTTTGTTATCATATATCAACCTCTTAAATCATGGATTAAGCCACTGCCATTAATAATGGCCGGGAAACATTCTCAGAGTTAAAACATGACCAGCCCACAAGCTTTAACAGTCAGCAGTGAAAATGCTTGTCACCAGCCCTGCGAACAGCGGAGCGTGTAAGCCTTAAACAGGAATGGCTCTATAGGACTAAGGAAACAAATGGAAGGCTTGCTGTTTTATTAGCTCAACAAACTACTTTTCACTCCTGTCTCTGTTTCCCTTCCTGCGTGGCAATATATGCCCCGTTCCCAAAACGCTCCTGTAAACAATGGGGAGGGAAGCCTTTTGTGTGGCTTTCGCTAAGATTGCAAGTTGTGTGGGCAATGCAACTCGACAGAATTTCAATGAGATTTGTGAGCCTGTGTGCTTATGCAAAGGGAAGTATTTCATAATGCCTATTCTCTCTTAATTGACTTATTTTTTTGCACACTGTAATTTATATGAAGGCAAAAAAGGGAAAGTGCTTTGGCAAAACAGTCAAGCCTGTCTTTGAAGAACTCAAAGAAATTTTGTCTGGATGGATTTATTCATTCTGTAATTAAAACACCTTGATGCAAATATGACATGTAAACTGAACATTGATGTAAACTGAAATTGTAAATCGCTCTGCTTAGTGCTCCAAAGGTCTCGTCTCTTTACATTAGTCAAAGTTCTGCTCTGAATTGTATATCATGCACTGTTTTGTGGACTTGAATTACTTTTAGGTGTTCTTCTTTTTTTGTTGTTGTTTTTTAGTTTCTTAAAATTTTGAATCTAAGTCTATACCATTTGTCTCCACATGTTATTGAAGAAGTTCAAGTTTTTGTTGTCTGTCCTCATTCATTATTGATGTATTCACAAACATCACTTAACTATAACAGTGAAGAGAGGTTTAGGTACCTCTTGCAGCATCCAAATTGATGTTCATGGCAAGCAATTGAAACTGATACCTACTTTACATTATACAAAGGGTATGGTGGGCAAAGTATGCGTGTGTGAAATAGTCTGAACTGAAGCAAAGAAGTAGGGCTACAGCAAGTTTATTCTGGCTGCTCCAGCAAACTGTGAATGCAGCTTTCCATCCCACTGGCTGCAGAAAGGTACAACCACATTCTCCCTGCACTGGCTTCTACTGTGCTGTATTTGCTTATGAATATCAATTTTGTGCTACTGTATCAATTTTGTTACTGTAGCAGAAGAACCGNCACTGGCTTCTACTGTGCTGTATTCGCTTATGAACATCAATTTTGTGCTACCACTGTAGCAGAAGAACCAAATCAGAGAAACCTCTCTGGAAGACCTGTGAGGTTGGGAGAATTCTCTTGGCAGTGGAGAATTTAGATATGCTGGCATAGTGGTCATGGCCAGAGGAGGCATGTGGATTTTAGAGAGCTGAGAGTGAACTGAGATTCCCAGCATGGTGCTGGTGACTCATGGAACATCCCTTGGAAAGGGCAACCAGTCTGTTGCCAGCAAAGTGGCTATCCTGGATCTTGAGGGCCTTTGCTCTAACTTCATCTCCATCTATGTTCCTGATGTGCTGGCAGTGGAGGGACAGCTTCATGGGGCCTGTTCTGGGAGTGAGGGCTGTGTTTATTTGCATCCTTTTGAAATAGGCAACAAGCATTTCTAGTTCAACAGTGAAGAACAGAGCCATGGAGCTTGAAATGTGGGATCTTTGGGGAGTTTCCTGCAGAGGAACCTGGACACCAAGCCTGGGAACTCATTTTTCTCAAGAAGATACTTAGGACTGATGGGAAAATGGGCTCTGGGAATCTGGACATAGACACTTCTCTCTGTCCTGTGCCCTGTTGCAGAACAGCTCATGGCACTTCACCCTCTCTCTGAAATCCCAGGTATGAACTTTCTCAAGGAGCATTAGCCAGAATGCTTGTGGCATAAAGTGGGACCCCTTCTGCCCTTGTACACAGAAGGAGGACTCAGAGAAGCTGCAGTGGGCAGAAAGGTGAGCAGCCCAGGAAACCTCACCAGCAATTACAGAGGCACCACTGGTGCCCTTGGCATCAGCAGGGCCTTTTGTTTTGGTCTTGGCAAGTGGCAGTGGTTCCATTCTTCTGGATTGTGAGGGTGGGAAGGAGAGCCCTACAAAGTGGTATATAGGGTTGGGGGTCCCTTAATTTCAGGACAGTTCCTTCAGGGCAGAACCTCTATGCCCTTGTTCTTAATCCACTCTACTGCAGTCACTGCTCCAGAGCACTGGGCAAAAATTCTGCTTCCAGTCTTGTAATGTGCTGCCCAAACAAATGTAAAATATTTAATCTGGCATTGCCAAAAGGGTGCTTTATGACTTCTGCCAAATTACATTATATAAACATAATTAAAGGGTTAGCTTTGTTTGAATCTGTCATTCTAAGCAATAAAGATGTCAGATAATTTATTGCTGCATTTTGATACTCACCCTATTAAGCTAATAACTGCTTTTGTGTGTGCATCTATGTATATGAGAGCAGTGTTCATGGAGTTTGTCTTTTTGAAAGGTGACTGAGTCTGAAGATGTCACTGATGGAGTCCAGGAACGTTCTCTGCTACAAAACTACCGTCCAGAGTTTGCTTTTCAGCCTGGATGCCTGCAGTTCCCAAAACTGCTTGGGAAGGCTGACAGGAACAGGAATCTGTCCCTGTGCATCAGTGGCAGCAAGAACCTGGTGAGGAGAGCAGGGAGGTGCTGACACCACTGCTGGGACAGAGCTGGGACTGTGCTGGGTGGGCTGTATGCATTAAGGGTGGGGTGGGACCCCTGCAACCAACAAGGGTCAAGCCGTGATGGGCAAGGATTCAACAACCTGAAACTTGAAAAACGCGATACTTCACGTGATTAAAAGGATTTTTAATAAGTTCTTTCTCCTGCCCTGTGGACCCTTCATGTGCACAAGAGCTCTTATTTTGCCTAGCAGCAGGTGCTTCACTGAGTATTCAGTATTTTAGCCAAGTCCTGTCCTTGTTTTAGGGTGGAGGAGCAGAGGTGGGGCTACCTGGCTGATGGAAGATGGGGAAGGATTTATCTGGGCACGTGCCTGTGCTGTGGGTACCAGACAGGAGCAGCCCTGGCAGAGTACAAGATGGAACAGAGAAGTGGCCAGGGCCCAGGGCACGTCCATCCTTATCTGGGAGGGAGCTGGGATGGTTTTGGCTCATGATGGCAGGAGCTCTGTACAATGAGCCTGATGTGCTGCGTACACTCTCAGCTTCTGGAGCAAAACAACACTCTCCCTCCCCCTCTATTTTAAGACCTGTGTTACAACCACTAAATTGATAGAAAAACAAGCCCAAATCCTGTCGAGTACTAGGACAAATATTTTTAAGGTTATTTTAAGATTTATAAAAATATTAAACTAGAGAGTAAAATGCACTTTATTAAACCGTCCTATTTACAGTCACATACATGGACTCTGCTGGAATAGAGAAAGTAAAGATGCCTCTGACACTTGCATTATCAGATTCTGAGAGTATTTACAGATTAGTAGGTGCAATTATCCTCTTGAAATCTGCTGTTAAGATAGGCTTGCCTTAAAGCCATCTTTTCTCCTGGCTGCTGCTAAGTGCACACATGGAGCTGTGACATGCTGTTTGTTCACCTCTCCAGAGCAGCAGATTCACAGGGAGCTGAGTTTGTCAGTCATTCATCACTCCTCTAGCATAAAGTGTCCTATTCAGTACTGAGACATTGCAGCTCCATTGCTGCTGGATGCCTGAAGAGCGCAGGCATACTAGGGGAGTAAAAAAAAAATAGTTCAATTAAAGACCAGGGCAAAAATAGTTTCATAGGTTTTCTGTTTCAAATTAAACTCTTAAAAGCCTCTTTCCCAAATTTCTTCCATTCGAGTTTTGGATCCAGTCCTAAATGCTGGGTCTGAAACCCCAAATTACACTGCAGTTTGTGCCCACGTCAGTAATGGGCTGGATCCAAACAGCAGAAATAACCACACTGGAATCCAGGGAAGCTTTGGGTCCCCTGCCCAGGTTCAGCAGAGCCCCTTTGCCTTGTGCATCCTCTCTGCCATGCCAGACCCCCGTCTGCCCCCGCCCCAGCTCATCCACCCCCATCTAATCCACCCAGGGCCAGCCTGGGTAAATATTATCTGTGATAAAAATATAAAAGGATCTGTTAGCTGTGAGGACTAGTAGGGGTTAAGTCTTTTATAAGTTCAATTAGGAAATTAAACTCGGTGGGAGACCTGCAATGCTTTCCAGTTGTTCTCAGAGTATCACAACAAACCTCCTCATTTTTAGGGCATGGTATCTAGGGGGGTATCTGGCCTTCCAATCTGGGGTTTGGTTTGGGCTCATCTCTACCCAAAATATTATTTTAACCACTCTTTGTATTTCATTTCCATACTTTTTCGTTGGTATGCTTTGAGAAAAGATTCTGCCAGAGACAGAAATGCTTTGAGTTTGAAAAACATTTTTTTGCAGTGTATATGGAAGACAGTGTTTTGCTTGGCTTAACTTGTGAAATACATGGCACAACCTGCATGAAATATTTGAGGCTGAGGAGACATGAGCAATTCTTGAAGGAAAAAAAAGAAAAAAAGGTTAGTTTTCATTCAAGGGTCTTGTTTGCTTAGAGCCACACCCAAACAGGAGGTGTAGGCCAAAGCAAGGAAGAAGAGTTGATTTATGAACTTGTAAAATTTAAATTATTGTAAAGTTAATAAGAAACAAAACAACTCCCCCCAAAAAAGCCCAGACTCATGGAAAGGTTTCTACATATGTGAGAAGGAATTAAGCTATTAGTGTTTGATAAAAATTAATGAGACTCCAGAAGTACCAGGGGTTGAGGTGAAAGCTCTGCCTCATGCCCAGACTGTGGGGAAAGGGCTGCCAAGTGCCCCCAGCTCACCTGGGTGGGCTTTTCCTGCCAAGGGTGGCAGTATGGGGTGGAAGACTGATGGGGGGTTATCAGAATTGTAGGATAATTTAGGGACCTGCTGGAAGGGATATCTTCATTCTGACTTCCAGCTCCAAGCAGGCTCAACGAGTCTCTACCTCCATGGGCTCCTCTCTGCCCTAGGAGTGTCCATGTGCCTCCAAAAAACGTGTGGAGAAGAGATGGCAGAAACAACTGAGTCTGGCTCAATCTGCTCTTCAGCAGAACTCAAACTAGAGAAGGCCCTGGATCGCCCCATTTCAGACTGGTACTCCTTGGAGGTCACAGCATGAGGATGGGCTTGTGGGCAAAGCAGAGTTGTGGCCACTCAGCCTGTCCCCATGCCCGTTTCTCCATGGCATGGTGCCACAGCCTGTTTGACCTCATGTCTGGAATGTGTAAGCTTGATTTCCATTCCTTGTCTCTGCCAGTGCTGAGAGTTTGGCTGCAGGAAGAGGCTGTGACAGTGAGGACTGCTCCAGGTGATGTGTTGTCATGCTGCCTGCCAGCAGCAACCACAAGTTGGGTCAGGACAACGGCAGCTGGTCATCGTTGGTGGCCAAATTATCCCAGGGGCCTGTGATAGCACACTAGAGCAAACCACGACAAAACTCCTGTCTCTTGGATTTCCAAATCCCAGCCACAGCCCCATGGAGGTGTAGGATGTGGGCAGAGGAAAGCAGAGGAGGAGCTGGGGTTGCTGCAACACACAGCAGATGTAGGATGCTAGCTGGCTCCTCGACACTGCTCCTGCTGCAGCTGGTGGGCATTTTGCACTCCTGTGCTTGCTGTTCATTGCTTAATGCCTTGCCTGGCAGTTTTCCTGACATGCCTCCACCTGCAAGAGAGCAGCTTCTCCTGCAGCCCCTGGCAGAGCAGACTGTGTGTCCCAGTTGGGAAGTTTCTCAGTGAGATGCTGGAGGGCGTGGGAGAGAAAACCAGGACTTGGGGGCACCAGTTGGTCCTTGGAGCAATCTGCTCTCTCCATCCGGGCACTTTTCCACTTGTCAGGAGAGCTCTTTATTTATCTAGAGCAGACAAAATTGTTAGGAAGGTAATAAAATAGAAATGCTGAAGTTATGTGGGAGTCCTGTGGGATGCCCCTTGCTTGCTTTTAACAAGGAGTAATTTTTATTTTTTTTTTCTTAAATTGGAAAGTGTCCTTTGAAGGTGCCCTGGGGTGCTGCTCAGGGCAGTTTCTGTGGCTCAGGGGAAAACATGTGGACATAATACCTGCGGGACAGCTGGGATCAGCAAACTGACAAGCTGATGGCTTAGGGAAGTTTGCAAAGCCAGTGGTAGCATGGGACATCCCATTCCAATGACCTCCATGACCACAGCACAGGCTCCACACCAGCAGCTCTGTCATGTTCTGTGTCTCTCCAATGACTTTTCATTTTGCTGGTTGCTTACAAGAGTTTGATAGGCAAAAGTGGTGTTTTGGCAGAAGGTGAGAAGATTTATAGACTTCTAAATTATAAAGATTATAAAAAACCTGACATTGACCACTCCTACAGTCATCCATGCTGAGGCTGGAGCTACAGCCTGTCCTTCACAGTGTGCTGATGTGCAGTTTTTAGCATGTAAAATTTCTGAAGACTTCCAAGACTTAATTTTCCTCTTCCAGCCTCCACAACCCCAGTGCAAAAAAAGGTTAGAAACTGCACTTCTAGCAGAGAGCGTTGGAGTCCAGATGGTGTCCACAGTCATTCCTATGTCTTCTCTCCTCAAACACATATTTTTGGCGCTGGAGCAAATCTTGGTAGAGGCAGAGATGTTGCACTGGGATGAGTGAGAGTGCAACCACCAAGAGAAGCTTGCGGGACAGCCTGATAGAGTCTGTTCATACTGGTTCCTCCCAGATGAAGCAACTCCTCTGATCTGACTATCAGATCTTGAAGTATTCAGCCCAATCTCTGTAGCTCATCTCCAGCTTGAGCTTTATCATAACTAGCAGGAGAAAAGATTACATTTGAATGGAAGAGGTGTTCTTTGTTAGACTCTAAAAGTGAAGCACATGCACATGGCCCTGGTGCTTTTGCTGTCAGAGCCATTAAATCGGATTAATTTGGCTGTATCAATGTGCCTGATGTGTGGCAGGCCAGCATCAACACATCAAAGCTTGGGCACCCTCCTGCAGGAAGACCTGGGCTTCAGGAAGGGGAAGAAGGGAAGGAGAAAACAAAAAGCCAGCCTCAGGGAGTGATAGTTTGCCACTGCTTGATTAGGAGGATTTAAATAACCCATTAGGGAGCAGGCAGGAGAAATTTGTTGGTCGTATGAAGTGAGCAGGCACTGTTTTTAGGAAAAAAACATGCACAGGAGCTCCCAGACCCAACAGAGGATGGGTCCAGGGGATGTTTTTGCTGAGGAGACGGAAAGTGCTGTGCAGCTGATCTCAGCGAGGAAAGGGCACTACACCATGGCAGTACAGTGGTCAAACAACCCCAAGGATGTGCCTGTAAATGGTGTTCTCATCTGATGTTTGGGAGAGAAGAAACAATCCCTGTGCCCTCTGAGGCCTGGGACAGCGGGATGTGGAAGTCAGGGGCACTGAAATACCCAGCAGAGGTCAAATTTTAGCTGAGAAAGAACCCGAAGAAACGTGAGAAGCAGGTCTGAAACTCAGACTGCCATCCTGGGTACGGAGCTCCAGGACCAAAGGGTCAAAGCAAGAGGGATGGGCCTGTGACACAGGGAGAGGAAATGTATCCATGGCAGTCCAGTACTGGTCTCTCTTCTCTGAAGATATGTCCTACCAGTGCTGGTAAGTGATCCAGCTCCATCTTACCTTGCCTTCCTTTCCCTTTCTCTCTCTGTCTCTCTGTGTGTGTGTGTGCACTGGTGGGGGAAACCACCAGGAACATGAAGAGTTACAAACCCAAGCTCTGAAGATAAAGAGCAAACAGAGAGAGGAGAAGATGAAAAAGGACTGTGAGCTTTTAAGAGCCAAGATGGAACTGGAAACCCTCAGGAAAAAAGAAACACTGGAAACTGCAAAAAAGTGCAGAAATACTCTACCTTCAAGGAATACTCGTAGATGTGGTGAAGGTCTAACAGGTGAGTTTGGACATAAGCGAGACAGATCATGGCCTTGGGGGGAGCCTTAGATAAATGCTGAAACAGGTGAAGGTAAGGCAAGTCCAGGTCACTGGACACTTGCTCAAACCCAGAGACCTCAGATGGGATGGAAAAACCAACCTGCAGTCAAGGGGAGCCACAGGGAGCAGAGTTACAGTAGGAGAACTGGAACAGCAAGTGGAAGATTGAGAAAATCAAAGAAACACCAAGAGAAGAGGGAAAAGCTCAGGGCTTGGAGGAATGGGGACATCTTAGTGTCTCTGTTTCAGGCCAGATGAGTTGTTTGGGAGAAATGAAAAGCTGCCTAGAGACTGTCCCCAGGCAGTTGTCAAAGAGCTGGGCTCTCTCTTGAGGATGTCAGGACATCACTCATTCTCCAACCATCCCATTTGCGGCTGCCCAAGCCCTGAGGATGTGGCTGTGGAAGCTGCAGCTGTTCTTTGTGCTTTATCAGAGCCCTGCTTGCCTGGGAAAAGGTGCAGTACACCCCTGGCTAGTGGCAGTGACAGCTGCGGGTGTGGCACAGTGGGAGGCACATGGGGAACACAGACACGCTCAGGAACCAGCTGGGGCAATAGTCGGGGGGACAGCAGAATCCCAGAACAGTTAGGGCTGGGGAAGGTGGGAAGATCTTTCAGGAGGGAGAGGCATTTGCCCTGGTAAGGGCAGGGTGCCAGATGACAGGACACCTGCAGCTGGTGAGAGGAGGGCAGAGAGTTACTAACACCAGGAACCCTGTGCTGTGGTTTGAGAACATCTCAGAAGTCACTTCACAGAACAGGTGAGGACACAGGAGGACCTTCTGCAGTCACAACAGGGGCACAAGCAACTGACTGAATAAGGTGTTCCTGTGGCAGTACAAAGCAGAGAAAGAAGATGACATGCTTCTGATGCTGCTGGTGCAGTTCAAACTGTGGTTTTTTTTTTGGCTCAAAGTGACATCTCCCTCTGGGTAAGGAGTTGTGGGGTGGTGGGGTGTGCAGGGGAAGATCTCCAAGCCTGGCTCTGTCAGACTGGCTGATGGCTCATCCTTCAGCCATGGGGTCACAGCAGAGTCCAGTAACAGTCTCTGGGATTGGAAGAGATTCCTAATTTCATCCCACTCCATGGGGTTGGAGAAGGAAGAGTGGAGCCCAGTTAGGGTCTCCAAGCCAGGGTCTCTGGTGCTGAAGCATCATCTTTTCCAGGGCATGTCCCCATGCTGCATGTGCCCTCTCCTTCCAGGAGGCTCACTGAGCTGACATCCAAAGCAGGACTTCCAAGAGAACCGGGAAGATGTGGACTATCAACAACCAGGCCATCCACAACCTTTTCCAGTCCACGTGGCTGCAAGCAGAGTGGAATGTGTTGGATTATAACAGCTGCAGAGAGTTGGTAGAGCCAAGCCAGGAGGAGCAGTAGGTCAAACAAACACCTTCCTTTTCACTGGGGCTCTCTCTCAGGCATGGGGAAGGGGCAGGGCACACCAGGCAAACCTATCTCCTCTGAGGAGGTAGAGCAGGGTCCTTGCCTGGCAGAAGAAGTGGGAGCCAGGCAGGCTGAGGCAGGGGATGAAGATCAAGCCATGGCCAACACTGGTTTTACTCACCCTTTCCTTGAACTCAAACTCACCCACAAGCATCCATTCTGGTGGTACAGATCGAGCAAGGCAAATGCTTTATTCTGCTGCTCAGTTTGATTGGTGACATTTGCCATCTGAAAGAGCCAACAAGCTTCCCTGTGACTCCTGTTCCCTGCCTTGAGCTCTGCCATCTCTCTCTTCCACCCTAGATAACAGCAGTTTATCCAACACCTTAAAGACATCCAATTCTATGCAGGAGATGCAGAAGCACCACAGGGTTGCTGCATCTCTGAAGACCAAAGGGACGTGGCAGCATGACCTGTCCTGCAGTGAAGGTTCAGGGGGTTGGGAAAGGAAAGAGGAGGACAAGAGAACCCTATGGATATTCTAAAAGAAATAATAAAGGTGTCTCTTCATTTCCTGGGAGGATTTGACACATCAGAGCAACTTCATCCCACAGCTTCACCCCAGACATCACTGGGAGGCTTTCCTTAGAATTCTGGTTGCATGACACTGTTGCAAAGCTGGCAAGATCGTGAGAGCAGGCTGGGACAGGAATATGGTTTCAAACAGGGATCAGTACTAATGTTCACATTTGGACATCCCACTCAACCTAAGCTCTCAGATATTTGAGATATCTATGATATCTTAGATATTTGAGATATTTTATGTCACAATGAGGTGGGGAGACTGTGCTTCAGGAGAGCTTCAGAGTTTCCACCACCCCATCCATCACTGCCATGGATGTGGATTTCTCTGCACAGCCACGTGTTATGGACTAAAGCTCACCTTCCCCTCAAGCTCGTAGGGAAAGTGTGCAGAATGGATATAGGTGACAGATGAACCAGCCAAAGCTGAGCATTTAGCTGTTCATCCTGCGTGCCACTATGATGAATGCAAAACAAGAGGACTAACAGTGGCTCTGGGGACACACTGTGGTGGTCAGTCAGGTTCCACAGTCTTTTGGGGAGGACCTTCTTATGCACCAAGGCCTCAAAGACATAAGCTTACAGATTTTGAGACAAGAGGCCATTGGTCACATGCTCCCTGCTCTTCTGTCCTGAGCTGGGGGAAGAAGAGGAAATAAAACTCTCTGAGACTTGGGGAAGATTGCATAGTGGAGTACAGAAGTGCTGTGTGTGATGCTCTGCTGTCCCCAGGCTTTGGGTGAGATTTGGGAGGAGCAGGGCTAGAAATGGAGTATCAGGGAATGAGCTTTGAGGGCATGTCCCAAAACACCTGCCACCCTTTCAGAGGGATGCTTCCATCTTCCTCATCCTCATTGTGGTGACTTGTTCAGAGGGATGTTTCCACTTTCCTCATCCTCACGGTGGTGCAGTGTCCTTGCAATTGCTGTTTTTTCAGGTCACGGCCTAGACATAATTTGGAAGAAATAAAAATTGGTGGAAAAAAAGCACTTCAAGTTCTTCAGTGTAATCAGCATGTGAGTGGGCATGAATCCCAAACTGACTCTTTTTAGCCAGGCAGGTTCTGCCATCCACTTGGTTTGATCTTCCAAAAAAACAGGGTGTGAACTTTGATATTTCCACGTCGTATGGCAAGAAATAACGTGTCTGTAAGACTTTTAATCCTGTGTATTACCTCTCCTCCAAACTTCAGAGATTTACTGATATACACACCCTGCCTTCCCGCATGCGGGCGGGTAATTAGGAAGAAAAAATCCTCTTTGTGTGTTGGTACATGTCCTTCTAAGCAATCCCAATTTCCATAGGGATCACATGTGGCTGAAACACAGCTGTTGCTGGTATCCTGTGTGCTTTGCACTGCAGTGTGTTCATAGATTTTTTTTAAAAATTAGTACCTAACCTTTTACACAAGAGAAATAAATGAAGGCTTCAGAGCCCTGTGCCAACACAGGAATGAATAATATGTCTGACTATTCTTACAGGAAATTTCAGAATGGTATAAACTGAACATAGTATATTGAATGGTCATGTGGATTATTATCTTTGATTTTTTAAAAATATTTTTTCCTGATAAAAGTTAAAACCAACAAATTAAAGTCCTTAATTAACATCCTCTTAGTTGGTAATATGACTATTATGACTTTTCATTTTATAACTATACTTTTAAAATAAGGATACAGAAATGTAGAACTTGCATCTCAAAATACAATGTTTCTTTCACTATTCCCACATGAGCCTGGTCCAGTTGCCTGCTTCTGCCCACATCACACTGCCATGAACTAGGAAATAAAGCTAAATCTAAGGCTATTATAGAGAATTTTGTTCCTTTGTTTTGGTGGTTTGGGATTTCTTTTTGGTTGGTTGGTTGGTTTTGGGTTTGGAGGGGTTTTTGTTTTGTTTTGTTTTTTCTCCTTTTTTTTGTTTTCTGTTTTGTTTTGTTTAGGGTTTTTTAAAATGAATTAATTAATACCTCTTTTTAAATTAAAAAAATTGAAGGAAAGAAAAGCCTTACACTGGTAATTCACCTTACACTGGTAAATACCAGCTATTAACTGAGACAAGGCAGTGCAATGCCTTTGTTTCTTCTTTAAATTCTAGCATAACTGAGGTTTTTTGACATTAATTGGGCTGCTAAGAGTGCTGGACACAGGCTGAAACTGAAATCTGAGAACATAACAGGAATCCATGCAGTGGTTAAGGAGTATCAGGGAAAATATATACTTGGAGTTGTATTGAAATAATTCCAATGTATCTTCACTGGAATTAATGAGTTTGTTTTGGATTCATTCTCTTGTAAGTAGGAGGTTGGCAGCCACGGAAAGTGGCTTTCTCTGAAATAGGAGACAGAGAAAATAATGCAATCTAGGAAATGACACAGCATTGGTCTCTTAAGAAAAACCTCTTTCTATAACTTTTTTGCCTTACTGTATATTTTGCAGAAGAAAAAACTCCAGAAATTAAGTGGAATGGTAGATGTGTGCATGGGAGTGACTACTGTTTAGAATTTGGTTTGGAATTTGAGAATACTCATGCGATTATTTCTCAGCAAGGCAGATCTTTCTCATGGGGGCAGGCAGCCACTCGGATCCCCTCTCCTTCCTCGTGCCACGTGGCGCTGGGCTGTGTACAAATCAAAGACCAACAGACCGTGCTGTTCCCGGTTGGAAAAGTGGCCTTGGGGTCACTCTTTCAGTAAGAGCTCAAACTCTGGTGTGCAGCAAATCCTCCACTGTTAGGAGGGAATTGCAGCAAGTGCAGCCCAGTCGCTTCATGTGAGTAAACCGGGACAATTTCCCAGGATTACTGTGATTATATCGTGTTTATCTCATGTTACATCCAGGGCTTCAGGGCAAGAATGCTGTTTTTAAGTCTACAAATACAATGTACAGCCCAATTTGGTCCTTCCCCTCTACTCCACTCATCTGAGCTCCCACCTGGATCTCAGGTGGGATCCAGCTCTGGCATCCCTCAACATAAGGAGGACATGGAGCTGTTGGAGCAAGTTCTAGAAGAGGTCACAAAGATGCTCCAAGGGATGGAGCACCTCTGCTATGGAGACAGACTGAGAGAGCTGGGGTTGTTCAGCCGGGAGAAGGCTCTGGGGAGATGTGAGAGCACCTTCCAGCACCTAAAAGGTGTCAAGGAGAGCTGGAGAGGGGCTTTTGACAAGGCCTTGTCATGATAAGACAAGGGGGAATGATTTAAAACTGACAGAGGGCGGGCTCAGATTAGATTTTGGGAAGAAATTCTTTACTGTGTGGGTGGTGAGGCACTGGAATGGGTTGCCTAGAGAAGCATTGGATGACCCATCCCTGAAAGTGTTCAAGGGCAGGCTGGATGAAGCCTTGAGCAGCCTGGGCTTGTGGAAGGTGTCCTTGCCCATGTCTGGGGGTGGGGATTAGGTGATCTTATAGGTCCCTTCCAAACCAAACTATTCTATGATTGTATGAAACTCAGTCCACTGTGGGGACAGCACATGCTCAATAGTAATGGGATCTGCAATGTTCTTGGGCTTGGCTGTGAAGTGTTTGCAAGATGACAATGTAGTAGAGAGTACAGCGCTGTCATTTTTGTTCAAGAGGCTTTAAAGGAAAAAGAGGAAGCACCCAATCAGATATCAGCTCTGAATTGGTCAGGCACTTGGGGGTTGTTGTAGGTCCCTTCTAACTGAAATAGTCTATACTATTCAAAATATCTAAGGTTTGATATTTTGTTGTTCAGTCCCAGGCACACATGTGCAATTACCGCAGTGTGAAAAAAATTAGGTCAATTTTAAATCTTCATTCCTCGCTTTTCAGATGTGTGTAGTTCCAAATGCTGCCATTATTGTGGCATTATCACAGCTGAAGGTCATTTGGTGGTCCTGGGCAAGTGGTTGAAATGGGGGTAAATAAAACAACCTGACCCTTCCTCTGGCACTGGGCATTGAGTAGTGGGTGGAGAAGCTTTCTCTGAAGGTTTTTGGTGGCCACCTGAGACATGTGCTTTGGGTGAGCAATAGCTGGCTGTCAATTTGGCAACACAACTATTTAGGGGCAACCAATAGCAAGAGCTGATGAGCCAGTTTGCACCAAGAGCTCATTGTGAAGGGTAGAAAAAAAGACTGTGCTTCAGTTTAAGGGAAGGGGAGCGGCTGGAAGAAATCCTCAGCATAGAGACTGCACGAGGTGTTGGCTGGAGCAATGCTGAGTGCATGAGAGCTGGATTTTGTGTGGGGAGGGGTTGCAAACAGATGGGGTCAGGGACCTGCTGAGAAGCAGGTACATAGGGGATAACTCTTGTGTTCAACAGGTAGGAAAAAAGGGGGGGGAATTAGTTAAATTGCTTGCAAAAAATCAACCCAGTGTTTGTGTAGCAGCCAATGGTTATTTTAAAGCCAGAGAGGGATGCCCCTATAGCAGAGAGTCGATGATCAGATAGAGTTAAATTGAAATATGTATAAAGTCCTGGACAGGAAAGGATAATCTTTCAAAGTGAGCATGTACAGCTGCTCACACTTGTTCACTAACCCTTCCAAAATGTGTCCTGTGGGAATTCCCACACAACACCAAGTAAATGGCAGATTCAGGGGGAAGCCACACTCCTGAATAATTAATAAGATGTTCAAGTCACCCCTCACTCTCTGCCCCCTTGCACAGTGAGGCCCTGTGGTCTTGCTCCACACCTGCCCTTCTCTCCCCACTCCCACTCCTCTCACTTGTGCCTTGCCCGGTACAGAAACTTTGGTTCATTTTTCATTAATACAAATGTGTGCACATGAAGTGCACAGTGAGGAAAGAAAGAGATTGGAAACACCTGGTGGGAGCTCTTGGGGGAGAAATGCCTTCAGGAAGGTGAACCCAGAGCATTTTTGCCTCTGCCAGGTGCCAGGTGATGGGCAAAGGGCTGAGGGTGGGGCTGTGGGTCCCTGCTACACCCTCCACCCAGAGCAATCTCCTTCGTCTTGAAGGAGTAAAGTGCTGCTGCCACGGAAGGGAGGAGTAGAGAGTGGGACAGGAGGCTCTGCTGGACAAGGAAAGAAGAGACCTGAAGGTGTGCATGGGGAAAATTCCCTCAGGGAAGGGTGATGTGGGTACGCCTTTGGGAGTGCACTAGTAGGGTTGTGATAAACCAGAATTTGCTTCTCTCCATGAACGTGGCAGCTTGGGTAGATGTAACCAGCTCCCTTTTTCCTCTCATTGCAGTTTATGCCACGAGATCTACTTCTTGAAATGTTAATATAACTTATATAGCCGATCCATAACATGCTGTGTGCTTCTGAGTGGTGCAGTTTTCCTCTCACCATGAGTGGCTGCTCACACCATGCCTCAGTGTGTCTGTCCATCTATTCAAGGCTCGTGAATTCAGGGAAAGATAACATTTATGCAATGACAGTGGTGGCTGCTGGTGGCTCTTGCTCTTCTAAGCCATGGTGCAGGAAGGGGAGTTGAAGACATAGGATTTCAAAATTGAACCAAAAATTCAGAGTATCACTTTTGAATTATATCTAAAGATGGATACAGGATTCTCTTGTCCTGGGGAAAGACTGATAAGAGACTAGAGTCTGGCATTCTGCTAGGCCTAAGGGAATAGTAGTAAATTAATGTAACTAAGATAAAGTTGTATAATGGTTTTCAGTCTAACTTGGTTAGCAATTTGTTACAATTTTCAGCTTTTGGGATGAAATTTTCTGGGCTTGTTTTCAAACTGGAGGAAAAAAGCACACAAATGCGTGTAAACTTGTTTAAGCTAGATGTTATTAAATAATATCTGCATCTAATGAGAGATAGGAAACTTTTCTCCTATTATTACTTCCTATGATTCCTTCAATGAATGTTGATAGAGCAGACACAGCTGATTTTACACACTGTACTGTGGGCCAAACATGCATATTTCATGAGCTATTACTGTTCTTTTTGGCCTTGTGAGTTTTTGAAGGTTTTATCTTATTATTTTGTTTTCAGGTCTGCAAAGCTAGCAAGTTCCATAAGCCAAAACTCTGATTTGAGAATTGCATCAATTGCTCAGGATTTTTCAAATTGTAATTTACACCAGAAAGACTAACACCAGGAAATTCTCACCCATTTTCCCTGTGCCTGTACTCCTTCTCCTTTGGATGCATCTCAGACATGAGCTGGTCTGTGGTGCAGAGACCTGGCAGCCCTGTGTCACTGGTAAAGCTCATTTCTGTCAGTACCACCCAAAAGTTTGCTTTGTAACTACTATAGCATGTCAGTAAGGAAGAAGAGACACAACTGGGGTTGGAGATGATCTTTAAAGGCCTCTTCCAAACCAAAGTATTTCTATGACCTGTTCTGTGGCAGGTGAATTTGGTTCACATGGTGTAAAGAGTTGTATAATAGCACATGTCCCTGGGTGCATCAGAACTGGCATTATCTCACCTCCTGCTCTGAGGCTCACAAAGCACTGGTGTGGGTGCATTAAAATAAAATGAATGTCATTCTGCTGTAATAAAACAGATTTACGTCTGCACCAGGTATGTTTTCTAGTATATCAAATCCAGTCAGAATTAATTTCATGGGCTCCTTGTATTCTTAGTGCCATAGTTTTAAACCCAATAAAAGATGCTCAAATGGTGATGGTAAAACTGTGAAAGACGGCTTCAAAATCAGCCCCTTGTTGCTTAAACTGAATTTATATACAGATCATGACATTTAAGCTGGTGGAATTTTCCAGGGATATGTAAAATTAGACCTCCATATTTGTTTTTATTTTCTATCTGCCATTCATTTTGTTTGCCTTGGTTAAGTTTCTAATTTTCCTTTTATGCAGTCCCTGCACACTGGTTAAACATACTTGGTGGGAACATTCTTACTGGGTTTGTAGGAAGATGCTTTGCTAAGGGGCACCTGCTTGGATCCCAGATAGCAAATTGTTACAACTGGAAACTTGGGATGCGTTTTCCCTCTTGAAGTCAGGTCCATTAACAAATATCACAGTCTGATCATACCAGAGAGAGCCAGGGTAGTAGCGTTACTGCTCTATTCAATGGCTAAAAATGAAGGATTGCAAACTGTATTCTGTCCTCTGCCAGTGACAGTTTCAGGCATTTCAACACCTCAGGTAACCGCCCTGTGCCCATTGGACTGACAGTGATTTGTCTCTCTGTGCTGTCACACATCTCAATTAGTTCATCTTTGCAAATCTTAGAATCCTCAGACAACTCAGAGTTCTTTCAGCACAGATCATGCTCCTAAACCACTTTTTTGACCTTCAGAGCTTCTTTTGCTGTTGCTTAAGGTACTTTTTTTCATAAACAGAAATCTTTCATCAGCTCAAAATTTTTTTGCTGTTTTCTCAAGGAATGGATTCTTAACTCAACTGCTATTAGCAAAGCCACTGAGAGTACAGGTGCAACTCTGCTCCTGAGCTTAGATCTGTTGACTGGAGGAAATGGGCTTTGAGGAATAAAATTCTTGCTTTGGTTCTAATTATCTCACATTCAAAGCCCAGAATTTTTTGAGGAGTTAATTTGATTGATCTTTATAGATTAGGTAAAACGGATCTTGTTCCAATTCACATTTACCCTGTGGTGACTGGATATCCAGGATATTCCCAAGGGCTTGCACAATCCAGTGTCTTTCCCTTTAATTTGAGTGTGTTTTTCTGGCTTGTGGTGTGCTCAGAAACTTGTCCTCTTTCCACTCTGAAAGTTGATGTTCATGCAGTTTTTTATATAGGTTGTGCTGTTCATTCCTAAAACTAACACATAAAGGTGTTTAATGGAAAACTAGTATGTCATTCTTTGAGGTTACAACTACCCTAATACTTCAGAGGACATTAACTGTTCATATGAACCATTAAAGGCAAAAAAGAATTTTCCCCATTAAGGCAGGCAATCCTCAGCTCAAGTCCAATTCAGGGGGAAAGGAAGATTTGTCCCTCAAAAGCAGCCCTGGAGACAGGTGATCTGCAATTTCATTTTTAGGCTGGATAATCCATTTCTCTGCTTCAGCAAGTGTCCTCTGCCAGCAAGCTGGGCTGTGTGGGGCAGCAGGGCCCTTGCCTGGGTTGAACACAGCATCCAATCCCAGCTGCAAGACCAATGTTTTCTGCAGAACATAGTTTTTAATTAATAAATTGGCAGACCCTGGGCAGGTAGTGTGCACAGTCTGTAGAAATGAGCTCCTGGCAGTGCTAACACGTCTGTACCCTCTCAGTGTGCCACAGGAGATTTGCTTCTCACAGCTGTCCCACCTTTCCCCTACCAGCCATGGAAATTATTTGGGGCAAATAAATAGCTGGAAGTAAGAATGGGAGGTAGGGGATGTGGTCACTGATGGAGAGATGCAAGTTTGTGTTGTGAAACACATCAGAAGTCATTTCCTTGCAGGCAGAAGTACTGAGAAGTGCCTGACATGAGTAATCCCAAGGGATCTGTCCCAGTTTCCAGGTTCTATTTCAGCCACTCACCCCAACTAGCACCTTGTGCCTGCAGCCTGGGCACAGCATGGAGATGTGTCAGCCAAGGGGAAAGGCAGCAGGAAAGAGATGCTTTTCCAGTCAGCTCCTTGAGCTGTTTGTAGAAGAACGGTGTCTCATTTAGGTGCAGTGGCGTGCTAAGGAGGTCACCTTGCCACAACAAGGGAGTGATTGCCACATCCATGTGGTAACAGGTTATTCTTGCCCAGCACTAAGTAGATTTTAGGATTTGATTGATGCTGGGGCATTTCTCTTATAAACCTTAAACCTGTATTGAACCTGCTGAAGGGGAGTGATGCTTATATATCCTCAATCCTTAGGCTTTGAATCATGAGTTTAGTAGGAGATGTCCATAAAATATAATGAATATAGGGTCATAAGATTGGTCCAGCACAGGACATTAGGCCTATGGAAGAGAGAAACTCCTGGGACACCTCTACATAGGATAATCTTTCAAGCCAGTAAAATACAATTTATTGTCCAAAAAGCCCCTATATGGCTGGATGCTCCCAGGGGAGCTGAGAGTGACATGTCAACAGCAGTGAGACTGTGTGGATCCCTTACCATGTCACCCCAGAGAGGCAGCCTGTGGCCCAGACTGCACTACAGCATAAAAAACCCCATTAAAAGGGTTAGGGAATGAATGAACCAGTCAGCCAGCTCTCTATACTTGTAAAGAAGAGGTGAAGCAACTATTGAAAAAGTGACTAAAGCCACAGGAATGAAAAAGCTGAATATGATGACATGATAAGCTCTGGTTAATGCAGATCATGTAAGGTTTTCAGTGACTGCTTTAACCAGGAAAGAGCTGTAGGTGAGGAAAAGCTTTGCTCCGTGTTTTTTTGTCAGTTGGGAAAACAAATAGAGGTGAGGGAAGGGGATGAGGTGGGGACTAAAGGCAGAAAATGTGGGTGGGATGGATGAGTAGTGTGGGCTCATATAGCTCACAACTCAGGGTGCTGGCCACATGCCTTGGAGAGGGGCTGAGGAGACTCACCCTGGCAGGAAGATGAAGAAAAGGGAAGATCATGATCATGAGAGAGCTTTTGGTTTTCCTTTCAGTGCAAGCAAAGAGAAGTAAGGAAAAATTCTATAAAATTAAACAGTGTGGAATTCAAAACCCATAGGAAGGTGGATGTTTTCAAGGCAGCATGAGCCTGGTGGGTCACAAACACATAACTCTGCCCCTCAGCCTGGCCCAACAAGTGTGGGATAAAGCAAATCAGGGGCTGTGCTGGGCACGGTGTTTGCTGCCGTGCTGGATTAAAGAATATTTTGTATTCTTTAATCCACCCATTCATTCATGAGCTGCCTTAAGGTGTTGCTAGAGTTAAATCCTGAAAAGGGTACGCAAACAAACTCCACACGCAGAGCCCTTCCTCGAAGGGTTGTGCAGCAAGCAAGCCCCAGGGAAAGCTGAGAGGAATGCAGCAATCAGAGCATAACTCACTCTGTTGGTAATTTTTTTTTACTCTATCTCATGGAGAGTTTATTTTGGCAAATGTGGAGAATGAAAAAAAAAAAAACCCCTCGAGTAATCTAGTTGTGAGTCCTGTAGGTCCTTCCTGATCTTGAGAGGAGTGCCTGGATGGGATAGGGCAGGGTGTTTGGAAATGGATGGAGTCCATGGATGGAAGGACAAGACTTCCTGACAAAACCATGGTTAAACTTTCAGGTTTGACAGCAGACAGAAAATTGACAACAGGTATTTTCTAGTGCAATTAATCCAGGAGGAAGATTTGTGTAGAGCTTGACAGTGGATGTGGAGCCACATTCAGTCCAGAAAGGACAGAATTGTTTCTGCATATAATAAATTCAGCCTGTCAGAGAAATCACTGCAAGACACTGCAGGGAGAAAAAGAACAGATGTGGTTTTCTGAGAGGCAGCAAGGAAAGGCAATTGTGGGTTGGGTGATAGCTGACAACAAATGCCTACTCACTCACCTATAAGGTGAGAAAACCTGCAGAACCTGCAGCTCCCACCATGCTTACATGTTCATGGGGGTCAAACATCAAACTCAGAAAGAAATACAGCATCAAAATAATCCACCTCTTGCCACTCTTTATTGATGTGCAAACAATGAGCATCTTACAAAGGTCTTTTGATGAACTAATCCAAACTAACAGTCTCTTACAGCATGTTCTTGTGAAAGCTTGTGGGAGTGCTGTGGAAACAACATTATCTGCTTTTCTCTTTTTCTCTGTCCCTTTATGTGGCAAAGGAATTGAAAGTGTGTCTGGATCAGCCCTCATTGCTTGAGCCACAGGAGCAAAGATGATGTAGCAGGAAGCATCTGACAGCCCTAAAAATATCCTCAGTGCATCTGTGTCCCTTGAGCAGGCAGGGCAGGCCAGACCATCCTCTGGTGCAGGGAACAAATTATGAGCAAAGCCCAGATTGTTTCTTCATCTGGGTATGCAGTTCCTCTGGTCATCTTGTTGATTGAACTGTCTCAAGTCTTCTTGCTTGCCTTCATCCCCCAGCCCTTCAAACCCTCAGTCTTGTAAGGCACATCAACTCCAAAACAAGAATCAATGTTCTCTGCAGGTCAAATCCTTTCAGCCAAACCTGAACAACTGTTTAGTTACAGTCCTCTCTATAACTGGGGTATTTTCCTCTACAGATGATCAGAAAATTTGTCTGCTTAGAGAAGATTTTGGCTGAGCCCATAAGTAATTTTAATTCTCATGACTGTGGAACAAACTTTTCTTTTGGCAGCTGCAGCATCCAGCCTTGTTAATTTATTTCTTTGTGAGCTCTGAAGAGCTTGGATTAAGCTCCAAGAAGTGGACCATAGCAAACGTGACAGAAGAGCAAATCCTGTTTTCCCTGTCTCCCTGAGCCTGGAGGCTGGATCAGGGCTGGTGCAGAAACACCTCAGCCCTACACAGATGCTCAAGCAATTAACTTTTCCTACCTCCTGTCCACACAGTATATGAGTATGGAGGGAGATCTCCAACAGGGTCAGTTCTGCAGGGTCCTTACTGATTTTGGAGGGTCTTGGTAGGCTGAACAGCACATAGCAGAGAAATAGACTGCTAGAAGACTATAAAACAGGAGAGTTTTGGTGGTGGGCTTGGTCTGTTTATCATTCTATGAAACATCTGTTTCATTTCAACAGTACCAACAGGCTGGATGTTGTTTTGATCCACTATTGCAATTCCTGTTTGTGTCACTCTAAGGGCTGAAGGTTGGTGGTGACATCTCTCCTGGTGGCTGTGCACATTGTTGCTCTCTGGCACTGACACCAGCAGCAGAACATTCCAGTCTGACTGGCAAACCTACCCAATCTCCTGCTCACAAAACAGCCCTGAAAGCTGCTGTGCCCTGGGAAATGATGGTGTGTTGGATTTATGAGGCTGCCTTGAATAAAGCACTGCAAATACTGCTGTTGAGAAGAAACTCATAATGCTACTAGGCATGGTTTATGGTTTCCCAGCAGCCTCTCCTTATAATTTCTCTCTTTGGTGACAGTGTTATTAGTGCAGGAACAATAATTTTGCCTTTTCTTGGCAATATTATCAAAATACCAATGTCATTAGCAAAAACCTTGGTTGAGAGTCACAAGGAGCACTGACATTACTCCAGCAGTGGACAGTGAATGGTTAAATCTATTTCATTTGCTTGTATGTTTTCTATCAGAAAAACTACCAGCTTATACTCCACAGACTACTTCAATTGCACACACAAGCTATAAGAATGCCTCTGATAAGCCTTATCTTGGAAACACTGTTTTTGCAAAGAAAGCCACTTCGAATGGATTATTGCAAGTTTCCTCCTTCCCCGAGTAAATTACTTCATTCATTGTAAATTATGTCCCTGCAAATTTTGAATTATTTGTGTTCCTCTGAAAAGGTTTTTCCTCGGTACACTTTGTGTATTTCCTATTGTTCCATGTCCAGAGGATTCCTTCATGGTGACTGGGTTCCCTCTGAACAAATCCATGGCCTGTGCTGAAAATTAATAATAAAATTAGTATCTCGTAATCTCATAAATGCTGAGATTGTTTCAGCTGTGTTTCATGTGTGTGTTTATCCAGAACTTGGCTGAACACTAAAACAGATGAAATGGGAATGGTTTGTTTTCCTGTGACTGCATCCATTCCATGGATACTTCCATGTCATGTAGATTTGACTGTGGTTGAGTATTTTATGGGAGTAAGTACTGACGAATATGCTATTTTTAGAAGAATTTGACAAAAGAATAGATCATTGCATACACCCCCATATGAAAAAAAAACCTGTGTTGTAAATAACACCTGTGATTATCAGAAACAAAAACATTTTACAAATGTAATTAATTTGTTGCTATTTAATGCTGTTATAATAATATATGTTTCTATTCCTGATTTTTTTTTCTGATTATTTTGAACACCACAATAATTTGGCTTTGTACAGTACAAAGAAACAGTAAAACGGAAAACTGCAATTCCTAAAAACTGTCATGAAAATACTTCCAGTAGTGGGTGGCCAAATAAAAAGATATTTAGTAAACTTGAAAGCAGGCATACAGGGACATGCCTGTATGGATGGATGCAAACAGATGTGAACTCTCTTGCTCTGCAAGCCAACTGGGCACAAGCCAGCTTCATCAAGAAGCCATGAAGCCATGTTCATGCAGTGCTGGGCTGAAATATTCCACCCTGCCTGTTAGGAGCCTGGTGTAGCTCCCCTCAAGTAGCCAGAGAGCTCACACAAGCTTGGTGTGTGCTGAAGCTAGCTCAGTCAAGCTGGTTTTGAAGGCAGACAGAGGAGCCCGTGTGTGTGTCTGCTCCCATCTGCGTAGACATGCCCTGAACCAGGCTGGGTGAAATTTGGAGTCTTAATTAAAAACTGTGTTAATTAATTCAATAGGCCAAAATTTTGCCTGCAGTTGTCATGGATTTGTATTGGACAAGAAGAATGTTTTTCCACTTCCCAAGCAGACAAAATATTGGAGCTTGTACCTTTGAAGTTGGAGATGACAAAAATTGCCTGGATTATTTCTGCTTGAAAATGCCTTTCTTTGTGTTTCCACCTCAGGCTGGGCACTCACGTGGTTCCCATCCCCACAGTGCCTGGACACCTTGTGTTCTTTGATGTACAACTCTAACAACCACTGTGAGAAGGGAACGTGCTGGATTTTCCCAGTGGGCAGATGGGGAACAGAGTCCCAGAGACAAAAGGGAGATTTCCCCAAGGCTACATGCTGCCTCATGCAGTGGCATCCTGGACCAGCTTCTCCAAGGAGTCCTGGAGTGTCTCAAGACTCCTTTAGAACTTCCCTTTGAACCTTTTTTCAATATGGAAAATGTGGTGGCTTTGCTTGTCTAAACTCTAACAGGTCCTGCTCTGACCTGGCAGCATGAGGTCAGTATGAGCAGGTCCCACTGCTCCATGGCCACTGGTGGTCATGCATGGCCAGTACTTGGTCTTTGCCCTGGCCTGTGACCATTTCACAGCTTCCGTTTGAGTGAATGCCTTGGCACAGATTTCGTCTGCGTTAACTCACTCTCGCCAAGATGGTGTCCTGGCACCATCTGGGGAACACACGAGCACAGAGCTGTTCCCAAAACTCATCCTCTTGGGATGAGGAGAACAATTACTCATCCAGATTCTCCTGTGTGCCCAGGCCTGGGGGGCAGCCCCTTGTCCTGTTTTATTTGGATTTTTAGGCATAATATCACTTCATTTGTAAAATGCTCCCATGGACTTCCCAGGGAAATGAGGACGCTGCTTGACCTCACGCTCGGGTGGGACAGGATGTGAGAAGGAACACCACACAGAGGGTAAAAACATCTGAATTATGAGCCCCTTTGGGGGAGAGTGACTTCATACTGACAACCTACAAGCAGCGAAACAGGCCAAATTACTGCTATAA
Organism: Regulus satrapa; assembly: GCA_013396955.1. Taxonomy (NCBI): domain Eukaryota; kingdom Metazoa; phylum Chordata; class Aves; order Passeriformes; family Regulidae; genus Regulus; species Regulus satrapa. Next base: position 521,245 of record VWZN01017944.1, on the reverse strand, counting down.
ATGATTAATTGAAAGGAGATTGTCATAATGTTACTAAAATATTTCTGTGCTGTTTTTCCACCACTGCTCTCAGGGAAGATGAACTATCAGGCCATGCATTCGAGGCAGGATTATGCCTTTATTCAGGTAAAGCCTTTGGACTGGCACAGCTCTTGTGGCAGTAAGCAGTAGGAGGAGTTGGGATGGGATGTGGGATAGGAGGGACTCAGACCTCTGAGGACTGTGCAGTTTGCAAACAGGGCACGGGCACTCACCCCATCTCAGGCAGCACAAACTCTCAGGGTCTCCACTGCTTTGCAGGTGCAGGGGAGAGATGTGTTTTAGGGCCCTTCTTTATTCCCAAGGTAGGCAGATGTACTTTGAAGCAGCTGAGGTTTCTGAGCTGTTCTCATGGCTCCTCCGCTTGCCTAAGGACAGGGAACGGGGCTGGGCTTCAAACGATGAGTTGAATCCTGCCCTCTTTGAAGTCCCTGGCAGAAATTCCCAGCACCAGCTATGAGGTCTGTGCGGCTGAAGGGGCTACAATAATTTTGCAAATGCCTTGTCTGGCCAGTTTAACCGGAGAGCCTGGGACTGCTTGGTCTGGGGGGACACGATGGGGCACATCAGCTCAGTTGGTCATGCTGGGGTGCAACAAGATTCGTGGATCCATGCCCAGAGGACTCCTTGAAGCACCCTGTTAGAATTTAATACAACTCATCCCTATCTTCTCTCTCTCCTGAGAGCCCACACTTCACTGCTCTGACCAGCACTTAAGTCCCAGCATGTATGGAAATAGTTTAACAGGCTGCAGGCAAGGTTTGCAGTGTTGAAAATTAGAAAAATAAAGAGTCTTATAGAACCAGAGCCAATTGGATCTGGAAGCCATGGAAGAGAGACAAAAAACCATTATCATTATTAGCCTCTTGGCAGGGGGGTGTTTGTGTGTGTGTTTGCTTGGCTGTGCTTCTGATAGATGCCTTGAGCTTCTGTTCATGGTGCCTGGCACAGTAGGGGTGGGGAGGTGCAACAGGCAGAGGAACACGTGACAAGACTGCTGCTGGTTGGTCTTGACTTTTTGGATAGGTAAAGCAGCCCTGCATCCTCCACCCACTTCTGTAAGCTTGTCCTGGGCTTAGTTTGCAAGGGCCTGCAAAGCTCTGTAATATGGTAATATGTAGTAATAACACAAGTTATAAAACAGTGGGTTGCAGCCAGGCAGGAGAAGGGACTGTGAAGCATCACAGCCCTGGATATATTGCACTGGCCCAAATGTGTGAAAATAATTGTAAAAATTGACTTTATTGTGTAGTTACAGATGACGCCAATCAAAGCACTCCAGATATTGTGCTTGTCCCCTGCCCTTTAATATGAAAGACACCAAGAGGATCCAGAATCTGCTTTCATTTCCCCAGGCTGCACTGGCACAAGCTGCCCTGGGTCCCTGCAGCCCAGCACTTGCTCTGGCAGCAGCTGTGTCAATGTTGCTCCCACAGAGAGTCTCTGCTCCATCAGCTGGATGGACGGTCCCAGCTGGCTTGAAAGGCAACACCATGGCTCCACGATGTGTCCAATTCTTTTAAAATTTGTTTCTCATCATGCAAAATTTCAGGCATGTCTAATGCCGTCGTACATTTAGACCCATGCAGTAAATGTTTGCAGGACTGAAAAATCCGTGAGACTGTGGATTTTGCCCTCTGCCTGACTGCTGTTGCTGTTCCTCTCTGTATTCCTCCCCCTGCCAAGACAGATTTGCTGCTATCAAAGTCCTGCAGCTGACATATTTCTAATCATCCCTTCATTGCAGTCTATCTTCTGTAAACAATTAGTGAACCCCTTCTGGGATTTGGAGTCATTGTTCTAACTTCCTAATTATTTATCTTTTTTTGGCTCTTTTATTTCTTGGCAAGAAAGATTTAGTGGCCAGGAGACATTAATACACTTGCTCTCCAAGTTCCTGTGCTTTGGTTAATCACTCCAGCTGAAACCTGTTGATACTGGATGATTTCTGGAACTTTATTATGTGAGTCTTTACAGCACATTTAACAAAGGAGCAATAAATGAGCTCGGTGGCAGGCACATTTCTGTGATGGAAATTGCTTTTCCCTTTGGGATGGGATCCAAAGACCACTGAAGTGAGTGAGATTCTTTCCAGCAACTCTGTGGGTTTGCTCTGGTTGCTGATGGAGGGACTGTCACCCAGTCACTGATGGCTGAGATGCCTTTGCTCTCCTTGCACCCTTGATCACAGGATGGTCCATGGCAAGAAAAACCTTTACTGATCCTGGATCTCTTGGGTATATAGGGGAACCCACTTGCTGCGGGCTGTGCTCAATAAATTTTAAACTTTTTAAAAACTTCTCCCCTGAGGAACCTCACTATTTACATTGTTGTTCTAGACTAAGTTGAACAAAGCAAAATAATTTTTATTGTATTTTTCCTCCCAATGCAGCTGTGACTATTAATTATATTTGCACAAAACCAGAGCACATTAGCCAGTAGCTAGGTTTTCTGCATGAGATTACCTAAGGAATCTGCAAATCACCTTTGGTTGATCTCAGGTACACGCGCCATAACAAACTGACTCAGACTGGCCTGTTTTGACTGTTCGTGCTGGCCTTCTCCTTTTGTCTCCTCAGGTTATGCCACCCTTGTACCTACATGCTGAAAGCTTTCTTTGTTAGAGTGGTGAAAACTAATTACTCATCAGACTTGGAAAGGTTCTGCTGTCCTGTCCTGTCCTGGCAGGCTGCCCCTCCCAGCTAGTCCGGGGCACCATCTTCTGAACTCTAAGGAGGAAAAGGGATTCCTCCCACCCATTTTCCAGGCATTTCAGTGTCAGCATTACATAATTCATGTATTGTTCAAGCCATGTTAACATTGCTCTTTTACTTGATTACTTGTATTAAAGTGTTACATCAGCATATTAGTTTGTTTTCTTTCCTATTAGCTTCCAGGAGCTTGTCTCAATCCTTTACATATGTTAATGCTTTCCTCCGACCAGTAACGGGTCACTGTGTGAATAATCTTTATGTAGCAAAACCAAACATCCATACACTCTATTGGGAATCATACAGGGTCATATTAATGAATTTCATGAGGGGAAGGGCAGAGGAAACACTGTGATTTGGTGCCCAAATTGCCCACTTCCATCCAAAACCATTTGATTAATCTTTTTTTTTTGGCACCAGAGAATGTTCCTTGCACTTTGTTCCTTGTATTCTGGTGGCCAGAGATGCCTCTTCCTTTAGCAAGAGCAGACACCCTTCTCAGGAGGGAAATTTGCACCTTCAGTAGTTGTACTTGCCTTCTGGAGAAGCCCATCTCTGGCCACTGACCACAAGCGAAGTTTAGTGGAACCCTTTTCACACCTCAGAGAAGCATCTGCCACTGGCTTTGGAAATTATTTCTGCGAGGACTAGAGGTGTCTGTTATGGCTGGAGGCTCAAGGATTGGACTTGGTCCAATGCCCAAGAAGAGTTAATAATTTCTGTCCATTGAAGAGCTGGAGAAAGCAGTAATGCTGTGCTTTCCTCACTCCTCCCCATGCCCAGGCCTATATAAAGTGTCCATGTCGGATATGGGAGACTCCCATGAGTGATTTTCTTCCACTTGATGGGACTTGAACTTGCTTTTCCCAAAGAAATGTCCAAACAAAGCTCTCAAAGCCTCTCCCAGACTTTGGAACTTTTAAAGATGTTCCCATTTGTATAAAGTAATTAAATTGCCAGTGGAACAGTCCAGGTCTCTCCCCTTCCCAGCTGAAAGCCCTAATAACAGGGTGTAGTGATTCAGGAAACCTGCCCACACAATCTGTGGCTTTTGTTTGAAGGTCTGAGATCTCAAAGCCTACCTGTGCCAAGAAGCCTTTTCTGGCTGGGTTACCAACCCTCACCAGGCTCCATCCACCAAACAGGGTCTCTTAAGCACACTGGTCCTCCCTTCCAACAAAAGCATCATGGACAGCAGCTTGGGACCTCCAAAGAAGTGCTTTACTCAAGGAGGTCTCCTTGCCTGTGGGCACACCAGGCAGTTCTCCTTAGCAGATAGCACCTGAGTAGAGGGAAAGCTTGAAAAAAAGGGGCTGGTCTGGAGAGAAAGCTTTTGTCCAGATTTGGCTCAGAGGAAACTGTCTGGCTTCACAGTTTTATGAGGACAAAAGGATTCCCACCAGGAGGTGAACTTTGTGTGCTCAAGTTCACTTTTGATTTTCAAGCTTGCATTCAGCGAGGCCGTGAGTTTTCCGGACCCTCTGTGCCATAGCTCTGCTGCTGAGGACAGCTTGGTAGGCCATGAAGACTTAGGCCCATTCTGTAGCAAGTATAATATTTCACTCCAAATGATATTTTCCTATTGGAAGTGCTATAAATAAACAGTAAAAATTTTTGTGCAGTCAGTAAGAAGCCTTGTATTTCGTCAACATTAATGTTCTAGTTATATTTTAAAATGTTTTTTTAAGCATTAAAAAAAATCCATTCATTTTGCAGTAAAATATTTTATTTTCTGGTTGGGGTTTCTATTTTAAACACACACATTGTGTGTGAGTTTATATATTTTTATATACATATGTATATGCATGTACATAAAATATATGCGTGTGTGTATGTGTATGTATTTTATATAATATGGGCCTGTGTGTGTCTATATTATATTTGGCCTGTATCCACTCTGGCCTGACTGCTCTGAGCTTAGAAACTAAACAGTTGCAGGCTTTGCTGGTGCTGGGATGGAGACCACCTGGGAACCTGGGTGCTGTAGGGACTGGCCGAGGAGTCATGGTTAAACACGTGGTGAATTTTAGACCACAAAATTGCATGAGTGGAAAGACTTAATTTGGCACCATTTTTGCTGTTGAGCTGATGGATGGGAGATTTACCAAAAAAAAAAAAAAAAAAAAAAAAAAAAAAAAAAAAAAAAAAGAAAAAAATCCCTCCTCCTCACAGGTGGGTGTGGTAGCTTAGATGTCTGAACAGCAGAACCTCCCTACCCTCCGGAGCTTACACTCTGAGGCCTTGAACCTGAAAAAATAAAAACAAATATGCTTAACAGTATGCATGTGAGAACTTGTATAACTGTTCATCGGTCTGGAGCCTGGGGGGAGCTCTGGGAACTGAGTAGGGATCCAGAGCAATGCTGGCCTGAGCATCTAGTAAGGCTCCAGTGAGGAGCGGGCTGTCCCCTGTGTTTTGCAATCCTGGCTTAAGTGTAGTGAGGATGCCACTGGTGCTGGCACTGAGGAGGAAAGATGAGACTTTGGAGCTCCTCTTCTTTTAGCTGTTTTTATAAAAAATACATTTATTTTATATATTTACATACGAGTATGCCTAAAGACCACTGTGTGCATGTCTCCTGCCACCTTGTCCCTGAGCAGGCACCAGGGGAGGAGCACTCAGAAGGAGTGAGAACACCATCCCAGGGTGTTCAGCAGAAATTTGAGGGGAGCATTTTTGCTTTGGCCTATATAGTTCCTGCTTTTTCATTCCCTAAGAGTGTGCCTGCACTCAAAGGAGCCCAGGGGACACCAGCCCATGGCTGTGGTACAGCCTTGCCCTGACCAGCCCTTGGGATGCTGCTCATCACCCTGGGGTCACCTCTGGGGTCAGTGGGGTGTGTTTTAGGGACGCTTTCCTGAGCCAGGACGCATCTGCTGCATCTTGGTGAAACCTTTCGCACAACCTGCTGCCAATGCTCTGACAAGGATGATTTCATAGAGGATGGCTCACAGATAGTTATTTATAGCTCTATGCATAGCAGGGGCTGGCCCCGGTGCCGTGTCTGGCGGGTTTCACCCCCAGCGCATGGCCTACAAAGGCCCCCGGACAAAAGCAGAGATATGAATAAGGGCCAAGGATCATTACCTTGGGCAACAAAAGCTGTCCTGGAGAACAAAAATAGCACAGAAAGAGCCCACAAAAGGCAGAAAATCCTTCCTTCCTGCCAGCTCCTCTGCGGGCCTTGCCTCCGGCGCAGGGGAGTGCAAGGGCAGGCGATACCCTGGGCCCAGGAGCTCCAACAAAGGGCCCTCGGCACAGCCCCGGCCCAGGGCTACCTCGGCAGCCTCGCCATGCCCGGGCCTGAATGCCGCCCCTTTGTGAGGGGACACAATGGCCGAGAGCCCCACGGTGACACTGAATGAGTTACAATGCCAACATCTGTGAGACAGTTTCTTTGCCGGGCGATGGAGAAGAGGCAATAAATTCCTGATAGGCTGACTCGGGAGAGCAGTCACCCATGGCAGGGCCGGGGCATGCGGAGATGGAGTGGCCTATTTAACGCTGCCGCATGTGTCCCCAGCTCCCGGCCCGCGCCTGGAAACGGGGGTCAAATGCTGCAGCCCCCCTGTGACAAGGCACTGCAGAAAGTCAACAGAGAATTAGGGACAGGCAGCAGCCAGCGAGCCATTTAACTCATCTTCTTGTTGCTGTCTGCTCTTTGTTCGACCTAATGTGAATTGACCCAGTGATTGTTGGAGTGTCTGACTCTTCAAGCCGGAGCCTGGATGCCTGTTTTTTTGTTTCTTGTGGGTTTTATTGTGGGTTTTTAAAAAAAATTTATTTTAATGGAATGACTTTCTCCAGCTGCCTTGTCTCCTCTTAAGGGGTGAAGCAGCCTGCAGGGGGGATAGGAAGTATTGACAGCTGGAAGTTTGAGGAATGTGGGTTGAAATAAAACTGAATCAAGTCTGGCCAGTGCAGATATCTGAGCTACCCTGAGCTTGCTCATTAGGGTATGTAGCAACATGAAAAGGGTATTTTCTATTTAAAAAACATCTACATGTAATGTTAAAATTATTTCTCCTCTTAATATGGACTATTTATCTAATGCAGGTTGTGGTATTACCCAGTGACTCCTGCAGCCAAGCCTTTCCACCTGGCTGAGACACATCAGGTCTTTAATAAGAATGTAGAATTTCAATGTTGGGCTGAGACAGTATTTTCTTTTCCTGCCAGATGTCCAGCTATTCATTATCAAAGATGAGTTGCCTACTAAAAATAAGTCCTGGCATTTACATTTCCCAGTTTCCTTAAGATCTTGTAAAGAACACAGAACCGCTGATTAACTATCCTGCTGCTAGTTAATTATCAGACTTTTCAGAGGCCATGGATATCCATACAGCAGCATGATCCCATGTATTTTTAAACATTATTTCTGCTACATTATACATAATCTTCTTGGGACTACTCCCCATCTGACTTGGGAAGCGTTACAACTTTCAGTTCTTGTTTTTTGCAAAGACCAACCTCACTTTTAATGGTTGAACCTGTATAAACTTGTGGGAGAGCTAAAGCAAGTTTCCCTTCTGAATTTGAACGTCAGTATTTAGTGATGTGCAAAATCGTTTTTGGCAAAGTTCCTCTCCAGTCAACACACTATCTCAAGTTAATTATTATAATTTGACCTAAAACTGTTACATGTTCTGAAAACTCTCAGAGTTTGAAGGGAAATTCTTTGAGTTCTTAATCCCTTAGCATGCCATCTAAAACCAACTAAAAGCTGATGCATTGATCTGTCTTTTGATCTTTTCTTTCTGAGGCTATAATAAAACTGCTGATCCATGATACCCTCAATTTGTCAGCAAAAATACTGCATATTTGTTTATTTGTTTTTATAAGGATCTCTAATTCAGTTTGGTCTCCCTAAATATCATATCTCCTAGGAAAGATGCAAAAATAACCACAGAGGATCCAAAATAAAAAATCCCTTGTAAAACGTCATTCATTGATGGAATTACAGCCAGTAGGACCAGAAGGGCCCATTAGATCATCCAATCTCATCCCTTATAAAATACAGAGGTCACAGAATTTCATCCATTTACTTTAGTATTAAGCTCAATACTTTGTGTTTCACTGAATTGTATCTTTCAGAGAAGTATGCCTTTTTAATGTTAACATGGAAAGAGAGAGATAATCCCTCTGGGGAAAAGGCTGACTGTGCACAGAAAGTGGGGATGAGAAAAGAAATAAAACCTCCATTGCCTTCTATTAATATGACAATTTATTTAATATATATTTTGTCTCCTTTCATTCAGTGTCCATAAAACCTTCTGAAATGTGACTTCTTTAATTTCCTTCGACAACCTATTCCATTATTAAGGAAACTGTGGAAATAGCAGCTGATATTCAGACTAGGTGAGTTATATTTCATCCAGTTTCCTTAAAATGGCGATGCTGGTTGTTATTACTCTCATTTTATTGCAGGAGTGCTTATATTTGCCAGTCAGGAACAGTGGTCCCCTGTACTGTAGCAGGATTATAGCATTAGGGTACCCCACAGGAGTTGCAGCCCCCTGCCCAGCAAAGGATCAAGATGATCCTTGCTTTAAACAACTCACACTGCATCATTTTTCTCATTCAGCCCCTGTAGGTTTCCTTTGCCTTGTCAGCAATGAGACCCTCAATCTGCTTGCTTTTTTTCCACCACGTAGACACTGGAAAGGACTGAGCCACACAAAGGCCACAGTATCTGAAGGCCTTGCTTGTTCAGTTTTACTCTGGGAGGTACAGCTTGCGCCCTATGAGGCTCATCCTGTACCTGGGATAGTTTGGTGTGGTAGCAGGGTTTGCCCCTTCTCATGTCCCAAAGCAGTGGACAAGCTTGACACAGAGCCACAGGGATGACACACTGGCTTTGTCTCCACATATTTAAATCTGTCCCTGCATGGTTCAGATGAACTGCTTGTCCCAGGGGAAGGAGCTTCTATTCTTGAGTCACCGGACTTCTGTGTGGGATTGATGTTTTGTCTGAGTGACTGAACTTCCCACCATGGATTGTGGTGTGAAGCTCATCATTTGGACAGTGCATTTAAATTAAAAACTTGAAAACAGGGGCTCTCTTCTCCTGAGAATATATTCGGTATGTTTGAGGCTGCCTGGACACTGCAGGAGGTCAGAATGTCTCATCATGCTTGGGAGAGAGGTTGGTTTGGGTCTTTTGTCATCATGAATGTATTAATAGGGTGATAACCGTGCTCAGACTCAGATCTCCCTCTTCTCTGGGGTCCTGCATGTTGGCCAGGATCCATTGCTGAGCTTGCACAGCTGTGTTCTTTCATCTGGGCTCAAACTGATGGCATGATCCTCCTATACTATTCCTCCAAAACTCCTGAGAACTTCTCCTATGTGGAGAAAAAGCAATTTTGGCTCAGGGGTAACCACAGACTTTTTTCTGCTCTCCATCACCAGTGGCCTGTCCAGATCTCCCAGTGGATCCCATTGCAGAGGAAAGGCAGCATGTCCAGCCTGGCCCTGCTCTGCTGGTCCCCTTGGCCACCCTGCTGTGCCTCTACAGTGCCACTGCTGCCATTGAATTGCTGTTTGAATTGCCCCTCCCCAGCCCCAGGAAGAAGGGTTTTCTTTGGAAGCTTCATTTGCTTCTGAAAATTACTTTTTACACCTAAAAGCAGTGGAAATTAGACCTGTTAAAAAGGGTTAAGCATCGAGTATGCTCACTGCCTGCTCTTTGAAAACTGTTCCGTACATTACTTTTACAAAATATTTCAGGGGATTTTGGTGTCTGTCCGAGTCATTCCATTAAAACCACTGTAGTAAAGAATTGAGGGTATTTTGTATTTCCTAAAGGGCTGATTTTTAAAACTATTTTGATTTTCCTTTTCTTCAGGGCTGAGTGCTGCAGTCAGGAGGCTGCAGGCAGCTTTTCCTTTCCTGCTCTTGTTTGTGATGGTCACTTAGAACTGCTTGGCTGCAAAGAGGTCTTGACTCCTGTGCTGGAGGTTTCTCCTTTGGGCTTTTCTTCAGGATAGTGGTTGAGTAAGGCTCATGGAAACAATGTCTTCGAGCTCTCTCACCCTGAGGAAGCAACCAGATCCCAGTTTTTATTTCTTGGCATGGTGCCGTGGCTGCCATGGTATTGAGAGCTTCCCTTGGGATGTGTTTTTGGTGAAGGTGCCAGTGGCTGCTGTGCATCATGTTAGCACACCACATTCAATTGGCCTTGACATTTCATGCTGTTAGAATTCCCTGCTCAAGGAACTTGTGTATCCCAAGTGGATCTGTGCAGGAAATTGTTTTTTCCTGTTTTATCCAAGGAGGAGGTAGCTCTGGGCATGCACAGTAACAGAATTTTGATCACCCTCTTAAATATGATGAAAATGTAATTGATTTCAGCAAATTTTTTTTTTCATCAAATAGGAAATTAAAAACAAGTTGTACCTTCAGAGTCACCCTGTTGTTAATCCAATATTGTGGCAACACAATTACAGCTGCCCCAGCGTGGGGTTGGCGCAGCAGGATCCGGATACTCGTGGCACCGGGGATGGAGAGGAGGGTTAGGAAACCTGGCAGTGCTGTGCAGCAAAGCAGGGAAGGCTGCAATGCTTTTTCTTGGGAAACTCTGAGATAATGTGCAGACCTGGAGGGACAAGCTGAACTGAAAGCAGCCATGACAGTAATTAGTGCTAATAATCAGAGCACCATCAGGACTAATATTCTCATAGCTCTGCTCAGTCTGTACTTGAGTAAAATATTTCTTCCTGTGTCTGTGGGGTGGGATATAGCTCTAGAAATCTGTCATGGATACTGGGGCGTTGACTTAAGCCATTTATTGCTTGTAACTCCATTCAGACCTCAAGAATGTGTTTAATAATCCCCTCCTTGATGTGTTGCACTGGATTTGTTGTGATGGGAGCAGAACTACGGGAAACAGAACAGAAATCAGAGCATCACAACTCACATTGTTTTTGCTGCTGTTAGATGTCTCTGTGCCTTGAGTTTATACCCATCTTTTTGTGCCAAAGAGAGAGATAGCTCAAAATATACAAAATCTGGTGGCAAGCAGCAGGTTGAGAGCTGGCTTGGGTAGTTGGGCAAGTCTGCACAGAGGGACTGTAGATCCAAGGTAGGAGAGCTGTTTTCTTGGAACACTGTCATAAAATAAATATATTTTGAGTTCCTCAGGGATCAGATTAACTGATCCCTTGTTCCATATTAAGTATAATTTGTACATTTCCCCTGCCTTTTTATTGTGTCTCTTTGGGGCTGTATCAGCAGCTGCTTGGGTAAGTTCCCAGTGAGTGGGGCTATGCACAGAGAAAATCCAGCCAAGCTAACCCTGTGCTGGAAGTTCTGCTGTGGATATTGATGGGGGACATGAAGCTGCCTGGGTTTTGCCAGGATTGTGTAGGATCCAAAATGCCAGCTTGGATGCCAGAGGAGCTGTAGCAGCAGGATCTGGCAGAGACCAATTTGAGCTCCTGAGGGGTGATCCCTTTCCTCTCTGTCTCTGGGTTTGGCTCCTGTAGTTGTCCCACAGCTGCAGAACCCAGTGGGACCCACAGTAGCACCAGCCTCAGGAATCTTAATGCAGGAAGATTTCCATGTGGCCTGCCTCAAACAGGATCCTCAGACTTTGCTTGGGGAAGAGGTAAAAATGTTGGCAGTTGTGAACTCCTAAATCCCTTGGTTTTAAAAATGCTCCCATTACAGGATAGCTGTTTTCCCTCTCCTACCCAAAGTACTGCAGCACTTGGCTGCGTCCAGAGATGTTCCACCTCCCTCTCCTTGTTAGTTCAGCCATTCTCCTCCTCCAGGGCTTGTCCAGACTTGGCACAAAGGTGCTAACACACTTGTACTGACACATTTCCAAATGAAAGATGACATATTTTCAACTGAGCAGCTTTATCTTTTCCTGCTAACACCTGCTAAAAAGCAGCTCCTTCTGTCCACACTGGGATTTGAAAACCTGCTTGTTCAAATATTTTAGCTGACACATTTCAGAAATGCTCTTTTTGCTGCCATCATACTAGGCAGTGCGCTGTGGGCTGTGCTCCCTCCCCACCTGGGAATGAGGCTCACAACAAAGCCTGGCTGATTTGAATAGTGCAGAATCAGGTTCAAAAAGAGTAAAAAGCCCTGTTTGCTTTCACGTAGCATCTGGGCTGGGGTGGGAGAGAAAAGCTTCACAAGCAAGGCCAATAGCTGCAAACATCTCCTGCAATTTAACATATCTTTCAGCTGAGATTCCAAAGGAAAACTATTTGTCCTGACATCTATCTTCCTCTTCTACTCCTTTCAGATGGTGTCTTCATCTTTGACTCATTTCTCCTTGCCCATCTAAGAGTATATAAAATTAATCAGAAAGATGATTATTTCTTTGTTTTCAAAGAAACTGGCATCAGGTATCTCTGGCAAGGTGTACTGCCTCCCAAGCCAATTGGATTGAACTCCTTCCCCCTGCTTTTTGAGTCAGGTCAGGTCAGGATTACCTGAGGTCTCATCCCAAAAATCCTCCAACCTCATCCACACGTGGATGTAAGTAAAAGAAAGAGCTGTGGGAGTGACAACTGCAGGGCTGGGCTCAGGAGTTTCAGGCCTTTTGGGTAAGGAATCATGGTTCACTGTTTCCTTCACTCCTCACACAGGAGCAACCAGCAGCTCTGCTAACAATAGGGGTGAGTTAAGGCTCAGTAATGATGTCCTGTCTGGGCTGAATCCCCCTGAAATGAGTTCACTGACAGCACCTCAGCCCTCAGGTGATCATGTTTTATGTAGCAGGTCCCTTCTCGGGAATAAGGTACAGCTCAGTGTGGAGGAGATTGGCAGACTGCTGCCATTAGTTTAGGAAATTAATAATAAGGCCTTCCACTGCTCCTCACAATGCATGCGGAAAATAAAATATAATCCTGGATTATGGGTCCAAAAATTTAGGCAGGTCTATATCAAGATTTATTTCAGGGAAAAATCTAGTAGAACCTTGTGCAGCCTCTCAGATTTAGCAACATCACCTCTTGTCCCCATCCATGCCATGCCCCAACTCACATCTCCCCAGACCTTGTTTTGCCAGCTTGGAGCTCCCCAGCACCTGGTTTGGTGGGAGCTCTGCTGAAGGTGGAAGCCTGAGCTGAGAGGGGAACACAGCCAACAGGAACTCATAGAGCCACAGAATCTTAGAATGGCTTGGGATGGAAGGGACCTTAAAGTTTGCCTTGTTCTAACCCACCTGCAGAGGCAGGGACATTTTCACTTTACCAGGTTGCTCAGAGCCCCATCCAACCTGACCTTGAACACTTCCAGGAACGGGAGATTCACGGGTCTCAGGGAAGGTGATGGGTAGATGGGTGGTGGGGCCAGGTGGAGCTAGTTGTCACTTATCACTGCCAAAAGACAAAGAAACCTGGTGAACATTCCTTCCTTAAGGCCATGCTTTGTCTCCATGTGTTCGGTGGTGGAACAAAAAACATTCACTGTGTATAATCTAGAAAGAGGACTTTGCTTCCCAATATATTTCCTTGAAGATATTAACGTTCAATACCATAACAGGGAAAGGAATGAGGGAAGAAGTCCTCTCTAATTACAACTGCAATGAGAATTGACTGGCATTGGCTGGGTTCATTGGTTTTCTAACGTTGTTCCCTACAGCTACTGATGTAAGCAGATAACTCTGTTTGTTTCAGCTTTCATAGCTTCAAAGATAGTTTTCATTTTGCATAGGAGCAGGATAAAACTGTTTTAGAGTAGTGTCCTAAAATGGAATTTTTAAACATTATTGGGTTGGGGTCAGGAAGTTTATTAAAAGAAATCGACACCATACCGTTACATTTCCTCTATGATATAGATTCCTCCAGCTTCCAGAAAATCTGCCCCAAATACACTGTCAAACCCAAATGTCATCACAGGAGGGCTGTGTTTTGTTGTGGTGACACATTTTGAAAAACTGAAGATTGCTGGAGTGTTTTCCTTTCTGCCTTGAAGTCCTCCATACAGAACATTTGAAATCTCACATCACAAACCTCTATTTCTAACAAATTTATCCATGGCTCAGCAACCCCAGTAAAGATCCTTGGGTACATCCTCTGACTAATTCCCTCATTAAGAGACTGAACTTCTTCTCCTCGATATGTTTGTATGGCTCTAAGTCCACTTTAGCCATTAAAAGCAAATCTATTCACAGAACAGATGCATTTTTCAAACAGATTAATCTTAGGGGGATGCTTGTGCTCACATCAGTGGAGCTAAGCCAGTTTGCCCCCATAGGCCCCTGTTTCAAAATGAAGTGATGAAAATGGGTGACACAAATGATAATTGCCTGATGATTTTCATTGCCCTGAGCTCACTGGTTGTTCTGTGTGCTTTGTGATCAAAGTGAGGCATGGATGGGAATGGTCTGCTGTTCCTCACGTACATTCCTCTCGTGGTTCCTGTGCTCGGTTGGTTTGTTGCAGATGCATCTTTGACTACTCACACGTCATTTCAGATCTGGATGTAACTACAAGTTTTTATTTGATGTGAGAAAGAGCAGCAACCACGGTGCCTGGAAGCAAAAGACACTGTTTGTTTTCTGATGCTCACAGGGATTCCTGTTTTGCAGCTATTTCGTATGCGTGCATATTTCATAGCAGTGCAGACAGCTCCTGTCAATTAACGTGAATTATGGCTCCAGAAGCGTTCCTTCACCATAAACCTGCACTACATTAACTCCTGAGTTTCAACCCCTGCCAGTGGCAAATTCATTGCAATGCAGATAGAAATAATTTGGAAATTTATGACTGGAAAGACTTTTCTTTTGTGGGAATGCTGTTTCTGATGCTGGGGGACACTTTCTGATGTTTCTTGGGGACGTTTTGCATATCAGATTCAGGCTGCAAGCTCCTCCTGAAGCATGTGGCTTCTTGCCTCCCATTCTGTTCCCAGCTAGAGAGGGAAAATCCCTGCCCCTGGCATGGCAATGGTGGCACAGGCTGGGAAACCTGGCCTGTCCATGTGTATGGAGAGCAGCTGAAGGGAGGGCAGAGCCCTTCCCAGCACAGCCCAGGATGCCCTCACAAGAGAACCCACAAGCCCATCCAAGGACAATCCAAGAGCTCGTTTAGGTCACATCCCCAGCTCACCCTTCTCCTTGCTCTGCCCCAGCCTAAGTGGTCTCCTGGCCTTTCCTGAGCTCTGGGCCTTGCCAGCCCTCTCTCTGAGCTGTTCACTGCTAGCCCAGCAGGCTCTTTGAGATGTAGATGAGTCTTCTGCTGGTCAAGCACATTGAATAGGGTCATGGAATAGTCAGTGTGTGGCTAGAAGGTGGGAGATGGGGTGTTGTGAAGCCCCAGGGTTTCAAGGATCATGAGTTAAATTGGCTTTGTCTTCTAGCATTGTGGGCTGGGAGCTCTGGTCTCCTGAGAGCTCTGAAGACCTCTAGGTAATGTTTGATACCTGTCAAGGGGAAAAAGATTTGCAGGTGTAAACAAGAGTTAATCTTAGAGAGCAAAGGGAGATGATTGCCTTCAGGGGCTGTATCCATGCAGTAACTCACCACCTCGTGTCTTTTAATAGCAAGGAATGCAGGGTTTGCTTATGTTTACAAGCAGAAAGAGTAGAGAAAACTCTTTCTTTTCTGGGTCCACAAACTGGTTGCCATGTGTAGGTATTTAAGGCAGTGTGCTCAGGCAGTCAGGTGTGGAGGATAAATGGATTTTGGGTGGGGGTCCTGAGGTGGTGCTCAGCTGGGCTGCCATCTCCACTCTGCTATAGGCCCTTTTAGAGGCTTGATCCTTTGCTAAATCTTGCCTGTGTTTCAATTACCACCTCTGAAACTGAGGCAAGGGAAAGCACTGATCCAGGCACATCTTTACAGTGCACAGATCTGCTTAGGGCATCCATGAACACACCTGGGCTGGCAGATAAAACAAAAGTTGAAATGCTGGTTAGAAATTTCTCCTGACTGTGGGGAAAAGGTAAGTTCTGCCACATGGACCTTTCAGGCTCTTGGCCCAAGTTCTTTGTAACTTCTCTCTGGCTTTTCTGAAACCAGGGGAAATATTTCTGAATCCGATCTCTTGACTTCCATATTTGCTTCCATTGTAGAGTTTTCCTCGGCAGCTGAGTAAGAGTCAGTGTCAGCCAGAGGAGCTGCACGAGCTGCTCCATGCCACTCTGTCAAGCAAAGCAAACCAGGTAACTGGCTAAGCTGCTAAGGGAAAGAGCTTCCATGGGCTGGGGAATCCTCTGGGGCAGTCAGTTCAGGACAATTCCCTTTGCCAGCATGTGGACTGGGATACAGCCAGGTAAAGAGCCAGTAGTGCCTTTATCCTGATGTGTGGCAGGTGAACTTGTGTAGGTGGAGTCCAGATGATGTCAGGAACCTTCAGAGACCTTTGATGGTGGGCTGTGTATTGACTGAGTTGGCCGTGCCATAGTCTGTAGCTCACCAAGTGAAGCCCAAAAGGATTTGATGCTCACAGATTGGTTCTCCAGTGCTGCTCTGATGTTGCTGTGCTGACTGACCTCTGCTGACTCCTGCTGTGGCTGAATAATAATTTCTTTGCTGTAGTAAAGCACTTTTTTACATCTCCCAGATGGGTTACAGAGTGGGTGTTGTAATTTAGACCTAGCAGGTGCTTTTCACTGGGTGTGTGTAGGGAATAAGGAGCAGCCTGAGGAAAGATCTTACAGGCACAGCAAGGCTTGTTAGCTCCTTCTGACCATGCAACTGTTCGTGATTGTGTAGCATATCCAACTGCATCATTTGCACCTCGTCTCTATTACCTGCTTGCACAGGTAGAGTGCTTGTAACCACTGGAGAGGGAGCCTGTGCTTTTCAAGTAACACAAGACAGCATTTGCAACTGAACCCTTTACAGCATCAGCTTTGGGAAAGCAGTTTGATGGGGACTGGGTTGCATAGTTTCCCCAGGTCTGGGGAAGTGCACAAGGAGGAGAGTTGTGCCTATGAACCTGGCTGTGGCACATGCACTGGCACAGCCTGCTCTGGTGTTCAATAAGCCCTTTGTAGGGAGTGTGCATTGCTAATTTATCTGGAAAACGGCCTCCAGGAATTCCCAAGACAGTCTGGAGCTCCCAGCAATGCCCAGTCCTGTGGAATTTTCCTGGGAATATGCAGAACTCCTGTTGATGCTGTTGCAATTGCATAGAACTGCCCCTGTTGTGAGAGGCTTTTACTGAGGTGGGTGTGGACCCAGCCCACACATTTATAACCTCAGAAAGATTTTCACTTACTCAGTGGCCACCAAAACGGGTTCCTTTGCTATGGCTTGTCTGTTGTGGGAGACTGCCTTGTGTTGGAAAGGGTATTATCTGACATGCCTTTGCTAGCACCATCTTAAACAGTGCTTTGCCCAGCTGTCCTTGCTGCTGCCAAAGGCAAAGTAAAATTGAATATTGTGGTGGTGTTGATCTAATCATGCTAACGAATATATTTGCTAAGATGAACTTTTCCACTGTAGACATAATCTGTATCTCCAGACAAGTTAAAGAGTACCTAAATGATTCATCTCTAGCTGGTGTCTGTTCTCATTGTGGTTGTAACTACCAGCTGCTTTTACAGAGATGGTTGTTAGAGAGGAGAGCACTGGTCCATTTCCCTCAACATCACTGTTGGTGGGAAAGGTGGGGGAACTTGGAGAAAAACTTACTGCTTCCTCAGTTTCTTTTACAACATCAGGACAGGTGGGATACAGGCATTTGGAAGGTGGTGAAAGTCATTGTAGGCACCAAGGAACTGAGGAGTGTGCTCTTGCCCTTTCATTGCTGGTTTTTGCAGTCTGGCCCTGTGCACTGCATACACTTCTAAGGAATTTAGTAAGCCTTCTCTCTTGAGCCAGGAAAGTGGATTAACCTGACCTTGAAACCAAACTCAAGGCCAAGAGGCCTTGAGGCCAAGATGCACACAAGGGCTGCTCCTTTATCTGGAGTATGGGAGGTGTTACCACTTGGTCAGCCCAGCTCATGGCTGAAATATTAGCATTTCCCAGGATGGAGAAGCTGTGGAAATGGTCATGGTCAGGTTGGATGAGGCTATGGGCAACTTGATCTCGTGAGTGGCATTGCCTGGCAGAGGGGTTTGGAATTAGATGTTCTTGAAGGTTTCCTCCAGCCCAAACTATTCTGGGTTTCTCTGATTACCACTCTGGCATTTACCACATGGTCGCAGAGAGATCCATGTGTAACTGCCCATTTAATCTTACAGAGATGTTAAGAATTTCATTAAGCAGAGATGGAACTTGAACCAGGTTCAAACAACTCAGTAACAATTGTTCACTCTTAACTTTCTCCTGCACGCCAAAGTCAGCACATCACTTCCTGTGGGAACCACTTCTGAGAGACACAGAGGAAGTGTGGCTGATAAGAGGCCTGGCTCTGAGGGTGATTGCAGGGCTTCCCTGCACACAGAGCTGTTCCAGGGCAGTCCTTGTGATCACAAAGGATTTTACATGGGACAGCCTGGAATCTGAGGGAGGAATACATTCCCTCAGCTGCAGGCAGTGACCTGGAGTATTTTAGGAGCTGAAGATGATGAAATTGTGAGTGAGGCAGTCCAGCAAGATCTGAGGTACCGCCATCATTTATGCCTGGATGCGCTAATTGGTAGGAGACTGGAGGCAAATTTAAATAAAAACACACTGCACAATTATGAGAGATTAAATCAAGCTGGATTTAATGAAGCTGCAGGAGTGGAGGGAGCTCAAACATGGCTGCAGTTTGAGTAGGAATTACAGAAACTCTGTCTGCCAAACCTCCCTGACACTGAGTATCCCACCAGAGGCAACTCTTGAGTAACCAGCTGAAGATAGCTCAAGAAATTACCCCTTTAGCTTAACTCTTGGACCAGGTGTGCAACTCTGCAAAGGACTAAATAAAAGGGTTTGTAGAGATTTAAGGGGAGGGGTGTGGAGGTCAGAGCTGAGTCCTGGAGAGCTTGTGTTCATTTTCTTTCTTTGGTGCTGTCTACAGCCTGAGTTTTGCTCTCAATCTGTGCCACAGCAGCCATTTAGAGGTCAGGGGTTGGGTGCCTTGTGCTTAAATAAAATAGTGAGACTAAAACCAAGAAGCCCCGAAAAGGCTTTTTGCCCACGTCTGCTCAGAGACTATTGTTTACAACCCCATGGGAAAAACACAGAATCTCCAATCTCAAATTAGAACAACCTTGCTGAAGAACAACCAACAAATCATAGAATCATTTAGATTTAAAAATACTTTTAAGGTCATCAAATCTAACCATTAATACAGCCTTGCCTAGACCACCATTAAACCATGTCCCTAAGGACCATGTTTGCACATCTTTTAAATACCTCCAGGAATGGTGGCTGCACCACTTCAATAGCATCGCTCACAGAAGTTTTAGTGGCCAGTCACCACCACAAATCTAAAAAACTGTTCTACTTGAAGCAACATCATTGTCAGAGAGAAGGAAACAGGGAGAAGTGTATTCACATCTGAACCGTTATCTAGTTTTGCAAAACTCACAGATATTTTTATGCCTGCAGATTTTCTTTAAAAATACTTTTGCATTGCCTAAAATGTGAGTGAAGAGCAGACTTGGTAACTGTCATCATTGCTTCCTTTCTTCAGACCTTAGGTACTGAGATTGTGGCACTACGTGGTGTTTAGGTGTTGTGAAGAAAAGCTGTCAACATCTCTTGGAAAGTACTTTCCAAATTAAACAATGAAAATTTAAAAAGAAAAAAAAAAGTGTCCAACTGGTGACTTAGACTGAAAAGTAATCGGAATTAGAAGTCCTGCTTCTTTGGGCTGGAATTGTGACAGTGTGGGTCTATTACTATAGGAAATTGCTATCAACCCCATACCCTCCATTTGTCTGGCACGGCAGTGTCTTCTGCCATGCCCATCAAAGCAGGGCTCCTCATCTTCCAGGGAAATTCAGTCTTTGGTGTCAGGGATGGATCACCACCAGGGCGTTAGGGAGAGTTGTCCTAGTTGGCCAGACAGCCCATTTCACAAAAGTCAAGGTGGGAGCCCGGCCAGAAATCCATCCCTTGGGCTCTCCCTGAGCATGGATTCACCTGGGAAAATGCTGTTCCCAAGGTGCTCCACATCCACACAGTCCAGTACTGACCTGGGTTAGTTACAGGAAATTCTCTTTGGAGCATACTGTGGAGAGGGAATGGCAGGCATTTCACTTTACCTGACTGAGTTAATCTCCTTTCCTTTTGCAAACTATTTCCCAAAGTACAACACTGTTAGTTTGCTCCTCTTCATCCTGCAGTGAGAATAATTTATGTGGAACGTGTTTTCCCTCCTCTAAAATACTTTTTCTTAGCGTGTCAAGCGTGTACATTGCTGCTGGCAAAAAGCAACCAGACTTGCAGAAAGAAGAATTTCTGAAGAATGTGTGGGGTGTTTGGGTGGAGCACAAACGAGCAGATGTTCCCACAGAACAACAGGGTTTTATGGTGAATGAGCAGAGGTAAAGCCCTGGCTCCAGGGCAGCTGGATGCGTTAGATGTGCTCCAGTGTAAGCCACAGATGCAGCAGGACTGCAGGAAAAATGACTCCTGGGATGGGTCTGAACCCTTGAAATGCTGCGTCTGGGCGTTTCCTGCTGAGGGAGATTATTGGGATGGTTGGATGTGGGATTACTGGCATAATCTGTGTCCGGCTCACAGCCACCCTCAGTTGACAGTGTTTGGCTTTCTGAAGCAAATTAACTAATGTGAGGTTTAATGTCAGAGGCAGAAGAATGCCTGTAAAAATTTTCAAACCTGAGCCTTTGAAGATGGGCCAGCTAAATCCACATTATTTGGAAATAGTAAAATGCCTTTGGTTTTGGCCTGTAATTACTTAATTTTTGTGAGTGGTCAAAAATTATGAAATATCTCTTTTACCTCACCCAAGCAAGGTCGAGAAGCCCAGAATCTAATCCTCCACTCTGTGCCAGTGTGGTCCCCGTGCCTCAGTTCCTAGGGCTACTGCTGCAGTGTGATCAGATAGTTAACAGAGCTACTGCTTTAATTTGCAACATATTGAATCTCTCAGCCCTTCTGAAAATATGTGCCTTAGCTTCAGTGTCTGTAAACTATGGTAATTAGCTGCAGAAACCCATCTTTCAAGTTGGACGTCTTTGACATCCTAAAAGATTGCTCAGAGAAAGGAAAAGCCCCTCCAGTGCCCCTACTTGTGACTGGACCCTGCCTACGTCTGTGTTCCTGGGAGATGTGTCACCAGCTCAGCCCGTTCCTTGAGCTTGCATTGCCCTACTCAGTACTCTATTAAATCTGATGAAGTCTTTCAGCACCTGTAAAATGTGAAAATAGAGAACTTAACAGTTAGCCTAAATGTTTCTCCTATTCTCTCATAATAATTTATTTTCTGCTGAAATTCCCACTCTCTGTACATTAAATGCCCCACCCAAAATCTGCAGCATTGGTGCCTGAACTTCAAGGTACCTAAGGTGAATGGAGTGAGCTGTGCTTCTGGAGTGTTTCTAAGAGCTTGGTGATATCAGATGTCCTCTGTCTTGTTTGTATCTTGCCCATGCGTGAATTCTGCACAGAAATCTGGCAAATGTTTAGCTGGATTAAATTGAGATGTTGTGCCTCATCTGATTTTTAATGTGAACCATCCACACCTTTGAGTCTGGAATTAAGTGTCAAGTTTCAGTCACTGTAATTAGCACTTGCTTGAAAAGATAGTTAAATCCATTTTCTGAGCCAAACACATTACTCAGATACTGAGGAAAGAAAAATAAACACAGATCAGAATTAGATTTGATCATTTAGAATGATATGCAAAATCAGCTGGAAACTTTGAAGGGCAAAGAGATGTGGAAGCTTGTCCTCCTGTAGCCACAGATTCTCATTTCTCAGGGGGATAAGAAAGCTGTGTTATAAACCATGAGACGATTCTGCTTGCCCTTGTGTAGCTGAAGAATCCTGAGGGATGATGTGGACTTTGCAAGGGAGAAACTGCAGGAACATTTTCAGGTGGTCCCCTTTAGAGATGGTCTGTTGCCTTGATAGGAGTCAGCTGTGAGGAGCACCCCAGATCAGAACCACAAAACAGCCATTTCCTGAGTGAAGAATTAGGTCTTTAATCAGTGTTGCTTTTTTTTTTCCTTCTTTTTTCCCCTTTGCAGGATAGTCACAGGATGACTTGTCACTGAACAACCCCAGCTATAGCATATTTCAAGGGTCTCAGTTAAGAAATGGAGTCACGGTGAGGTGCAAAACCTCCCTGGAGATGTTTAAAAGGCATGTGGCACTTGGGAACATGGGCTAGTGGTGGGCACAGTGATACTGGGCCAACTGGTGAACCCAGGGAACTTAAAGCTCTTTTCTGGTCTCAGTGATTCTGTGATAACCAACACCTAAATACCAGGAGGCAGCATTGCACCTGAGCATTCACCCCTAACGCTGCACTGCTTGACTGCTTCATTTCTCAACTTTAATGTTGCATAAACAACTGCTTTTCTGCCCTCCTCTACATGCTCACACATGCACAGAGGCCTTGCTTCTCCAGTCCCTCCCACACAAGCAAACCTCTATTGGCTTTGCTGGAAATTTTGCTTAACACCTGAAATGATAGTGTTTTACAGGGTTCCTTGAGGTTGTCTGTAATAATGAGGATGTGTCTCCCTTTTGGAGAGCTGCCCACTCTCCTTGGGCTCATACAGCTCGTACATTCTTCTCTGTTCATAAAATCCATGAGATTCGCTGATCTGGGCAAGCCAATATGAGTTTGTACCCCTGACGTGAGGATTGTGATGCATTCAGAAAAAAAATTAACTAGCTGTTGATCAGCCAGCCAAA
Organism: Regulus satrapa; assembly: GCA_013396955.1. Taxonomy (NCBI): domain Eukaryota; kingdom Metazoa; phylum Chordata; class Aves; order Passeriformes; family Regulidae; genus Regulus; species Regulus satrapa. The sequence goes on along the minus strand of VWZN01017944.1, from coordinate 498,760 downwards.
ATAATTTTGGATTCAGTAACCTCAGAGCAACCCCTTTTGTCAGTAATTTCTTGCCCTTTCTCTACCTTGTAAAAACTTCTTAAGATTCTACTTTTGAGTACAAGATTTGAAAAAGTCATGCCAACAGCACTCTGTAATGTTGTAATGAGTAAAGCAGCTACCTTGCTGTTTTCTGAATATCCAGTGACAGACTTGCTTTTGCAAACTCATTTCCTGAAAATGTCATTAAAATCATTCTCAAAGAGTGAAAACGGAGAGTGGGACTTTGCATGAGATGAACTTGGTATCTGAAGGCTCTCACTGTCTCGGGTGTCTTAACTCCTGGTTGTTTTTTTTTTTTTAAGAAAGAATCAAACAAAAAAAAAAGTGATCATCACAAATAAATAAGAAATTGGGATAAAAACAGAGTGTGCACATGTCTCCTATGCTCTGAGACCCTTCTGATGAAAACTCTCATCACAAGTAATTAACAATTAGGGGGCAGAGGTGGAGGTGGAAGGAAGGGCATCCAGAATGTTTCAGCCCATCTGAGACTTTTTCCAGATTAAGGCAGAATTAGTCTTGGTGGTAAACATCAATAAAAGTGGTAAGCAATACTAAAAGCATTCATTTTCCCAGAATTTTTACCTAACAACAGAACTGTTCCTACGCTGAAACTGTACCTAGCAAGCATATAGATATCACTATATTATAACCATTAATTACAATGTATTTGTATACAGTGTATTACACTATATATTAAGTACAATGTATTTGTTAATAAAGCAGGGAAAAAAACACTTGCAGAGAAAAGAGCAGTGATGCCCACCTGGCAGAGCTCCAGGTATACCCTCCTGCCCTCTGCACAGACATTGATCTGAGCAGAAACACCACTTTTCTGCTATTACTAGGCTGAGGGAGGTCCAGCTCCACTCATCTGTCATAAACCTCTTTGCTCAGCCTGTACAAGGAGAGATGGGAGCTCCTTTGCCTTCCTCCCCTGCAGCCTGGAGCCAGCAGCCCTGTCTGGATCTCAGTGTTGGTTCAGCATCAGCCTCACAAGGTGTGTTGCTTTTTTTTAATTTAGATTTTTTTTTTAAATTTTTTTTTAACTCCAATAGTCACTGTGCTCTCCAGGGACCAGATATGGTGGTTTCAGTCAGACCTTGGTGGTTGCTTTGCCCATAAAGGAAGTCCTTGGTCATCAGGGCTACATTGCACATCCTTTCCTCTCTCATGAGCTATTTGAAAGATTATAAAACTTGCAAAAGAATTTCCTAATTTTCATATGTTTTTGTCATATGAATATTTTCTTGGGTAGTTTGTGAAGGGCTTTTGGGCAGATGAATTTTATTATTTGGGTGTTTACACACCCCAGGCTGAGGCATTAAGGCTTGCTCTGAGTGGAATGGCTTTTTGGAAGAGGGAGACTGCATGGTCTCATCAAGACAGTCCAGGTGTTCTCCCAGAGTTTGACCATAAAATGCCTTTGGGAGGTACTTGCGGAGGTTTTACATGTGTAAACCATAAACTTCCAACACAGCATTCCATAGGAATGTATATGCTGACGAGGGCATTTCCACAAAAGCATTTTACAATGCCAGATCAAAAAGGCCTAAAATTTACCTCATTTGTCTCTTGTGTAGGTTAGAGTTGGCTGCATGGTTTCTGTCCAAGGAAGAGTATTGCCAGACATTTGCATTACGTGTATAATAAGAGCTCTGAGATGACTTTCAGACTACTGCAGCTTTGAAATTCTCACATGCAGGCTGTAAATGAGTGGCCCTTTCTGACAGCAGCACATTCCCAGGTTTGTGGACTCATAAGTAACTGGGAAGATATCACATCTTTCTTAGGAAACCATCTGACAGCTTGGAACTTTCCCTCCTTTTATGAAGATGACTCAGCTGTCTCTATCCCGGTGCCCATCTCTGTTCTCCTCCTTTGGTTTCCACATAGCCTTTACCAGCTGAACATCTCAGTGTGATTATGCTCAGCAGTTTCCTAAGGGTTTAAAGTCCATGGTCCTGTAGTTATCACCCTGCTGGGAATCCCTTGGCTGGGCTAGGAGGTGTGTGGTGGAGACCAGACTGCTGCTAAGGCGAGAAACCGCGATCAAATGGGAGAAGGCCTCTCTAGATGGTGTTAGGCAAAACCCTAGGATGGCACTGACATCCTCTAAAACCACTGGCCAAACTCAGTCAATTAGACACATCCAAGAGCTGATCCTGTCCTGCTGCTCAGCCCCCATGGAGGTGCCTGAGGGCAGGAATGAAAGTCGTGGATGAAAATATGGTGAGGATTGTCCATGTAACGTCAGCATTTAAGTGCTTGTTCTTCCCGTGTGGAAGATGTGTGTATGTCACTCCAGGACAGGAAGGTGGTTGTTCTGGAACCCTGTAATGAGCAATGAGCACCTGCCAATGCTCTTTTAGTTTGTTCCTCCAGAATGGCCTCAGGCACCATCACCTCTGGGCCTGCCATTGCCTGTGGGATAGACATGGAGATGGGACAGACAAACACTGCCAGAAGGTGCAGGAGGATGGAAACAAATCTCCATCTCCAGCAATATGAGAAGATTACCTGTCAGCACTACTAAGCAGGTTTAATAGCAGGGTCTGCTCAAAAACTTCTGCAAAGTCAAGCTCATTTGTTTGTGAGAAAATTGGCTTTTTCTGCCTCCTCTGTATTACTGGTGTGAAAGTGGAAAAATTGGCTGAAACCAATAAATGTGTTTTCTGCCTTGCTGAGCAGACTAGACAAGTGTCTGATAGAAGGTCAACAGAAAGGCTAATTTCTTGGCAAAGGTATTTTCTCTGTTGGGGGAAAAGATAACTGTGCTACCCAGGAAAGAGAAGGAATAATTAATTTCTCCTGTTAGATTTTGGCAGTTTTGGCAGAAACTGAGCTACCACATAGAGTAACATGCTGGCTCCTGGGAAAGTGGCAAGCTTCTGGCTGGATCCTGGTTGTCCAGGCAGCTGTTTTGGCTGTGCAGAAACACATCAGGAGTGCATGACAGCACTTCTTCAAGGAGCTCCGTGCTGTGTCTGTGCAGGCTGTGAGCACTAAGTTATTCTCCAAAGCGTATAGCTCCTTGAGGCAGCTCCTTGAGAACTTTTAAGAATTCATTTGGGTTTTTTCCCCAGTTCTACCAGTCTGACAGAGCCCTCAGGGGATATGCTATGTTTTATATTGCCTTTCTTAGCCTTGATTTTCTGCTGTCCATACTTCATCTCCAATTAAGAGGTTTTGCTGGTATGAGTCAAAAGTTTCACCACTCCTGCTTGTAACCTGCTCTTTAATACAATCTGTAACATCTGGAAGTCTCTCATTATACCAACATCCATGCTGCCTTTGGCTCAGGGTCAGCTGAACCCAGACCCAGTTACAGACATACCTGGCATGTAAGGCAGTGGTAACACCTCCCACCCCATCTCAGTGAGCATGCAGAGGGTGGCCAGGAAGCCCCAGAAGTGAGTGTGAGTGGTATTTAGCTAAATGGGCTAGGTAGGGTGTGTTATCACTGGAGAGGATATGGCTTGATCATCCATCTTGTTCTGCCCAGCATCAGTTTGTGCTGCCTGATTTTCTGGCCAATGTGTAAGGAATGCACCCTGGTGTCCTGGGTGTGGGGAGGCACCTGATGGGTCTCCTGGTGCCACATTTCCTCTTGCTTTCAGCATTTAAATGTTGTGCTCAATGCTTGTATGAATGTAGCACTGGGTTGGAAGATGCACTTGGCTTGATCTCTTATTTCTGCTCTCTTCTCCCAGCTGGGGTCCTTCCTCCTCCTTGATGGAAGTGCCAGTTTGTCCTGCACCGCTGAGGAACCTGGAGCAAACCAAGGATGGTGATTGTGATGCAGACTTTGGCCTCTAGCAAAATCATTCCTGTGGCAACCCCACCTGCACATTTGGTGAGACACCTTTCTTCTGTTTGCATGCTTTCCCATCCCCTGCTCCTGCCAGACACCACCACCCAAAAAAAAGAAAAAATGTCTGGGACAGGGCTGGTGTTCGATGGGCTCCATCAGAAATGGTCATCCAGTGGTGTGTGTGGGCAGAAATGTCCCCAGGAGGCTCTGATTGCAACACTGCACACCACACCAACGATTTCCTTCTTGGTTTTAGATAATGATCTTGTTAGGGCAGGGCGCAATGCTTTTTCAACTTGAGGTGTTACTGACACCTGAGATGTTGTTTGTGAAAAACAACTTTATGGTTGTGAAACAGAGAAACTAAATTAAAGCTAGCATGCCTGAGAAAGTGAAGGGAAAAGAGGGGATAAACAGGAGTGACAAATCCTTTCCCTGTCTCTGGTGAGCCCATGGTCTTGGGCCACAAAGCCCATGAAAGCTCTTGAGCTCCTGGCACCTCCTCTGGCCGTTCCCTCGTGCCCTCCTGTTAGTAGTAGCTCTGCTGTGTTGAGCAGAGCCATCATTCACTCTTTATTCTGCTTTTTCCTATCAGCACAACACGTCTCTATATTCCCTTTTCTGGATATTATATAGCCCATGGGAGGGATGAACTTGCTCAGAAGAATCACCAGCAGGAAACACCTTCTTTGAGAGTCTGAAATGGCACCAACCACCAGGAAGCTTTGCTGTTATGGTTCTAGCTGCCTTCCCCTATTGACACTTGCAGGGTTTCAGACTTTTCTTCCTTTGGCCAAATCCTCCCTGTCTCACCACAGAGCCATGACCAGTGGAAATAAATCACAATTTTAGGAATTTATTTGAATGTTGCTATGAAACAGGTCATGGCAGCCAGTGAGAGGCTCTATTTGTGTAGTCACCCACAGAGGAAAGAAGCCATTTATTTTTCTTCGAAAAATAATTCTTTCATGTGTGAAGGGCATTTTGGATTTGGGTAGAAGGCTGTAGCCACTGAAGGGGAGATGAGCTGCAGTGGGATGTTCACTCAGTCACACAGCCCAACCAAGCAAATTTGTAAATTTTCCTTGAGGTTGTTTTGTGCGTTGCTCAATGCACATCACATGCTGCAGCCAAATATTCATCCCAGGCTTAGAACTGGATGCATTGTAGGACCATTAAAGTAAAATATTACCCCTCTCCTCCCTAGGCCACAAGCAAACATGGCTGCGGGTGAAGGCCAGCAGAGGAAGAATGACATCATGAAACCCAAGAGGGAAAGCAAACGCCAAGCCAGCGCCACGTGCAGGTCAGCCACTGCAGCAGGACAGACTTTCCTCTTTGTGACTTGGACTTCTGTGCTGTTTGCCCAGCGAACTTTAACTGGGAAAGCTTTCAAGCAAAGGTGTGCCACACACCACAGCTCACTGCAAGAAGGCTCTGGCCCCTCTCCTGCTTTTCCAGTCCTGGTGGTGGCAAAGGGAGCACAACATCCTCACCACCCTGCCCTGATGAAGCAAGTTCCTCAGGAGCTAGCAAAAAGCCATTTAGTCCTGCTCTGCCTGCAGCCCTGGAGGGCCACGGCTGGTCCTCTGGGCCACGCTGCTCCTGCTGGGGTAGGGCTCAGGGCTGGCCACCAAAGCATGTCCTTAAAGCAATGTCAGGTAGCAAGACTCCTCTCACAACACAGTGGTGCTAGAAGAAGAGCACCTTTTCTTACAATGACAAGGGAATCACCTGAACCCCATGTAACACCTTTTAACAATCTTTTTCAATCTAGGATGGAACAGTGCTGGTGGCAGTCCCTGTGGAACGGATATAACCTCCCTGGACGAAGGCCATTCCACACCCACCTGCTTCAGACACCAAGGTTTGCTACTCAGGCAGGCAAGCTTGCACGCCCAGATCCAGGTTTTTGGGATGCAGTTCATTCGGCAGGATCACTTCCAGGAATCAGTAGCATATGAAAGTGCAGGTAGGATGGACTCAAACTTTCCCAAGCTGCAACATCCCCTGCGCTGTCTGCTACCAGCAAGACCAGGTTTTACTGAGCTCCCTTGCTCAGCCCCCCCCAATCCAAACCAGGGCTGACATCTCTGTGTGCTCGATGGCTTGTATAACAACAACTTACTAACACAAAAACCCTAACAAATACAGAATACTGCCCTTCAACCAAAATTGCTATAAGTTTATTATTAATACAAAACCTGAACTGGCCGGGACTTGCAAAGCAGCACTAAAAATTAAACCTTCCTGGCACTAGAAATCCCAGTGCCTGGAACACTTGGTTTTGCAAAGGACCCTCACAACTGGGCATAAACCCCAAAATTTGTCAACTTGTTTATTTTTTTTTTTTGGTAGAAGTAAGTTTCCCATGTTAACAAAAGCAGAATAGTTTTATTTAGTGTTCATCTCACACCTTTGACAGCTGCAGCTGTCAGGCACAGAAGTACAGTATTAAAATAAACTGAACAGAATTGCTCATTGCAAAAATCACACTATGCAAACCTGTGGATCGTAACATCAACAGTATAAAATGTAACAAAATCGGAACTTTTAATTTTTTTTTAAGCTTTTAAAGATAATAGTCCAGGCTATAAAACTATATAAGCATTGAATAAGAAATGTTAAAGTCAACAAGTCTACAACAGATACATCTTGTAAAAACTCAATAAATTATATATATATTTATAATATCTAGTAACATTTTAAAACCATGCACAGTTTTGTACATTTTCTTTTTTCAGTACAGGAAAACTCTTTGCTTCGAGTACTTGGAATGTACACAATTAGCAGACATTTGTAAGAAAATACAAAAAAATTCCTTTTTTTTTTATTCCAACAAAACAAAAATCTATAGAAATCTACCTTCTCAAAACTTCCACTGAAGTAACCTCAAACTATAAATTATTTATTTTAGGATAAGGATTCTGTGGCTCTAAGAAGAAAAAAAAAATCTCTAAATGAGATGCTGTCATCCTGTTATTCTGCAACATTGATATGCAATATGCACCAGAGAAAAATGAAAAGGAATTCAGGATGCAATTTGCTTTGCCTCTTTCTGGTAATACGTAAAATCTTCTGGACAAAAAAAAAAACCCCAAAAACCAACACCCACAAAAAATTCTCAGCCCAAACCTCCCCCACTGTCAGCTTGATCCATGCTAACATTCTTTAGTTCACTCCTGTGCTTTTACACAGCTACCTGGCATTGAGGAACAAAACAGCACAGCATTCTAAACACCAAAAATCAGGCATCACTGGCACTTTCCAATGTGTTAGATGCAAAAGAAATATGCAGCTGTAGCAGCTCTCCTGCAAACAGTGTCACTATTTTGCTCACACGGCATTTCTGCAGCCCAAAATACAACAGTACTGGCAAAGGGGAGAGAAAAAAAACCTACCCTGCACCATCCAAAGTCAACATTTCACTTTGCTGCATACTTGTTATTAAATCGACCACAAAGAATACCTTCATTTGAAAATAGAAAAATAAACACCCACACCCCCTTAATGCACAGTGGTTAAACTGATGGAAGAATTCTTGGCCCTGTTTTTCTGAAACATGTAAAAGTCATCTCTCTGCTGCTATTTGTTTTGTTTTAACCACTGGTGATGTATTGAAAAATAAACTTACCTTTGCTCACTGCAATCCAGGATAAACTAATATTTTTTTTAATGAATACATATATATATTTATAACATTAAATGTGATTTGTTAAAGGACTGTACATCTATACATTCTTTCAATATTTCCCATAAACACAAAGGAAAAACTTGATTAATATATTTTTTCTCAAATTTTAATAAGTTAAAAAAAAAAACACCCTTAAGTTTGGTGAAATTTAAAGTTTACAGTAACGCTATGCTATTTAAACCAATGAACAGATATGTTAATGTCTATAAATAACTTTACAAATATACATGTTAAGGTACAATTTTTAAAACAAAACTGTGAAGATATAAAACAAACAATCAAAAACATCTTTCCTTTCGCCCAGATCAGTATATCCTAGATTGCAATGCTCGTANGGGCACTCGGGAGCCGGGTCTCAGGGCACCCTCTGCTCCTGCCTGGGCACGGACCCATTGCTCCCAGCCCTGTGCAAGGGCCAAGGCGCTGCTGACACTTCAGATGACTTGGCCATCTCTTTTTACTACTTTTGCTTTCATTTCTCCGTGACAATTTGCATTTTACTTAGCTTTGTTTTCTCTTCTTCCAAAAAGGATTCCTTCTATGTAGCTGGGTAGCACGATCATGAAGCTATAAAAACGACGACAACAAAAATATAGATTTTTTTTTTATAAATATATGAATCCCTGCAGGCAACGTGGCTTTTCAGCTCCACCAAAAAGGTTCATGTACAGATTGCATAAGCGAAGAATTTCCACATTCTTTACACCTTTTTTTTTTTTTTTTTTTTTTTTTTTAAAGGAAATTTTTTTTTTNGTACATCTATACATTCTTTCAATATTTCCCATAAACACAAAGGAAAAACTTGATTAATATATTTTTTCTCAAATTTTAATAAGTTAAAAAAAAAAACACCCTTAAGTTTGGTGAAATTTAAAGTTTACAGTAACGCTATGCTATTTAAACCAATGAACAGATATGTTAATGTCTATAAATAACTTTACAAATATACATGTTAAGGTACAATTTTTAAAACAAAACTGTGAAGATATAAAACAAACAATCAAAAACATCTTTCCTTTCGCCCAGATCAGTATATCCTAGATTGCAATGCTCGTATTTTGAGACTCTCTCTCTCTCTCTCTCTCTCTCTCTCTCAGTACTGCTTTACGTTGCATTAGTATTATACATTCTTTTCTTTTAATATATTTATTTATATATATACACGATATATTTATAGATATATACACAGATTCTCTGGAATAAACCTTTTTGATATAAGTTAAAGGCTCTTGCCTACAGGTACCCGTAACTTCTTTCTCCGAGTCACTGCACGTCGATGGAGCCAAACCTCTGGCGTCGAGGGGCGGATGGAGGAGCTGCTCCCCCACACTCACCCTTGGCAAGCAACAACAGGCAANTTTTTTTTTTTTTTGTTTAAAGGAAGATTTCTTTTTCTCTTTTCTTCGTTATTGCAGGCACAGAACGGTTATTCTGGCACTCGGAACACAAGCACGGAGGCTGGGAGGGCAGCACCCCCCAGGTTCAACATTCTGCGTAGTAAAGAAAAATCCCTAACAAAATGAAAAGTAAACAAAAAAAAAAAACCCCCAACAAACAAACAAAAAAAAATCATCTAGGATAAATCATCTTGGCAAGAGATTAGTTCCTTCAGGCCAAACAGTGCTTCTTGACTTTTCATACAGCAATAGGGGGGGAAAAAAAAGAAAAAAAAAAAAAGAAAAAAAAGATACATATAAAAAAAAGTTAATTATTTTTTTCTTTTTAACCCTGAACAGCTTGTCAACAGCACAAATCTCCAGGCACCATCACACAGTTCCACTGGAAGATCCTTCAGTACGGTTTCATGCTGGGTGCCCCGCACTCGCGCCTCCAGGGGCACAACTGCCCGTCTGTCTGTCCGTCCGTCCGTCCGTCCACGTGCCCTAGGGGGTCCTCACGTCCGGATGACGCCGTTGCAGGGCGGGTGCTTGGGCAGGCAGGGCTCATCGGGCAGCAGGTCATGTGCAAAGACGGAGTCGTCCCCTGAGGAGCAGGTGCTGTGGGTGTCCTGGCCGGCCGGCGAGTACTGCTCGAAGGGCACCGAGAGGTCCAGGTACTCCTGCCGGGGTGACAGAGCCATCAGCGCTGGGTGTCCCCCCCCTGCCGGGGACCAAGAGAGCCCCTCCCAAGCCCATCCCGCCACACTCACATCGGTGGATGTCACGGTGAGGACCCTGTCCAGGTCTTCCACCAGCTGCTTGAAGGTGGGTCGCTGTGAGGGGACGGCGTGCCAGCACTCCCGCATGATCATGTACCTGCACGTGGGGACGTGGGACGGTCAGCCACGCGTGGCCAGGCCAAGTGACACCCACCCACCTGTCCATCCACCCTCCAAATCCCCTGAAGGAACAGCTGCGGCCAACGCAACTCCAGCCATGGCCAGCTGGGGGGAAGAGGAGGGTTCTGCGGAGCCGCGGTCCTCGTTAGGGATCATCTGACGCACCACCTCAGAGCGGGAGGACCTGTCCTGAAGGTGACACACCAGAGCTACACCCCCAAGTGCCACCTGCCCAGCGAGGGGAGGTGCTGCGTGTCACTCAGCAGCCACGGGCTGAGGAAAGTCTCCCTGGAGATGGCCACGCAATTTCCCAGTGAGGACGGCCCAGGGTTTGGCCCCAGAGGGAATGGGGACTGGAGCAAGGGCAGCCCTCACCACACACTCACAAATCATGGGTGCAGTTTGCAGGTTTGTCCATCCGATGGCCTTCCTTCAAGAGCTTGAAGAGTTCCTCAACGGGAATTCCTGGGTATGGAGACCCTCCCAAAGTGAAGATCTCCCATAGTAGCACTCCAAAAGACCAGCTGGAAACCAAAGAAAGATCTTTAAAATTCAATGAGGTTTTTTTTCCAAGCCCCCCCCCATATCCCATCCCCCTTGCTTGGCTTTATTTCTGTGCAGCCATGCATAGCTAACAAAGTCATCAATAGCATGACTAATTGCCTAGGCCATTTTTACTAGTTACTTGGAGATCTCTGCTGATCCAACTCAATAGCAAAGAAATCCCAGGCACCAAGTCTGAAATTGAAATGAGCATTTAATCAGATAGGTGACAGCCCATCTATCACCGCCAGCTCTTTGTTAGGTCTTCCACCAGCTCCACTGAATGGAACAAATCAAATTATTCATGCACGGCTTCACTGAATTGCAGGCTTGGAACCACAGGCCACTAATTGTGCAAGCTGATACCAAAACTTGCTTGTTACAACACTCATTTCACTGGCCAAGCTGGGGGAAAAATACCCCAACAAAAATCAGCAGAGCACTAATGTTACACACTTCAGTTCTGCAGCTGTGCTCTGGTCAAAAGTCCTTTTTTTTTCAAAAATATCTTTTGCCTTTTTCATTTTCTTTCTAAAAACAGGGATTATCTGTCTCTGTTTCGCTTTCACGCACACTCACTCTCCCATTCTCCAGCTTTGATTTATCTGTCATGCCCTCAGCAGCATTACCTAAGCATGGAAACTATGATTTAAGATTAATAAAAGCCAAAATACCTGAAAAATACAGAAATAGAAAAGATTTGTTTGTCCAACTGCAAGTGGTGAGCTCTGGGGAGAAGGCAGGATGGCTATAAAAATGCCATTATTGATCAAATATTACAATAAAAAGCTAGTGTACATGTGGAGCTGCTTTAGCCCTTGCAAAATTCAGATGTGTTACTGATTTACATGCAAGGAGTGCTCTGCTGTTTGCTTACTGTACAGAGGCACTAAAACAGATGAGACAGGATTAGGAAAAATAAAGAAAATAATTGAAATTACAAAATTAATCTCAGACTATATTTGCTAAATATTCTTTGATCAATTCTAACAGCAGACAAAATATTTCAAGCTCATTCTGCATCCCTGACTGAAGTGGAACTGTCCTGGGGCAAAGCACAGAGGACGCTGAGGGTGATTCTTTTTTTTTTTTATGAGGTTTTTTTAGCACAACGCTTTTCAACTGCTGGATGAATCACCTCATCTATAAAGTGGACAAGAAATACCTGCCTGCTTTCCAGCAATTTTTCATCAGCTCCCCTAGAGATTCTCAGATGAAAGCAACCAGATAACAGCAAAATAAAACCACGTGTGTGAAGATGCAGCTTGGAATCAACTCCCCAACTTTTGCATCCCCAGGCACTCCAGCAGGGAACGAGCCCTGGTCATGCTTAGCAGTGCTTTTGTCTGTAAGATACTATAGGTGTTGATTTCCCTCTTGTATTTTTTTTTTTTTGTAAGTGTGGCTTTGCTTACACATCGCTCTGGTGAGTGTAGACCCGGTCAAACAAGGCTTCTGGAGCCATCCATTTCACAGGCAGCCGACCCTGTAATTAGGAAGACAATGGGAACATCCCATCAGCATATTCCCCCAGCCACAACGGCACCATCTGAATCTTCTTTTCTAATCCAGTTTGAAACATTTTCATTAACAACCACATCTGCCTTCCCGGTCACTGGGCAAAGCAGCAGTGGCCACATATAAACAGATTAGAGCATTTGATCCCTGGATCTTCACTGACAATCTTTGCAGTAAATGCTCTCTGTAGAGGACTGTATTTCACTGCCAAGGCAGGTTTAACATATCAGTGCATCTAAATCTTTGCATGGGAACAGCATCCAAGGCTCATAGATGCAGTGAACTCTACGGCAGAGCATGGGACAACACTTTTCATCTCTTTGTCTAGAAACTGCAGTCGACTCTGAGTCCAAAACCAGTTGAGGGCTCAATTTGAAGGGAAACTTCCAAAGAGTGAAGGCAAGGGCCAGGTCCACTAAGAAACAAATCCTGATCCTGCTGGAGGCTAAAGGAGGAGGTCTGATCCCATCCTACATCAGGATCATACACACAGACTGTCATGGGAGAAATACAAGATGAGAAAGACCAGATTAATCATAATTCTCTGGGGCTTTGTTTGGCCCCAGAGGGAGACAGAAAGTACTGTTTTGTGTTTGAGCCATAATTTGGATATGGGGGAACTTTGTCCTCTTCTCACCCAGTCTCACTGAGAGAGACAACTAGAGATGGGATACAGACAGGATATACAAATGGGATTATGCTCTCAGTTGTCCCACACAGCTCAAATAGGGAAAAATCCATCTGATCGGTGAATAAAATTCCCAAGAACTGTTATTCATTTATGATTAAGAAATCCTGGCAATTACAGAAGATTTCTGATATGCTATTGAAGTGGATCAGTATGGACATGGTGAGCTTCAAAGGACTGCTTGAACATTTAAACCCCTTGCAATCCCATGACCCGCAGGTTCTGCACTGCCCTCAACCTTCCCCTGCCTCTCCTCACTGTCCTAGTTAGGGTTTTTCCTCGGGGCTCAACATCTGCTGCAGCCTCTGAACCGAAACACAGGGCTTCTTCTCTCAGCCCTTCATTTGTAAATTCATCTGTACAGAAAATATAAACAACTCCAGACAGGCCTCAGCCCTTGTCTGGGACCATCTTCTCACTCTTGGCAGTGGAGTCAAGGAGGTCAGGTGTAAAAAAAGACAGAAATGCATGAAAGACAGGTAGATCCAGGTATACAAGAAGTGACATTCCTTCGTCAAGGGCTCTGATGAGACAGAAATTATCTCCCTGGGACCATTATGAACAGTAGTGGAGCAGACTGGAAAGGGCTCCATTCCTATTTGGGAGAAACCTTGTTTTTTCTTAGTCTAAAGCATCCTGGCCAGAGCTGAGACCTCACAACCAAGGTGCTAGCAGGACCAGGATCTGTCATGAAAAAACCAGATTGTGGACAGGCTCCTGGGACCAGCCTATCTACAGTCCCTCACCACGTGAAGTCCTTGTCAGATTTCTTCCTCCTAAGCCCCTCCAGAAAGGGAGATGTGGGACAAGGGCCTCTTGCTGCAGGGATGACTGTGTTCCCTGCCAGAAGGGGAACCGCGTGCGCTTCGCAGCTCTGTACTTACATTGGTGGTTTTCTTGTAATAGTCAATGTTGTGAACGTCTCTAGCGAGGCCAAAATCGGCTATTTTCATCACATTATCTTCAGTGACTAACACGTTCCTGGCTGCCAAGTCTCGATGAATGCACTGCGAAAGGTGAGCAAGCCAATAAATAAGGGCTCGTTAGCCGCTCGCGCCTGGAGCCGACAGCACCGCCTGCTTTATGAGCTGCCGTTTCATTGACTCCCAGGCTCATAAAGCTGTGGGCACTGCTCAGCTCCTGTGTGTCACCACCCCACCGTGCCTGCTCATTGGGAACCACCTCTTAGCAACACCTAATCGGTGGCCCTGGAGCCCACACGGTCACGTGTCCCATCTCCAGACGGGATGCACGGATGGGAAAGCCAACTTCCCTCCTCTCTGGGTGCTTCCTGGGATGTGCAGCTGCTTTTCTGTGCTGCTTCCCCAGGAGGAGGAGTGCAGGACGATGTTTGAGGGGAAAAAGATCTTCAAATTAACCCATCCAAAATGCATAGACTCAGAATGGTCTGTGAGCTTGTGCTTTTATAGGCATTTTGTGGGTGCTAACGGTCCTGCAGATGACAGCTGTACAGCTCAGGAATGCAGCCAGCATACAGGGACTTTGCATATGGATGAAGCCTCCAGCTTCAAAACCCCAAGATGCTTCATCCAGCAAAATCTGGCCTCTAAAGGGAGAATCCTGCAATGTTTTGCCTAGGGCTGTCCCACAAGCAGAGCACTCCCTGCCTTTGAACACGTGGCTTTGACCGAGGCTTCCACCAAATGGGGTTTCTCAACTCACTTTTTGAGATGCCAGGTACTCCATGCCCCGTGCCACCTGGTAGGCACAGGAAACCAGGTCCTTAAACGTCAGCTGCTCCTCAGGCAGCTTGCAGGTGTCAAAGGAATAGTCCATGCCAGGTGGACGACGTGCCCTGAGGTATTCCCGCAAGTTCCCCTTTGACGCGTATTCCACCAACACATAGAGCGGTCCTGCAAGGAAGAGCACATCAGCATCCAGTAGAGGAAGAGCTGACCACCCAAATCTCATCTGGGCCATTCTGGGCAGCCAGAGGGTAATTAGAAAGAAGGGACTGCCAAATCTGAGCCTCCTACAACCCTGTTAGCAGCGGGCTGCTCTGCTACATACCGTCCTGTGTGCAGGCACCGAGGAGGTTAATAATGTTTTTGTGCTTCCCAATCATTTTCATCATTTCCATCTCAGAGACCAGGTCAGAAAGGTCTTTGTCTGTGGCATCATCTGAGGAAAGCAAAAAAATGTCAGGAAGAAAGTAAGTGTTTAGGGTATAGTGACAACTGCTGTGCAGCCATATGGGGCTTTGATGAGGAAACAGTACCCTGAATATGGCTGTATTTGGCTTTATTCTACTTTGGGAAGAAGAAACAAAATAAAAACAAATCCTACCACAAGGCAACAAAAAAGACAGAAGAACAAATAGGTGAAAATGCACATGAATAATGCCTTTCATCTTCTGTTTCATCCTCACAAGCAGTAAAGAAAAAAAAAATCACATTTTGGTACCTGCTTTTCTGATAGTCTGTCCCTCATCTCTAAGGGCAAAGAGTTAATCTTGGTGGAAGGTAAGGCCTGGAGGGAACGTACTTTTCGGATGAAAAGTTGTAATTTCTCTACAAAAATAGAAAACCTATCTGCAAAAAAACCCCTTTCTACAAAAAAGTAGAAAAATTTGGGATAACCTCCCCAAATGAATGTTTTGGTTTGGAAAGATGGAAATGTTCCTATTTCCAGAACCAGCTTCAGAAAGGACTGCATGAAATATAAATTAAACAAACCAGCTTCTGATAAGAAATAGGTTTTTTTTTTAGAACTTCTCCCCCATGTAACCTCAAGCCCAGGTTGCTCAGTGCCCTGCTTGCTCCAGGTGAACTCCTCAGCTGTCCGTGGTTACGGCGTCTGGGGGCAGGATGGGAAATGGAGACTGAATCCCCCATTTCTGGTCTCCCTTTAACCTCTCAAGTGTCTGGAATCAAGTTTCTTCAATGCAAAGTTCCTCAAGAAGGAGTCTGTCAGTTGAAATTCTGCAAACCCCATTAGGGTTGCTGCACAAGCTTTTGGTAGAACAGGCAGCGCTGGTTATGGGAAGAATAAGGAGTGGGCTGATTCACGGAGCTGGCTAGAAGAGAGGGGGATTCCCCTTCTTGTCAGGGATGCTATTACCCCTTGGCAGAGAACTGGGTTAATTCCCAGTCCCTCTTCCTGATGGGATTTGCACTTTTGCCTGCTCTCCAAGGACAGCCCTCACGCCCCAGGCTATGTGAGTAAAGGGGAGGAGAGGCTGCTCCCGCTTTCTTCTATTGTGTCTAGTTTGTATAAAAGACTTAAAAGAGGGGCAAAGAGAGGAAATCCCAGCAAAGCATGCTGTTCTGTCCTCTGTGGACTCCCCATACCTTTCAACATCTTGACAGCAACTGTGATGGCCTTGTTTGGCTTGTCCTTATCAATCCCAATTGCTTCTGCCATCACCACTTGGCCGAAACACCCCTCGCCAAGAGGCTTCCCCAGGGTCAGGCTGGAGGGAGGAATAAACAGGCATGTTAGGGGGGGGTCCTGGAGTGGGGACACTCCCAGCAGGCCCAGAGATCCCAACCCGTGGCTTTGACTGACCGAGAACGAGTCAATTCCCACTTGGGGTCTGGGGGCAGCTCCAGCTCGGAGACGTTGGCCAGCATTGGCCCATCGCTGGAGGAGAGGCGCGTGATCCGGACCAGGGGCGTGTTGGAATTCATGGAAGAGTTGGACTCCAGCGACACCTGCTTGGGTAGAGCAAATGAAGTGTTATTGCCAACTGTATCTCCAGGGCAGGCAGTGCCCAAGATGGATCACTGCGGAGGTCTGAGCTCTCTGCGCCCATGGACAGATTTCTGGGAATTCCTAACTGGGAAATGCCCACACCCTTGCAGAAATTCACTCATTTAGGCTCTTGTGGTCAAGTGTTCAGCAGGTGGAAAAGAGGGACAGGTCAGCCAGTGCCACCTCAGCATCAGGAAGTCTAATCCATTCAGTTGCTCTGTTCCATCTCCACAGCCCATACAAGCTATGAAGTGACTTCTCCCATCCTGGCACTGCCAATGCCCACCCTGAGCTTGCAGCCAGAGCCTGAAATCTCTGCCCCTCCCTGTGGGGTTTCACACGGTGTCTTTTGCTCTTGCTCCTCTGCAATTTCACGCAGCAGAACAATTTCTAACTTCACAGAGGACCTTCTGCCACCTCCTCAGAAACAGGTTTGGGCTCACCAGGGACATCTGTGAAAGCAGGAATGAGCACAACCAGTGCTCTTTCTCCCCAAATCCCCTCTCCTCCAGGGAGCCTGGACTGGACTTCCCCTGCCAGAGGTGCTTTCTACAGCTACACTGCCAAAACCTCTTGGGCAAGGCCAGCAGCAGTGGGGGCAGCTCAGAAACCAGAGTCAGCTGCCACCTCTGCCAAAGCTCCACGGGCATAGAAATAAATGAAAGAGGGTTACGCTTCTAGGCTGCAGCCAAATTATGTCCCTCTTGGGCAATGTTTTTTCTGGTGGAGCTTCTCACCTACAGAGAGAATTTCAAAGAGAAGGAAGAGGGGGGAAAAAAAAAGAAGAAAAAAGAAAGAGGGGTACCATAGGGGGGAATAGGAATCTTGTATCTACTTTCTGTTACCTGTCTCTTGAGTGGGAATTTGGAGACTTTCTGAACAGTGGGGGTGTTCATGGCTTTTTTGTTTGGCATTTTCATCCTCCAGACAACCACCAAGACCAGCACCAGGAGAAGGAAGAAAAAGCCAGTGCCATAACTGAGAAGGCCAGTGTACACTGAGCCCGAATCATCCATCTCCATGAGCTCCTCGGCTGCAGGGTGACAAGAGACAGCAGTCAGGACAGGGCAGGCAGCTGCCCACACACAACGACACACACAGCACAGAGAATTTGGGCAGGACTTGTGCAGCTAACGTCAATGGCAGTGACTACAGTGAGGGGACTCTCCCAGGCCAGTGGTTTTCCACCTGCAGCTGTAGCTAAAACATTAGTTCAGTTTGCCCTTTTTGGGGTAATTTTACTTTGTTTTTTTAAGAGCCCCCAGCTCACAGATTGAAAACCACTGCTCTAGGCTGAAGGCATCTTCACACGTCTGTGCTGTCCCTCTGACTCACATCTTGCTCTCTCCACACATCCCCACAACGTGGCTGGATGCCTTGGATGTATGTACAGGACTGGGGTTTGCTGCACTTTGCTGATTCAGATTCCCCAGCAAACATTTCCACCAGACCAGTGCCTGCCCTGAGGGACCAAGGGGCTTGAACAGCACCCAGCAGTAAGGCATCACACAGGGAAAAGGTCTCAAGAGAAAAATCTGCTTCATTATTTAATGAAAACGTAGCTCTGCTGGGAGGAGGCTGGAAGGTCTGTCCCAGAGAGTGGGACAGCCACAAGGGTGATGGCACGAGCCCATCAGCAGTGGCTACCTGCTGGCAAAGACTTCTTAGAGACCAGCAAAGGTCAGCTGTGTTTTCCCCCTTGTTCCTTTCAGGACAGGCACGTCAACCAGAGGAAGGAGAAGTGGTGGGACTGATCTTCTGTCCCCTAAAGGTGTGCTGGCATCAGAGGGACAGTCAGCAGTGGGAAGCTTTATAATGAAGTCATGCTGGTGTGGTTAGCTCAGTAATGAACCGTGTCCATTGCAGAGCAGTCCCTTCAGCAAGCAGCAGGAGCCTGTCCCTGGCAGCAGCAGGCTCTGTTTTCAAGTACTTGGTGGCAGTGCCCAGGAGGACATGGAGAAAGGGCTGTCGGTGACATTGGGGGCTGCTCCAGCCTGTGTGCCAGCTGTGAAGGGCCTGATTCTGCCAATGGCCATCTCCTCCCACAAGACAGGAGTGCCAGATCTCCTGAGATCGAGCACTATGGTCAGTGCTGCAGCTCTGCTGCCTTGGCTCACACTGCTTTGCTCTCTGCTCCCTGTTTTCCCCCTGTAGCATGGAGATTGCAAGCTGAGGTTCCCCAGATGGGGGAAGATGGGTGCTGTGTCCTGCACCCTCTCTGCGGGGGCCTGCTGCTGCACAGACGGCTGTCCTTCACTGCCTCTGACTTCAAAATAAAGTTATTTTTGATTTTTGGTCAGTTTTCTCCTGCTTATTTTTTTCTTAAATAAGAAGCGTGAATTCATAAACTGTAAAAGCGGAGTATGAGTTGGATGAGAGAGTATCTTGATATTCTGAAAATAACAGACAGTCTTCTAACCAAAAGAAATGTTTTCTCATCCAGTGGATGTCAGAAACAGAAACAGGATCAGATCAGCTATTACAGAGCTGGCAAATAAACAGGAAAGATCAGCAGATCCCACCAGCAGCAGGGTTGGCAGTGGAGGAGACCATCTGAAGCCCCAGTAAAAGTGATTACATCCAAATCACCCGCACAGATAAAGTCAAGATTAGAAATGCCAAAGTTTCCGGTTCCTAAGCACATCCTGAGATGGATGTGCTGTGAGATGGACCCAAATGTGGTCTACGACTGGGTGGATCAAGTGGGCTCTTTAGCATTTGGGGTGTCTTTTCAGTAAGGCTGTATTGAGCATACTCTCGAGGTTTGCTTCTGCATTGTCTGCAAGGCACAGCACAGATGAGATTCACTATTCTCTAAAATTGCTGGTACTTCCCTGGGCCACGCTCAAACCTGCCCTGCAGCCAGAGGCAGGTTCAGCAGGTGAAAGGGCAGCACAGCCTCACTGCCCCTTTTGCAGAACAGACCTCGCTGTTGCACATTCTGTGCTGGCTTCATTGTCAATAAGAGCTTTGCACATGAAAGGACCACAAAATTGAGGTCACCCTGGCCTCGGGTCTCAAGCCCACTGCAGCTTTCATCGATACCAGCTGGAGCAGGCAGCATGCAATGCCCCTGGGAGCCAGGACTCCTGTGCTCTGCCTACAGATGACTCTCCTTGACCTTCTGTTTGAGATCGCTATCTTGGCCTGCTCATCCGTGAAGTGGAAATAATGCTACAGGCAGGGAAGGGTGTACTCACACCAGACACTTATGCATCTAATTTTAGGTTAAGATATGAGGTCAGACAGAAAGGATCCTTCATAAGATGATCCACAGCTCATGTCCAATTTAGGTGCCCTGAATCATCTGATGGGGAGGTTTTCTTCTCCCACTGTCAGTGTAAGAAAACAAAGCTCCTTATTTTGGCACTTTACAGCCCTAACAAAGAGGCTGTAAACACCTCCCTGTTATTAGAAAAAAAAAATCCGTCTATTTTACTGTATCATTACTACAATAATTTAATTTTTTTGAGATGCAATGCAAAAAGAGTCAGCTGCGAGTATGCAACAGGGGTCTGCAGCAAATCCCAGAGAAGAGCAAAACAGCTGGAAAACAGCCCTGCTCCAGGCAAGGGGCGGTCTCCGGGAACTTGGCATTTCTAAAGCAAAACATCGAGGCATCCTGGAGAGGGAAGGAGAGGCCAGCACAGAAGGAAATACCTGGTAGCACCGTCAGCCAAGCAGAGTGATGTGAGAACCCAATAGAATTCCCTGCGAGACAAGTATATTCCCCAGCATCCTCAAAAGTAACATTTCGCAAGTACAGAATCTCTAGCTCCTTATCCGTTGTGTTAACACCTGCCGTCTACGGGGAAAAAAAACACACACATATAGAAAGAGGGAAAACAGAGATAAAGCCACATTCCCAGCAAGTGTGAGGACACCACAGGCAAATTTCAAAAGCAGATTAAGGTGGTTCTTTATTTTTATTTTCCAATGGCCCATCTTCCACATTTATTTATTCATTCCCCTCTGCAACCTGCAGTCAAAAGCAAAAAAAAAATAAAACAAAAAAAAAAAGTTCCCTTCACCAGGTTCTTACTCTGTCCCACTAAAGAAGCATGCAAGCAAAAGCATCCAAATGAAAAATTGCCCCCACAATATGACTGACTTTGGGTTAGTGAGGTGAGTACAGGGGTGGGGAAAGAGAGATGGGAAATGAGGAAAGACAGAAAGAAAGGGGAAAGGAAGGGGAGATGTAGTGGGGAAAGATTCAAGTGCTGATCAAAGGAATATACAAACATTATGGTTCATGAGTTCATTGAAAAATATAGAATTCTAGAATTTTTTAGAATTTCTTCAGCAGGCATCTCAAAGCCATATACTGATTACACAGACCTCGACATTGCAGTAGAAATCTGGCTGATAACCAGAAGGTGCCTGCAAAAAATCTTCCTGCAGTGGCACTGAATAACACAGCAGTTAAACCCTCTAAGCTGGAGTCAAACCCCAGAGCCCATGCGTCTGGTTGTCCTCTCTAGTTAACATGTTTGCTTGCATGAGCCAATGTTGATATTTATTTCTCCATTACCTCTCCAAGGGACGGAACTGATTAATCCAGTTTTGTAGGTGAAACACTCAAAACAGTTTGGTTTTCCAGAGCTTGGAACATCACAGGTCATTAACATGCAATTCTGTTATCAGCACTCAATTGTAAGGAAAGGAAAGGAAAGGAATGAAAGTATGAAGAGTTGATAGCAAAATTTGACAGTCATTTTATTGTGGGAATTTTTCCATGGCAATTGCTGTATAGGCGTTACAGTCTTGTTAAAAAAAAAAATTAGCAAGAAAATAAGATAAAGCCATTCAGCATCAGTTGACAGGGTATAATACAAAATGAATAGTAATTTTAATCACTAGATTCTTAAAAATGTTATAGCTCATTCTTGCAGTTGCCAGGGCCTTGGGACAGAGTCTGTGGTTTACCTGGTTTTGGTTTGCGAATGTGGAGCCAAAATGGCTTTTCGGCTATGCCTACGAAATTGTTGGCTCTACACAGATATTCTCCTTCATCTTGTTCTGTCACATTGAACAGATTTAGGTTAGCATCGGCTTCAGCGTTTTTACTGATCCAAGACTGCAGGAATAGACAGAAACCTGAACTTCAGTAAACCAAACAATAGCTCCATCGCCCCTACATCAGCTAGGACTGACTGCGCACGGCCGCGGCGCCATCCCCGGCTCACCCTGTGGTGAGACACTAACCCAGCACCTGGCTGGTGAAGAGGAGCTGCCTTTGGCCCCCGAACCACGAGCAGGTGAGCTCCCTTCCCTTCACACATGCCATTGCTATTTTCAAGCAGACCAGTTTGCCCCTTCTCCATCTGACAGCAGTCAAAGGCTCTACAGTTTTTCTTAATACCTCTGCAGACAGGAGCAGCAGAGAAAGGGCTTCAGCAGAGATTTGTGTTTGCAACCCGGCTCAGCAAATACTGTTTCAATTATCAGATTCCAAAATAGAATTTGGAAACAAAATATAAGCAGTGGCGGTCTGAAGCTCGCTGCTGACTTTGCCTTTCAGAAATTAGCTGTAATTTTTTCCACTGCTTATAGGAGCCTCTTCTTTACTAAATAAAGTGGTGTATATAAATCAAACAAACTTCAGACTTTTAAGCAATGGGTTTATTTCTCTTCTTCTAGGCTGCCACAACAGCACATCAGCTTTTCCCTGAAACACTAAACAGTTGTTTTTATTTTGGCTGAAAATGCCTAACTGTTTTAAGTGGCCTCAGAAGAAGCTTCAGTTCTGGAAATGAAAATAAAGCAATTCTCTTCTCTGTTTTGGTCTCACACTCTCCAGCCCAGCCTTGGTGCCTTCCATTTCCAAGCCTGATCCTGCCAATATGACTTGCAGCTCATTAAAATCATCAGGGCAGCCAGCTCTGATAGATTATTAGGAACTGAACCCAGAGGAGGCACCAGAGGGGAGCCCCAGTGTCCATGTCTGATGACAAACACCACCAGCTCTGACCTGAGCTCATCCCTAAGGCTTACATGCAAGTCTGTCTGCCCTGACTAGTGGGGAAATGTGCCTGCCTGCTGTTGCTGCCTTGTTTATAATCAAGCTGGGCATGTTTCAATGCAGAATGTACAATTTAGCCTTTGACAAAGCATGGGCACAGTGTTGCCAGCCCCCCTCTGTAACTGGAATGCATTTAGTGCTCTTCTGCAAAGAAAAAGGGGTTTTCTTTGATCACAAATTAGCCCAGGCTTTCAGGAACTGATGCAGGTGATGGCTTGGTTTTGTCAGACTGTTTAAAAAATGGTTTGAAAGTACAGCATTCAGCTTATCCATCTGGACTTGGGTGGGGTTTGAGCCCCCCCTCCCCGCCCCTTTAGAAGTGGGGGATTCAGAATTTTACATGCTGGGCACTTCTCTGTCTCCCTTGCTGCAGTGGGACATTTGCCACACTCAAACTGCCCCACAGCAGCTCCTACACGGCTCAAAAATCTCCTGAAAGCAGGAGGGAAGGGCAGGGTGATTTTAAAAAAGCCCTATTTCCCTGCAGGCAGCAGAGCAGGGGCAGGAGAGAGCCCTTCTGGGGCAGGGGGCTGTTAACAGCACCCTGCTCCTGCCAGGATGCTGGGGCAAGGCAGCAGCCCCGCGTGGCATGAGGGAAACAAGTCCACAGAGCCAAGAGACCGGCCCTGAGACGACAGCAGGATTGTTTTATCAGATCTTTACTTATAAAAAAAAACCCCAAGCACACCACATTCAAAAAGGAAAAGAGGAAAAAAAAAAAAAACCAACTCCTTGCAAAGCTGGGCCTGACACAGCTCTGAGGAGGCCCAGTACTGGCGCACAAAAGATGCATCCCAAAATGGAAATGCTCCGTGCCCCAGCGCTGATGCCGGCATTAATACAATTCAAAGCATTCCTGATTAACCAGAAGTAGTAAATAGACGTGTGCTGGTCCTATTCAGCAAAAAAACATAAAAACCAAACAAAACTTGTGCTTTCAAACGCCTGCCTGCGCTCCCCTTCGAGGAATGCGGAGCCTTTGCCGTCCACAGAAGAGAAGGTATTTGGCAATTCTAATTACCTACCCACCCCGGTGCCGCTCCAACTTAATTTTAAAACACTATTTATACGGACTATTTATATGTTCTTTGCCATGGCAAAATGGGGGCTTGTGCTTGTGACACAAGGCACTGTTCGCAGCCGCTCTGCAAACTTCCAAAAGGTAGCACTTTATCCCACGGGGACCACACAGGGAGCTCAGAGACTATATGAGATGGCATGTGACACAACCAGCTATTCAGAGCTTGGTACTGGGCTGTGAAACCAGGGGGAAATTCAAATATGCATAATTCAAACACATTTGGAGAGGTGGCGAGAAATAAAAAGTTTTCTAAACTCGCGAGAAGCACACGTTGCCAGTCCTGAAGAACTCTCCAACCATTTCTTCCAACCAATCTGTTATTTCAATCTGTGTAATTATTTCCAGGGTCTCTGGCTTTTATTATAATGGATCTGGCTGTGTTACAGTTTTGTAGATACTGTCTGATAAGTGGTGGCTGGTTTTTTTTTTTTAACTTCACACAAAGAGAAGGAGGATGTTTGCAGCAGGATGTGCACAGGGAATGTCCACACACAGGACAGCCTCAGCTTGAAGCTGCCGAGACAAAATCTGCTTTCAGCACTAACTGCAGAGCCAGAAAAACTCTATTTTGGCCCTGTATATTTTAATAAACACCACCACATGATGCCTTTAACTAGTATTTTAGAGGTTCAACGTGCTACTCACTCTCTGTTCCCTACTTTTATATTTACATTGTTTGAGAGGAACCAAATCCTCCTTGTTTTGGCTGTAATCTCTCAAGAAGGCAGGTTACCAAAGTAAAATCTTACTATATACTTTTTGCTCAATTAAAAAAAAAAAGGCTTTTCTGAGCATTGATAATAGCAGTGTTCACAAATTTAGTGGCTGGAACAAGATTATGTCGTCTCTTAGGTGCTGGTAAGTGCAGCATTATTTGGTATGTGCACACTTACTTGGAAAAGGAAGAATGTGTTTTAGTTGGGAGACTTACTTTAATAAACCCTGAAAATACCTCCATTGAAGCTGTAAAAAAAATTTTTTTAAAAAAGGGTATTTTTAAAATTTTAGGTCAAATGCAATCTGACAGCTCCTTCATTATGCAGTTTTTCTCACAATTGCCTCAGCTCTTACAACTCTGCTTATCTGTGCCACCACAGTAGTAGTGTTATCTCTGGCAAGCAGAAGTTTGGAACATCGGTTTCAGGACATTTTTTTGCTGTATCCCCTCCAAAAGCCGACTATTCCACTGGGCAGGCTTACAGAAGGACTGCCCTGAGGGTGAGAAGAAGAAACATGCACCAACCTTCAGCACTGTGACATAAGGGGTCCCATCGGGTCCATATTTGCTGCCATTGACTTCCACGTGTTTCAGCCACTGGATGTGAGGCTGGGCATCGCTGTAGACCTTGCAGTGAAACTCCACATTGCTCCCTACCACCACAGTCTGGTTGGCAGGGAGCCCTGCTTGCAGGATTGGTCGGTGGGGTGACCTTTCTGAAAAACAGAAAAGAGGAGAAATCCTAATTTATTTGTCTTTTCTTTTCCCCCCAGCAAGTACTCTCCTCTGAAACATTCATCTTCTGGCTTTTCAGGGAAAAGGGTACAAACTAGCTTTGTCCCCCAAGGGTGTCCTGATCACTGCTCTACCCAGGGCTTATCAAGCCAGATAGGGAAGAAGCACCCGGGAAGGGAGGGGGCATTTCAGCCCTTGCCATTCCTTCTCTGGGCCCTCTGCAGACCCACTAAGCAATTTACTGATCATATATGTGAGCTCGAATCGCTGGCCAAAAAAGAAGCTTGTTGCCGGTTTTAAAAGACACATGATCCAACACTTTGGGAAGGAAACCAAGCTTCTGCTTCCCACATCTTATCACGCAGCGATTCGACATTGCCACAGATCAGCCGCTGAGGGAAAACAGTGACATCTCACCTAATACATCGAGCTGGTACGTGTGCCTAATGTTGCCATATTTGTTCTCCACGACACAGGTATAATTCCCCCGGTCCGACGGCACGACGCTCTCCATCACCAGGCTCCACTGCTGGTGTCGCAGCTGGGAGAAGAAAAAAACCAAACCATCAACACCAGACCTTCCAAACCAACGAACAACCACTGAGCTTCCCCACATTTGGAGCCCAGAGGAAGCCACAACATCACAAGGACCCGTCTGCAAGGGTCATTAAAACCTTAATGGGAAAAGGCAGTTAAGACCGAAGGAAAAATGATGCAACACAATGTAAAAGATTGAGATTTCAATGGAGACTTCTGTATGTTTGCACGATAATCACAATAACAAAGCCGGCTGACAACTGAATGTGGCACCTCATTAGAATAATGACTTCAGTAGGCATCACATACGATCTGTATTTTATGCGTATTATATATATATATTTAATATTCTGATCTATATTTTAAAATGTGTGTGCTGTGGAGGTAACAGGTTATGGCAGCTGACTGAAGCAGATGAGTTAGTCCTCTAAATTCCCTCTAAAAAACATGAGTAAACATGTCCAGCCTCAAATCTGGTCCCAAGGATGCTTGGCCAGCCCCTCTATTTTGGCACTGAGTTTTATACTAGTTGGTTTTCTGATGTGGCTCATGTCCAGAGCTGATGGTGGTTCAGTAGCAGAAGAGAAAGCACAAACCCATGTCTCCACCCTGACCTGCTGCCCTGCGATCTCAGCTAGAACGTTTGTTTCTAATGAGTATAAAGGAAATAATGGATATGGAAGGCAAATCTTGAATTAATACAGAAAGCAACCAACAGTAACGAAGATGACTGTAGGGTGCATAGCATATGAAAGCTCTCCAAATCTCTGGATATTAATTTGATGCCTTCTGCTGCCCAAAGCAGAACATTTAACTTTATTAAACATTTTGAAGGTGACCCCAAGGACACAGAAGCAGGAGATTTAAAATAATGCTGCACTATAGAATGTCAAGGGCTGATGGAAAAAACAAGGGTGTAATTGCTCCTGGAGATTTCTTGCTGCAGCAGGTGAACTCAAATATGAAGTCATTTAACCTCTTTTGCTACACGTAAATTGCATCCACATGCTTTCCGTAAAAGTGCCAAGTTGCAATCAAAGCCAGAACTTTGCAAAGAGCAGGTTTAAAACCATGACTTAGTTGCAAGATAAGCAAGCAAATGTCCTTTTAACAATTTGTGGACCTCTGCAAACCCTGAAAACAGCACTGTTGAGCACCCCATTTTTCAGAGAATACTGAATATGGCGTTTGTTTTCATTTCAGAGTATGGATAACGGGGGCTGTGACTAAACATTCTGCACATATATCTCAGCTGTGGTAGATGTCTGGTCAGCTCTGACTGCACCTCTGCCCACCCAGGATGGCACAAATGGAGGAGCTGAATGAAGGAGCAGAACCAACATCTCACCTTTTGTAAAGATGCCCCTTGCTGCATCTCTTGCAACCGTGTGACAATTAGAGTAAGAGAAGCTCTGAGAACAGAGAGCCTGGACCCCGAGCCTACAGCTGAATATAACTGACTGTCATGGAAGTTTCATTGCAAATCTGTGGCTGCTCAGTGGCTTATTTCCATACTGGCTTGTCTCAAAGTTGTGTCTAAAGATGTCTTTAAATCCGCTTTTCACCACCGCAAAACGTTTGCGCATCTGGAACCCCTAGGAGCTACTCCAAGGAACTGGGGCTCCAGACACATAGATGACCCCCTAGTCTGACCTATATTCTAAAACCAAGTCCAAATTGGGTGTTTTACTAAGGATGTACTTTCAAAGACACTTTTATGACATTCTCAAAGAACTTCTCTTCATCAGGTTTGCGATGGAAACTTTGGACTCTGAATAGAGAAGAGCCTGGGAGGCACAGACTCATGGGGCAGAACTTGTTTGGAAACTTAGTTTTGAATTTGTAGTTTTGAAAACCTTTGGCAGAAGATAATTATTCTCATGTTAGGATAGTCACTGCACTTGATAAAACACTAGAAACATGAAGTGACTTCGTGCAGGCATTAATCAAGTGGGTGAGATACTGGAAATCCCTCTGCTTTATTTGGTGTTGTCATTCTTGGCTCCTTGTGAAACAAACATTTGCAGACACACTTGGAACCTCGTGTTTGCTAGACTGGTATGCAAGTCAGTGCAATGGTCTGGGGAAGGGATAATCCTCCATCTCCCCTCCCCCTCAATCTTCCCTTCTAGGGTCATTTAACACACACAGGCTTACGATATTAGAGATTCCAACACGGATTTAACCATTAATGCTCTTTGGGAAATTTCATATGATAAGTCATATGAATTTCTTTTCTTTACCAGTTAAGGATGAACTGTAACGAAACCAGGTTAGCCTGCCTATCATGTTTTCAACACTCACCCTTCCCTCTTGCAGGCTTTACACTGGGCAGTCACATGGGTCTAAATGCCATGCGCAAGGGGGCAGATGTGGAAGAATGGTCAGCTTTCATTTGCTGACAACAGACTTCTCACAATCAACGTTTAAAACTCTTTCACACACTAAAAACAAATGAGAGCATTCCCAGCTCAAGGATTTCTGGGTTAAGACCAGATCTCGAGATGGAGCAAGCCAACCAAACTCTGCCAGATCTGGATCCTGCCTATTCTTTTCAAGCTGCTAATCCTGTTATGAAGTTAAGTTGTAACAGGGAATTTAAATCTTAAATACATGAGATATTGAGTAGGTTCTCAATCTCCTTTTCTAGTTCAAATCTCAGCCAATATCTATCAGTATATTTGTATTGGATGAGATTTACACTAGATTACTAACTGTGGCCCACGACCAAAAGCAAGCAAACAGGAAAATTACAGAGACAGATGTCTTTATATCAAGAATAGGACAATTTCTACACCTAGAAAGGTAGAGAGCTTAAACCAATCTTCCTGTAATTGCCCTGACATTGCCTTCAATAGCTCTTTTAAGCAATGACTTGTTGCTGGAAGGTGCCCCCAGAGAAACAAAGCACAGCGTTGCCAAAGACTCACTACCGTGTTTCAGAGGATGAAACATGTCAATTTAAACTCAAAGATAGATTCAAACTACTGGAAAGTGGGTAGGGGAATTGCTTTCAGCTTTAGATTTTTTTTTTCTGCAGGCATAATTTAGTGCAGCTGATATGACACAACTTAGTAGAAAGCTGTTGGAATGGTGCACGCAAGCCTGAAAACACTTCAGGATGATCCTTACAGCCTGCAATTAGTAAAAGATACTCATTCTGAATGTCATCTGCTGAAGAGCAGTTTACCCACAGGAGTTGCCTCTATGTTTTTTTTACCCTCCATGGCTTTTCAGAAGATCCAAACCCGAGTGCGTTCTCAGCCTCATCCAGGCTGGAGCAGGGACAGGACTGAGGAAGGAGCTTTAAAGGCTTCACTGAAGCCATCACAAAAGGCTCTTTCAGGAACAGGTCTGAGCTAACAGGAAAGAAACAGCCCAAAACTGTGGGGAGGGAGGACTTTTTTGAATCCTTCTCTGGTTTCTGGAGCATGGCATGCTTTGTATGCCCAGTCCCCTTTCAAAACACTACGGAAATGGCAGGCATCAGCACACAGCTATTCTGAGCACTGATGAAGGTGTCCTCCCACAAGGGACTTCTCTCCTTAGCAGCAGAGCCCAGGGATATGAAAGGGCTGGTAAAGTACAGGGAAAAGTTGCTGTTCAGGAGTCCTTCCTGCTATGATGATTTTGTTATATTCAGCTGCGCCAGTTTTACTGTCCCCAAATAAAACCAGAAAAAAGAGTCTGACTGTGACCTCAAGAGGACAAAGTAATAACAGCAGCAAAATCTGAGAAAAGCTGATTTTCCTTTTAAAATCCTGCCATAATTCATCACATAAAGTAGCACAGAGACTTCTGGATAATTAAATAATTTGACCGTAGCGGAGTTTTGTGTCCCTGAGCTCTATCTGTAAACATGAGCCAGAGCATTTTCCAGAACACCTCATGGTAGAAAGGAAGCAGGGAGAAGAAAGCAGCCAAGGAGCAGATGCTATTACTCTGGCTACAAGGGAATCCAGCACTTGACCAAGGGTCAGTGATTTATACCACAAGAATGTTAATGACTACCAGCATGAGGATCCAGCTCTTTGGTGAGGTCTTTGCTATACCATCAAAGGACACTGGATAGGTTTTCTTTGAGAGCTGGGAGTAGCTATGACTGGGCCAACACGTCTCAATGCATTGGGTTAATCTCCAGAAATTAGGACAGAAGTTTCTGCTCCTGCTTTTTCATCCCAATGAAACCATAAGCCCAGCCCCATTTTTACCTACCTCCTGAATGACCACCATGGACAAACTCCAAGAGAATTATCCTTTGATCCCAAAGGACAGCAGTCCTTTTTAACACTTTGCTGCCAAGCAATTCCTAAGAGTGCAAGAACCACCTCCATTTCTGCACAGTCAGGACAGTGCTCTTAGAACCACCCTTATTAAATACCGTGCAATACAATTTTCTAGTTGGTAGAAATAATAAAAAATTGAGATCCAAACCAAGACCTTACCTTAATGCCCCCAATCCTGTGCTCCCCTTTGAACTCCTTGCCGTTTTTCAGCCAGTAGATGGAAGGAGTTGGGTTTCCACCCGCCGGACATCGGAAGCGAACGGTGTTGGCGGCGGGAACTGCCAGCAGCTTCTTCTCCATCTTATCTGGCCGGGTCCAGAAAGGGACACCTGAGAAAGGAAAAACCACACTGAACAGGCCCCTTTCTGCTGCACAGGATATCAGCTGGTGAGCAGATGCATTTGAGGAGTCTTTGGCATGTGCAGATTGACAGTTAAATTGCTACCTGCTGCAGTTGAGATAAATGACACAGAAATGCTTTCCAGCTAAATGACTCTCATAGACATGGAGAGGGTGTTTGCATTTCAGTTTTGTGATGAAAGGTTCATGACCAGTTTCTTGTCTTGGTAATGCCAGTATAAATCTAAAGTGGCTGCTTTTAAATCAACAAGTAGAGTTATCCCAGATCAGGATGAGAATCTGGCCTCAGCATGTAAAAAGATACAGATGTACCTTTGGGACATTAGTAGCCAAGAAGCATAAACAGCAGAAAGATGTTAGAACTGTAAAAGAACGTTGATGGGCCAGCAAGGGAGCAGAGAAAAAGTATGAGCCGAGTGCACTGGAAAATGTTCCTCCTCAGCGAGTACAAATGTAGTGTAGCCTCCTTAAGGGAAGGAAAGAAAAAACCGCGCCAGCGCCAAACTGGTTTATCGTGTTTATGTTCTCTAAGTACGAGTGATTTTAGTTTTAAAGATTCATGTTACCTTTGAACAGGGATAAATTTTAAAACACCAGTGTTAGCATGAGATACCTTTTATAATCTGCCTCAAGTACAGCTACGTTCCTTGGCTGTGTTACAAACATTACATATTAACTCCAAATTAAGGCAGCAGCAGCGGCAAACTCATTATACTGGGAAGAAAGAAAAAGTTGTTTTTTTTTTTAAAAGCCTCCCAAGCTCTCATTTCTGCTTAAGGAAACGCTTCAGGACTGCACATGCTGTTGTTTCCCCTGCCACACCAGGAGCACATCAAGTCCACCAGTTGGCTCCGCACCAAGGCCAAAGGGAGATGGGGGCAGGCAGTGTCTGGACTGCAAAACAGCAAGAAGGAGGGCAAGGAGTGTAAATGGCATCTCCTGCAGCTGGCTAGGAAAAGCTCACAGACAAGGAGCACCAGTTGCAGAGGCATGAGCGTTTCTGGCCAAGACAAACCAACGGCACTGGTCCTCCAAAAACTGCCTTGGAGAACACTATACCTGTTGGGAAAGCCTTGGTGCCAGCCTCTCCTGAAGTGGTGACAATGCTCAGGAACACCATCCAGCATCACAGCCCCATCTCAGTGCTGCTCTGATGCCCCTGTAATTCCCTTCCCCTTAACAAGAAGGGTTGCACAAAGTTTTCCCTCTTGTTGCATCCCTTTGAGATGCGTGGCAGCTGCTCCCTTTCTCCAGCACTCCTTAGCCCCGATGCATTTGGCTGCATGGTTGGTACCCATCCCATTGCAATTCCAGGTAAGTCAGAGATTGACCCCATCCTGGTCTAAGTCCCCAGTGTACCCCATGCAGGCTCTCTGCTGCATTCCAGCTCCAAGGATATGGCAGGAAAGGTCATACAGCTCAGCCAAGGCAATCCATGCACCTACTGGTTTTTAGCACCTGCCACCACCCTCTCTCCTCATGTTTCCCCCTCCTCTCCAAGTCCACAAGGAACTGGATGTCAGCAACTCCACCCAGGAAGCCCCAGCATGTGCTGAAGCCAGCTGGGTAGATCCCATGTCCCATCTGCTTTCCCACCCCTGCAGTGGCATGGCTGGCCGTAGGTGCCTCAGTAACGCCATTCCAGGGAGGGAAATCCAGTAGCGAGGGTTTGCAGCTGCCCTCAGCCTGCCTTGCACAACAGCGCGATGCCTATCGGAGTCAGCCCCACGTATCAGAGGGATCTGTGCTCACCCATCCCGCGTACGCCCTCGTGTTTCAAGTAACGAAACTGCTCAAGGCCCTTTTCTTGCTAGGATGGCACCCGATCCAGCAGGAGTACGGCTGGCACAAACAACAGCAGAAGGAGGATTCCCCGCAATTCCCATGGTCCTGGAAAACCCCAGCTACAAACTTCGCTGTCAACACACGGCACATCCAGGAGGCCTGAAATACCACACATAAAGTGAGCTAAAATGGCACATTGTGCAGCCATTTACCATTCCAAATGGGAGAATGCATGAAAATGGGGAATATTCCCAAAAATGTTAAGAGGAGTGGGTGCAGTCGCTAAAGGAAGGTAAAAGCTGTTATAGCATGAAGGAAGGGTAGAAACCAAGCAAAGACTGGGCAAATCCCAGGCAGCAGCAGGGAGGTGAATGCAGAGGACACTTGGGGTGGGCTTGGGAAAGCTGGAGAGGAAAGGGCTCCAGAAACCATGCTGGGAGATGTCTGGTCCATGGTTTCTGAAGCCTGGTCCATTTTCTGCCAAATGCTTCTTTTTGGCAATGCACTTTGATTTTCTGGGGACGTTACAAGAGCTTAACAGGGCTACAGGGGAGAGGTATAGCAAATGCCAGGCACGGAGGGAAAAGTCCCCTTCTGCCACTGCCACAGAGGGCAGCCAAATAACCTGCTGCTTGTTGTTTGATTAACATATCTGCCCACAGTAAATCCCATTTTATGGTGTTGGTGACAATCATCTAGGCACTGAGGTGTAACTACCTCATCACATGGTCACCTGGTCGGGACCAGGTTCCTCCTTTTGCTTTTTGGGGCTCTTCCCTTTTACACAACATCTGCACGTGCAGCAGGGTGACGTATTACCACATTTTTTCACTCAAAAGATGAGTCTGAATCTCACAGAAGATCCATCAACCCACTGGCTGCAAATGTTGTCACAGAAGCCAAGGGGGATTTTGCTATCAGACATCAGAGAGGAGCAAGATGGAGCCCAGGAAAGTTTCCAGCTAGGGATATTCTCCATATGGAGCAAAGGCAGGATTTGCTCCTGCTTGCTGCAATTAGACACAACTTCTTCCCTGAGTGCTTTCCCTCGTTTGGGTGCTCTTCTGTGAGATTCAGGGCTTGCCAGGGCTGGGCACCCCTGGATTATTGTGCCAAGACTCAAACGGGGCATTGCTCTCAAGTCAAACTGGAACTGGAAGAAAGCGTCTACACATTGAAAACAGTGCCTTTGTTCTCACTTGCAGGAGCAGTGAACAAAACATCCCTGCTTCTGCTTTGCTCTGCCCTCCAAGTCCTTTCATTACCACTTTTTAAGGGGCTGAAAATGTTGCTAACTCTTCTTTTCAAGCAAAGCTTGCAAAGCTCCAGAGTTTTGGGAGCGGGAAAAGAGGAGGGATGAAAGACAGGAAAATTTTCTAGACTAACTCTCTCTAAAATTAATTACCGGCGATGGTTTTGCATGTGCAGGTGTAGATAAAAAAAAGGGACCCACAAACATTATCACCAGCCCTTTCCCATCATCAAACACTAAGCCTGATGGTCCGTTTTGTTCGTCAAAGACACCGGCCACCCATCCAACTGGAATGACCAATTAAAAAAAAAAAAAAAAAAAACTGAGAGCAATACTTGGAATAATTAATACAGCCAAGCACTCATTTAGCAATTAGGAGCTACCACCAAATTCTGTGGCACAGAGAATCAACCCTAATTGTGTAATTTCCCCAGCTGATGCCTCCGAGGACAGAGCCAGATTTAATTGGAGATTATGGGGGCTCTTTGAAGGTGCTGGGGCTGCGCAGCGGGGGCTCCAAACAAACAGATACAAGAGGGGTAGGGAGCACTGGGGCAGAAGTGCAGTGTGTGAAAAGGGAGTTTTGTTTTTGTTTCGGCGCCAGGAAAAACAGCTGTAGAGAACAGAGGTATCAGAAAGCCTCTTTCTGCAAAGGCGGATCACAGTTTGTGACAAGGCTGCAACAAATGAGCTGATGTGAAGCTGCTGAAGTTTCTCTTTATTCTTTTCTGCTGTCCATCCCTAAGGGATGCCCTGTTTCTGCACTGTCCTTCAGTTGAGAGTGAGTAGAGCAGGGCACTCCACACCAAATTGAGTATTTCCAACCCTTAAAATTAACAAGACTGGCTTCAAACTCATGATGATATCAGAATAATGAGTTTGTGAACTTTCCAAACTCTCCACTATATGAGGATGAGAAACACAGCTGAGTAACACTATTAAGCCAGAAAAGTAACTTATTATCCATCACAAGGGGCCAGAACAAAAGGATTTTATTCAGTGATATGCAGCATGGCAACACTCAGTGAGCCAGTCCAAGATGGATTGCCTCCCCCTAAATATGGCTCATTCTAACCTTAACCATCCTGTAAGTCTGTGGCATTTTCCTTGTGCATGAAAGCTTTTATTGCCTTTCCTCCTATAACTACTAACCACAGCTGGGTCTGATGCTCGAGCAGGGGCTCATACACCCCATTTGTAGGGTCCATTTTTGCCACAGGAGATAGAAAACCTGGGTCTTTGGGCTGTCCACAGAACATGGCACTGGCTACACCATATGTGCCTGCCTGGGATGGTCTTTCAGCCCCTGCTCCTGGTGGGATACCCTGACAGTGGTGGTCACAACACATCTCCCCAGACTCAGGAGACCTCTGAGGGTTAAGTGGAGCATCTGACAACAAGGAAAGCAACATAAAGCACACCCATGTCACGAAACACCACGAGGTTTCACCACACTGACACATTAATCAACCATTTTTAACACAGAAGAGAATCCAAGTTTTTATAATGAAACCTTTAAGCAAAGCCAGCCATTACCTTCAGGTCTAAAAACAGAGACAGCCTCAAAGTCAAGAAGACCCAGAAAACAGGCTATAAATACATGTGGTGAAATGTGTGTTTTCCTTTTCAGTGAAGAAAAACGTCTTTCTGTACTATAAGCTAGCTGATGTTTTGTGATACCTGTTGCTAAGAGATTGAGTTCTCTCTAAACCACATTTAAAAAAAAATGTACAGAACGATCAGTTGTGCTCAACAGAAGCTGCTCTGCAGCAGGAAAAAATTGTGACAAAACCAGACATTCCCTATTATCTGTACCATTCTTCAGCAGGCACCAGGAGCCTTGAGGACCTCTGCAAAGGTGCCTGTCCCCTGGCAGGATTTGGGCCCTAATTAGAAGCCACCAGAAAACCACTAACTGCAGCTGATGGGTCTCCTGGCACTTTAACTCCCCATTACTGTCCACACAGTGCACACAGAGCAGTATTAACTCACTGCAGTGGCAGACCTGTTTGGAAGAGTCCTGCACATCCAGTGATAGGGGCAGGAGAGATTTTCCAGTCATGCTGAACACCTGCCAACGTTCATAGCCGATTGGGAGCTCAAATGCAAGACATTTATTTATTAGAAACACATACACGTGGGCAGCTCACTCTGCAGAAGGATAAAGAGCAGAATAAAGCTCAACACTTACGTCTCTGAAGCCTGTAATGATCCTGATTAATGCTACTGCACTTAAAGAAAGCATCACGGCGATTGAGAGAGATTCACTGTGAAAGCACCAAGAGGCACTGTCCTGGGACTCTCTTCCTCACAGGAGTGAAAGAAAATGCCAGTAAAGCCAAAGAGGTTTCTCCCACTTATGACATTAGTAAATTTAGCCCTTGATTAGTGTAAGTTTTGTACTCTGACTCCTGCCAAAATGCTGGTAAGGATCTGAATTAGAACAGGTAAAAGAAAAGAAGTCAAGGTTTGAAATGGTANTATATATATATATATATGGTAAGTGGGTTTATCTAGATTTACATGCAAAGAGAATTTATAACTACTCATCTACTCAGATTCTCGACATCGAGTCTTCAAAGTACAGTACTGCTGCTGTAGGATTCCACAGCAGCAATACCACTCTGGCAGCTGTTTCTAAATTTTTAGGAAGTTTCACCATGGTTCCATCCTAAGGTCACTGATTTCAACACTAAGAGAGTGTTGCTGTGTGACTAAGTGAACAACCCAGGTGAGCTGCACTGCTTGGGAGTCACAGCTTCTTCAAAGGAAAAGCCTCTGTATCCCAGAAAAACAAATTACCTGTATCTTCTGACTCATCATCGTCATCCTCATCATCACCTGACGAAGGGGAATCTGGAAAGAGACAAGAAAGAAGTGAAGCAGGAAGAGGATGGCATATGGGACACTCTGCTGGATGAGGCTGTTGGTGGCAGGGGCTCCAGCAAGGGAGGACATCCAGGTGATGGATGGTTCACCCTTCCCTGCAGCTCCACCAGCTCAGCCCTCTGATGCTGCTGGGCCAGCTACAACTGGACAGGAGCTTTCTCAACTCTGAGAGGTGTCGTGAGTCTGCCAGAGCTTTGAAAATGTGGCCTAATGTCAAATACTTCTCCCTCTGTGAAATGCCTGTTTTCTCATAAATACAAAAGCAATACTACACCGGAAGATTTGTTTTTGCAGAATAAGCTGACTGCCTTTTTTTTTTTTCTTCCCTCTAGCATTCACTCTGAAGACTTTTTGTTTTAGCATATCTCAAAAATACAGGTCAGCATTTCTAATTCACTTTCCCTGCATTTTTTTTGTAACTCAATATCCCCCTGCCATGTCTCCCTTCATTAACTCCTTGTTCAAACACTAAGACCAAAACTTTTCAACTTCTTGCAATCAAACCTCTCTCCATCAGTGTTTTGATGGCTACGCCATGAACCAGTTCCCTTTAGTTATACCCCTACCTCAAAGGCACCTCAAGGCTGTAACTCAATAGAGGTAAACAGGTGGGAATTTTCCATCTGTATCTCTCCAAAACATCCTGAACTATTTCTTCTAATGTGGTCTAACATTTCACCTTCTCCAAGCTGTCCACAATGAAGGCTCAGTCCCTCTTCCCCCACCAAGTGACTACTATAAATGTAAATGACATTATCAAATAGCAGCTTGGTGTTTGATTTAGGTTTACACGGTTTAGTTTAGTATAGCTCAGTGTCTGGAAGATTTAGCATCACTGATGTTGCATAAACTCCAGGAATTTTTCTTTTAAATAAAGGCAAAATGCTAGCAACCCAGCAGCCTTTGTGTTCTAAGACAGTGGTAAAAGAACTTGGCCTTAAACACTAGAAAACAGGAAACATTATGAGTGTTCAACATGTGGCCAGAAATGTAAAGCGCTGCTTTAGATCAAGCCAGGCAGAACATCCTACACTGCAAGATGCACTTGAGTTTTCTACTGTTTTCTGACCAGCAGAGTAGAGGTAATAATGGAAAAAGAAAAAGGTGGGGAGGGGATTAAAGGTGGGAAAAAGAAGGAAAGATAACAACAAATAGTTTTTCCCTGCAGATTCTGGAAGGGCCTTCCAGGCACTTTCACCATCTACAGAAGCAACACAGGAAACATCTCCCTGCCTTAGACTGCAGGGGCTCATTGTGCTTTGCACCTTCTCCTTGGCAAAGCCTCAAGGACAACTTTAAGCACGTATCTAACTGCAAATCCACAGTTTTGGTCCTGCTGGCAGCAGAACTAGGGAAATGCCATGGGGCTTGCTGAAAGTGAAGTGGATTGTTTAGGGATTTGGCTGATCCAGCAGGTTTACTCAAGTCCTGGCAAAGGCAGAAACTGAGCCAAATCCCCACCAGCATTGACAGAGAAATCAGCACCTTCTCAGCTCTGCTCTCAGACTTGGTTACCCATATATTAACACATGATTACAGTTTACTTCTGCTTTCCAATGAATCCATCATGACCAAAGGAGTAGAATCCATTTTTAAACTAATTTAAAAGCACTTTCACAAGGTTGAGGAAAGTCTTTGACTTTGCTTGTTTTTAAGATGAGAAGCTTAGATTTTAGGACCAAATATCCCATATTCATAGCTACTGCCCTATTAAGGTTACTAAAACATCAATGTTTTCAAAAAGGTGACTAAAAATTATAAGCTATTTGTTTATCATTAATCCTTTGCAAAAGTTGTGGAGTATTGGCAAGATCTGCTCAAAAGAGCTTTAATTATGAATGAAAAGGGATTTAATTTGTTCAGGCACCTGTTTTGTAATGCCTGGCCTTGGTTATTTTGACAGCTCTGTTTGCTGGTACCAGCCTGTCCATGCTCATCACAGGGGTGCTGCTCAGCCACTAAATCCAAAGGCTGCTCTGAGCATTAAATGGTTGCAGAGATGGAGCTTCTGCCACCGGGGCTGGATATCAGTTTGGGCACGCAGCCTCCACACGTTCCTTTCCAAGTGCTCAGGTTTTAAGGGGACAGTATGTTTCTTTTTGTAAACTAGCAAAGCACTCAAGCCCTTGTCTGTCAAGGGAGGAATTTTAAAGAGATCAAATCCTGCTATTAATCAGCCTGGTTCTCAGCCCTTGAATGCCAGCTCCAGCATTTACTTACTTGCTCTCCTTCCAGCATCAAACATTTCCCTGTGCACCATCAGGGTCACTGCAGAACAGTCAGTGTGTTGCATGTCATGGGTCTGTGTAGGAAAATCCTGATATGTCCCTAGGACCTGGAAGCATCTCTCAAAAATGGAACTTACGTGTGGATCAGCTATTCCAAACATACCTAGCCTAGTTCTGCTCAATAAAGAGCACAAATCAGAGCAATTCCAGTTTGTTAGTACAGCTTTAAACCAGTTAAACGCAGAGAACAACTCCGGCCCCAAACATCAGAAATCCACATGAACGCCTGACCTGAGGTAATTGCTGGCATTATGTTTAAGAACTGGGGACACAAACCACAAATCTCCAATCACAATCTCATCTCTGCAGCGCCAGGCTGAGCAACCAATACCAATTATGAAGAAATAGCTGAGCATATGAGAGGCGCCATTATTGCCACATAAAGCAGGGCTTCAAAGTTTAAAACAAGTGCTGCTGACAGCTGAAAAGGAGGCTCCCACATTACCAGCACTTTGGTGGTAATGACAGTGGGCTAATAGAATCAAAGACTCATAATGTTGTCAGAAAGCAGGTTCAGGTTACTCGATAGCTCTTAAGCTGTTATTAGCTATTATTAGTGAAGAGGAAAAATACAGGGGCTAAAACTTTTTTAAAAGCAGAGGATTATCAGTCCTTCGACTATTAAAAACAATTTCTCACTTTACGAACTTTTGGGGCTGGCAGCTGTTTCATTTGAGCACGTAACCAAGCTGCCCTCTCCTGCCTCCCTGCTGCCCCTTGAACTCAAAAGCATTTTCATGTCACTTAGAAAAAAAAAAAAGAGAGAGTAACATTTCTAACAACCTGCAGTTCGCTGGATAGCTCCAATAATCGTACCTAGTTAAAGAAAGCCTTTCAAGGGCCAAATACTTCTTTAACCATTTAATTGATATGACCTTGAAGCATTCACAGCAATCTCCAGTAAGGTTCAATAAAAAGCAGATGTTGCTAAAGGCTTGGTGAAACGAGCTTTTATTCTCACGATGGTTTTGTCTCACACAAAATCCTATTGCACAAGAAAGGTCTCTATGGAGTGGATGTGATTCACAATCACAAACATCTCTGTGCCTGGTTTTCAGAGACTCTTACTTTTTGAGGGAACTCAACTTTTGGAGAAAGGACCTGCTATTCAAGAATTATTGAAAAAATTCCAACAGTACAGGAGCAAATGAAAGTTTTCAAAACCCGAGATCCACGTGGGGCTAATTCTCCCGAAAATTCAGGCTTTTAACCTGTGATCAGGAGGTTTCTTATCTGCTCACAGTGATGAGTATCCATCTACCAGTGCATCAGCCTGAAATCATGAAAATGACCTTTGTGTTGGTGGTTAGCTATCTGGAAACAACAGACTTTTCTGGCACTCTGTGTTTAGTGATCCAGGCACAGACAGCTTGTAGCTGTTCTGTTCTATCGTCCTCATCACAAAAAATATGGTCAAGCAAATGACAGCACATGCTTTGCTAACACAGAACTTGTTTGCAATGCATGAATCCCAGTAAGTAACTTGGATGAAGCACATATTTTGCATATACACAGTTTACAGATAAGCTACTTCTAAAGCAAGCTAGCAATTTGTGATAACTGTGACGGAGGGCAGAGATTTACCAGCTACAACAGAGAAACAGTTTTCAGGAACTTCCAGTTTCTACATGCAGTTTTGCCACTGATTTGTCACATAACATGGAAAATATCATTTAACCCGTGTGAGCCACAGTTCACTCACTCACAAAAGACTTCAAAGGCACATGTAGCATTGCATCTATCTGAGTGTTAAGGGGGATTTGAGATTTAATCTGACTAGCACCCTTTCTAAGTCTCTCTCAGTATTAACATCAAGCTTTAACATTTGGTATGGACACGCAAGCATTCTTCAACTGGCTTGTTTTGCCAGCCTAATCACTGTCAGGAGTTACCAGGGAGGCACAGACCTTCCAAGGACAGAGAAACACTACACCAGTTCTGCCAAACACGTGAAAGGGCAAAAATTAAAAAATAAAAAAAAAGAAAAAAGAAAAATCACTGAAACAGCTGTATTTCTGTTACAGTTAACACGTACCTGTAACTCTGACTGTAAAGTTTCCCAGGACCTCGTTGGAATGCCTTGGCTTGCAACTGTACAGCCCTGAGTCATCATATGACACATTGATTATCTTCAACAGTTTTTGTCCAATGTGAGTTCTGTTGGTAGGTGCAATCCCAATACCATCTTTAAACCAGAAAACAGATACAGAAGAGCCTTGGGTATTACAAGAAAGTTCAATGGTATCTCCATTTCCAAACACCAACTCTTCCAGAAAGGCGGTCTCGCTCCTCAAGTATTCTGCAAAGGGAGAAAGAAATGGAGATGAATAAATAAGAGCAGGTGTCAGAGACAGAAAGGCTGTTTACAAAAGAAACATGTCTTGTATTTGCTCTGCCAATGCTTCCATGTACCAAGACCTTCCCCTTGCCTGGCACAGGCAGGCAGCTGTGCAAAGACAGTCAGGTCTCTGGCTGATCTACAAGGATGGCTTTGACCCTGCAGCAACCAAAACACATCCACCCCAGCATCACAGCAAACAGCACAGAGCTCTAGAAGGGTCACTGCAACACCCACCTCTGCAGGTGAGGGGGTGATCTGGCAGAAATAAGTGTGTGCTGGCAAGTTCACAGCTCAGTCTCTGGACCTACTTTTGTTTACTCCTGAGAGTCTGTCCACAAACCCTATGAGACCCAGCAAGGACAGGATATAGGGAACTGAACCAGGGATAAACCAAATTTCTTATGTGGCTCTGGGTGACCCAAAAGCAACATCTGCAGGCTGAAGAAAACAGGTGGAAGGCTGGGCAGAAGATGCAGGCTAGAATAGCTAAAATAAATGAAACCATCACTAGCTTCCTGCAGAAGTTATTCTGTGTGCAATGAAAGCGCAGAACCAAAGACATATTCACAGATTATGACTTCACTGTGAAACTAATAAAAGTACAGCACCTCCAAATACTTGAGGATTTAGCACTGGCTCCAGACTGCTCTTTTCCCTTGAGGTGAAAGAGTTGTAGCAGGATATAAGAGAAAAATGTATTGCTTCTCTCTTCTTGTCACGCATGTTTTTATTCTTGTATAAAAGTGAAGATTTAAGATATTAAAATGTTGCAGTCAATAGCTTTGCTGGGTAGAAAGGATTCTGGGAGGCTGAAAAGGTGGTATTTCGTGGGGTGTAGTGTCTCACAGGAGGCAAAGCCCACACTCATTAGGATTACAAAGAACTTTTCCTTGTACCATGGCAGCAACTCCAACACAAATATTTTATGGTTTGGCCAGAAGGTTATGGTGTTCATGCAGGCAAAGGTTTAGGGGGTTGGGTTTTTTTTTCCTCTTTTAATAAAATTTTTCCTTGAAAGCATGTACTTTTAGTAAATAAAAAAAGAAGACTGAAGTCCATGCAGAATCTCCTTGCTATCAGACCAGAACTCGCTGCTACATTTGAGTATTCACCCATGGTCTCTTCCCAACTGGGATATATTTCTGGACAATATGGTCAAGAAATATTCTGGTTTAATTGTTCAAGTTTTTTCTTCCTTTGTCTAGACTATGAGGATTTTTTTACTGTTACCTACTTTGGCTGCAAATTAAAAAGCCCGGCAGACAGCTTTGCACGTGCAAGACTGAGTACTGGTCTAACTCTGATGGAATCTCTTGCTAATTTAATCTACTGGAAAACAAACCCCACACAACTGTACAACCTCTCCACACAAAACAGCTCTACCAAAGCTGTTTGCCAAGCGATCAAGACTTTTATATTTTGGCTTTTGTATTATAAACCTACTGAACGGGAGCAAGCCCAGACTAAGCACAGGCCAAACTCCACTGGTTAGCCATTTAAAAGGAAATAACTCTTTTTGAAAACCATAATGAACCTGAGTTACTGACAAAGCAACAAAGAATTCTTATAAAATGTATACAGGGAATGCTGGAATGAAGAGAAAAGTTAGACTCAGCAGATGGACTGGGGTCTCAAGCTTCTTCTATGCAATGAAGCAGCATCTCTTGTTTCTGACAACTTTATTTTGGCATCTCTACCCTCAATCTCCCAGTCACTCTCCAGCAGACATTGTGATGCAAAATTTGGTTTTAGTGAGTTTATTCCTACTGACTGGGCATAATCTTGGGAAAGATGTAGTGGTGAATTAAGAGGAGAACACTACTAATTGTCTACATTTCACTTTTGTTAACTGTTTTTCAAACGTGTGTGTGTGTATATATATATATATATATATATATATATATATATACACACACACGCACACACACTTATGGCTTAAAAAAATAAACAGGACTCTAACAGGAGATGTCCACAAAGTATTTCAATGGGCACTCAAATGCTTTTAAGCACTTTTCCAACTGTGACCTTGGAGAACCAATTTTTACTCTCATTCCTTATATAGCTT
>VWZN01017944.1:439635-455995 GCA_013396955.1 Regulus satrapa | reverse complement strand
AGAGACAGTCTCATTTCCATGCTTAAAACAGCAGGAGTTCAAAGAAGGGAACCAAAGCTCACATCCCTCACAGGGTGGCCAGAGCCCAGCACCTCCTTCCTCCCTTCCAGCTTCGAGTGCCTGATGTTTCCAACACCTTTTTCAACCAGAGACACCAAGACATGAGGGAGACATGAAGCTGCCCCCTCTAAAGCCAACTCTCCAGTTAAAAAAACCAAAATAATTAAAAAAGGGAGGTGACACAGCCAGGAGAGCTGAGCCCAGCTGCCCCAAGGGACATTCCAGACCCTGTGACATCATGCTCAGCAATAAAACCGGGGGAAGAAGGAGGAAGAGGGATTGTTTGGAGGGGTGGCATTTGTCTTTCCCAGTCACTGTATAAGGCAGCCCAGTCCTGGGGATGGCTAAACACCGGGCTGGGGAAGTGGTGAATTTATTCCTTGCTTTGCTTCTGTGTACAGCCCTTGCTTCTCTTACTTCATTCTCTTTATCTCCACACACAAATTTTCTCACTTTTACTTCTCCAGCTCTCTCCTCCACCCTCTGACATGGGCTGAGCTCAGCCAGGGTTAAAGCATGACACAGGTATAAATTACCAGGGAGTTAACTCGTGTAGGGGTTCCAGGAGCCCACGCTGACACTTGCCAGCAGAGCAGGGATTAACACATTTGCAGCTTTAACAGGCTCTTTGAGAGAAAAGGCAATCTGGGCTGTGGGCTCCCAAGGTATGGCTAAAATTCAACAAATCATTAGCTCAGCCAAAGCAGTAATGACTTGAGAACCACCAAGAGATGCTGGTGATGGAGATCAGCACTTGCAGCATCATCACCACTCGTAGCAAACACACTACTGAGAAAGAGACCATTTCTAAACTGTTCAGAGGAGCAAAAAGGCAGCAACTGGCTTGGAAAC
Source organism: Regulus satrapa (assembly GCA_013396955.1). Lineage (NCBI taxonomy): Eukaryota > Metazoa > Chordata > Aves > Passeriformes > Regulidae > Regulus > Regulus satrapa. Next base: position 455,083 of record VWZN01017944.1, on the reverse strand, counting down.
ACCTTCCACAATGAGGAGCAGTTGGCCCAGCAACGCTGAAATGCTTTTGTGTGTATTCACTTATAAGGATAAGATACTTCATCTCTGTAGCTGCTTGGCTCATCCCAGCAATAATTCACTTTCTGTGTGGTTCACAGCTCCAAGTACTTAAGTGTGTCAGTATTTCCATCAGCTGTCTGCTCCTCTCAGACATCAATACGTTTTTCTGGCTGAGCCTGGAAATGTTTTATTTTGGTTTTAACGCATGCAGCTCTCCAGTTATTTATCATTCAAGCACGAAAGGACAAGGAAGAGGTGGAGGGTGGTAGGCTACCCCTGGGCTGCTAAGGAGATGGAGGGTGATGGGCTACTCCCAGGCTGCTTATGGCTCCCAAAAATTCCAAGTCAACCTAGAGCCTGCCTGATGCCCTCCTGGGTGCCCTCAGGGACTATTTCCAGATGCTGCTGAGGACTGGTCCTGGGCAGCAAAGGCTCACAGTGAGGGCTGAGGGAGGGCCAGGGTCCCATGTCACCTCACAGGGTGTTGGGTTCTGGCTCCAGAAAATTCCTCTCTCTTCACCTTTGATCTTTCCCCTGGAGTAACTTCCCACAACCATACTTTTACACCCAAGTGTTCATGAGTCTCCTGAGGAACTGCTCTCGTGGGGTACATGCATCCCCCATCATCATCCTTTCCCTTCAGTGGGTATCGTGCATCAGGGGAACATCCAGAACACAACTCAAACCACACTTGGGACTCCCCCACGGAGCACTCCAGGCACACAGCTTTCAGTACCACCAGCAAGAGATTCCTCACCCCACCCCGAACCCTGGCAATTCCCAAGAGGCTTTCCAGGATTGCTTCACAGCCCAGTGCTGGAATGGACTAAGGCTCAAATCTAAGCGGATCATATTTTTCCCTTTTCAAGCTGGACAAGCTGTATTTGGCATGTTAACAAGCACTGAGACAGCAGCGCTCCACGCATTTCTCTCTTCAGGTTCATTTGAAATAGTTTCTTGTTCTATGTTATTTTATTGCAGCAAATCCACCGTGACAGGAGACATTATAGGATCACAGAGCAACAGCCATGCCAGAGCTTTCTCCTGTTGAGTTTGTTATCCCATTCCCAGGGGGATCACGGTCCCAGCCAGCAAGCTGGTGAATAATTCCTGGAGGTGTATGAAAACCTCCAGCATTAGGGGGATGAACACAAAGAGCATCTACACAATCTCCAGACTCAGACCAGCACTGTGTACTGCATATTTAGCCCTGGTTTACTATAAGTGACCTGTATTAACAGAGTATTATTCACTCAGTGAATAATATTGGGGTGTTTTTCACAATACCTGTGTGGCTGTTCTTGGGATGGAGTCACTTCCCCACCTCACCTTGGGACTTCTGCACTGTGAAGAGCAACCTTCTCAGAAGGGAAATAAAACACTTTCTTTGCTAATTATTGTATATTTTAAGACCTGTCTGAATCTGAAAGGTAGCCAGGAAAAGTGACAAGTGGCCTCAGTGGCACCTCCCCACAGGAACCATGCACAGAACCCACATCCCCATTCCCGGTGTCTCCTCCCAGAGAGGCAGACAGGCCCTGGGGGGGAATACTGAATACCTCCAAACCAGCACTGCAGCCCCTGTGAGAGATGGGCATGATAGGAACAGTGGGATCACCTGTTTCCCCAGGAACCTGCCTTCTCAGGGCAGGTAAGATCGAGGGAACCGTGCAGGCTGTGCACACCCTCACTGCTCTGCAGGGAGCTGATGGGGTATTAATATACATATATACACACACACATATATAAAATACCTATCTATCTATCTATCTATATATATATATAGATATATATGGCAGTGCTTTATGCAGCTTCCCCTCCTCTCTGCACAGCCATGACAGTGCCAGAGGTGGAATATCCCTGCCTTGCAGTGGCCCTGTCACCCCAAAAGGCACCTCACCAGCCTGGCACAGCAAATATATCTAATGCATGCATGAAATTACATAAAGTACTGTGTGTATGTGTTTTCTATTATATTTTGTTTATTAAATGGAAAGGATTATATAAAACATTCTGTTTTCTCTCTTCCCTACCTCCTCTCCCCTTCTAAGGTTATGACACCTCTTGTACCATACTTCCCAGCGTCAGGCTGCAGCCACCCTGGGAAGAAGGGGCTTACTCTGGCCATCACAGCAGCACAGGATTCTTTGCTGAAGCAGTATCACCTCCCAAAGTGGTGTTTTGCTGGGTTATCCTCCCCTGCTCAGTGGGGCTCATGCCCAGAAATAAAATATTGCAAAAACAAAAGTATCTGTACCTGTAAAAGTCAAAACTGTGATATTAAAATACATCCCTAGATAGTCATATCTGAAAAGGGTTTGCCGCCATTATTTCAAAGAACAACAGAATGATCTGCATTGAAAGGAATCTCAAATACGCTCCCATTCCAACAGCCTTGCCATAGGCAAGGACACCTTCGCCTAGACCAGATCACTCAGAGGTACCACTTTCTCTTTCCTACATTGCAAGCATTTGCTTGGGAGGAGGCAGTTCTCCTGGAAAAGCTTAAAACCACTTTTCTAACAATAACAATAACAATAAAGCAAAGTAGACTGTTTATACTGTATTTGCACTGCAGTGGCCTATGCAATTCTTACCAGACATTTCTTTTAAAGACATTAACAAGTAACTACACTGTGTTACCACACCGTGGGGGTTTTCTTAGATCTGTTTTAGGAGAAAAGCAAAACTTTTTCCTAGAGAATTAGCAGAACAATAACCAGGTTTAGTTCTGTCATATGCAGCTTGCTTTATAAACAAGAGATTATGGAAAGGAGTAAGAAAAAAATCTCTACTGTTTAGCTTGGCTATCCCCGACAGCAACTTTGGAAGAGCCTCCAAAATGGAAAAAGCAGATGTTGCAAATCTGCCTTATCTACGGAGCAACTGTTGACTCTGTTGTGCAAATCCTAATTTACATCTGCATGAAAGGTTTCAGAGATTAAATGGCATTCAAGGAGGAATATTAGCTTTTCTCCCTCCCTCCAGCTCTCTTTTGAATGGATTTACTACTGGCAATTAGCTTTCTGTTCCATCGGCCAAGTAGAAAACAGGATTCGTCAGGACTCTACAGTATCCTCCTTATAATGGACTGTTTTCTTAGGTCACCCAATTCAGGCACGGAGAGTTTAAAGAAATAAATTGTCACAAAGCTAAAACAGTTACAAAAACACTTTGGCCAGGAGGATTTCCCTCTGACACTTGGAAGTCCTGAGGAGGACCAAAAAAAAAAAAAACCAACTCCACAGAGAGCAAATCAAAGGGGGTCTCCTGGCTACACCTAAAAAGATGGGAATATAAACCCCTCCAAGAGGCACAGAGCTTTGGTTGCTGCTGAGAGCCCAGAACTGGTCTCAAAGACAGCCTTCAGCTGGGGACTGCTAGCTTAAAAGGAACAAGCAGTGACGGGGAGTTTTCCTTAAAATCCAGCCAGCTTGTACAACCAAACACTTGGTTCCCCACTCAAAACAGGGAAAGCAAACACCACTCATACGCACGTAGTCAGCCCAGAGCTCTGCGCTGAACGCTTTTTACAGAAATCAAAGAACTGCTATGAAATGTCTCCACTCATAGACGGCCCCCAAAGACAGGGAGCAGCAGATGGGAGGCAGCACGGGCACGCTGAGGTCCCCATGCTGTGACAGCTCCTGGCTGCTGCTCAAGGATGCCCATGCAGGCGGCTCCTGCTCTGCCAGGGGCCAAAGTCTCTGTGCTTTCCTCAAGGAGGGCAGCAAGGAGCTGCACCAGCTCTCAGCAGCCCACGCTCACGGCAGGGGTGCCATCAGTCCCAGCCTGGCACCCCGAGCACACCCTCACAGGTGACACGGGCCACCTGGCCCCACGGGTGGCCAAACCAACCCAGAGCGCTCGCCGCTCACGGCGGAGTGATGGACCACTCACGGGGCTGATCCTCGGGGGAGCACGAGGGACTGTGCTCTCATCCTTGCCGTGCCTGCCTCCCAAGAGCAGTGGCCAACTTGGCCCTCAGCTTTTGCTCAGCACAGCAGGCGCATCCCAGCTGGATGCTGACAGACAGATCCCGCCACAAAGCGGCCGATGTTTTACATTTCTGCTCTACATGCCTGAGGAAGTCCAAAAAACCCTCATCACTGCAGCAAGCAAGCAACTACCACAAGCCCCTTCAAAGCCAGTGGCAGCAGCAGCAGCAATGTAAACTGAGGCACAGAACGAGGCTTCCCAGCATCCCAACAGGTTGGGTAAAGCTTGCCCCAGACTCCACGGGAGCAGAACTTGATCCCACTAAACCATGGAGGCCCTGAGCAAAGCTGTGCTCTTCAGCAGCAGTGCAGCACAGCATCCCTCCTACTTCCCTGGGTCACCTGGAGGGGCTCTGTAGGTGACACACACCCCACCCAACTAGCAGAGCTTGCTATGGGGACACAGCTTACACAAAAGACTGCTCCACAAAGCACATGGGAATAGTTTTAAACTTTCTTATCATGTTGCTGAATTAATTCTTCTGGTTTTGTTTTGTTGTTTTGTTGTTTTGTTGTTTTTTTTTTTTCCTGGGTTCTCTCTACCTTCATTTCCTTCCTAAAAATCCTTCAAGAACTCATTACTGCTGGAGTTTTGAGCTCCAGAGTGGGCCTTCAGCTACTTGGTCAGTTCTATCAAAATTTCACCACCTCTCAAGTGCTCTTGCAGACGAATTTTTAAGAAATATGTAAATTCCCCAGGCTCAAAAGTTTAGGTTCATCTCAGAGGAACTTTTTAAGGGATGCAAATGCTCCTGGTTCCCTTTCCAATTCCCAAGCCAGTTTTGCCCTGGAAGCTACTTGTGATGCTTTCTGAAGTGGGCTTTAAGATCACATGGCATCAGAAAAAATTTGCCATGAAGTCCCAACCTTTCCCCTTCGGTTCACAGCTATGTAGTTCCCAAATCCCAGGTCCTCTGCATTTCCCTTGCACTTTTAATGTGCACTCCTCTAATCTTCATTTAATGCAGGCAGCTGGCTGCAAATACCCCCAAACAATGACTTTAATCCTAAGTATCCTGAAGCCCCCTTTCCTTCCCACACCAAAACTGAAGGAAAAAAATTAAAAAGAACAGCCTCAAGACAGCAAGATGGAGAAATCCAAGCCATCCACTGGGCCAAAGGATCAGAAAGACACAATAAGCTAAATTTTGCCGGGTTTGCTAATTAAAAACGGAAGCTACCCCACTTCGGAGCCAAGGCAGGGAGGTGGGGGGACTTCTCATGCTATTCAAAAAAATCGGCTTCCAACTGGGACCATATTCACTCCACATTAATTGTCATTCCAACTACGAGTGTCCTAGTTTCGAAATGAAAACTACTCTCCGGTGTAGCTAGTGAAAACTAACACCAGTTTTGAGGCATTAAACAAAATTTATTGATTGCATTTTCCCACCCACTAAAACTTTAATAAGCATTAAACCTGAAACTCCTGGCCCCGTTTCCTCCCTCTACCCTCTCTCTCCATAAAAAGGGTCAGGCTCCTCTATATGGAGATTAGGACTTAATGTTTGGTATTTGTTTATGAGCCTATCAATTGCCTTTATTTCAGGGGGGAGAAAAGCACATCTTTTTTTTAAAAAAAAAAAAAACCTCTTGTACAGGGATTAAGAGAGGGCAAAGGTTTAGGGTAGTTTGGGTGGGTGTTTTTTCCAACTGATTGTGTATTTTAGATATATGAAGGATCATGTTCACATGAATGAAAATAAGAAAATATTTCAGTTTTTGCAAGTTTCCCTCGAGTAACATAAAGTGCTATTTTTCAAAGATCCCTATTTCTCAGTAATAAGATGCAGAACTTCAAGTCTTCTCTGCTGGCTGCTTTCAGCTGTGTAAAAGGGAAAAATAATAATAATTTGGGGGCCGCTCTGTCTACATACTTAGTAAAGAAAACAAAGGTCAAACATTTGAAATGCAAAGGTCGGTGATTAAGCCCAGAAATCCATATCTATGCATCAAAATGAATAGCCAGATTTTGAGAGTGCTTAAACGATTTAAATGCAGAGCCTGACCTGGCTCAGCATCTTTTAAAACCAAGCTTGTTATTTCAGAGTCTCAAGCGAGATTTAGGTGCCAGGTACCCCAGTTGGAGAAATTTAACAGTAATCTCCTTTCAGGAAGTCTGATCCACTTTAACGTCGCAAAAGAAAAACGAAGGTTTTGTTATTTAGAAAACGCCTCTAACTAAAGCTGCAATACTTTGTCCTTGTGCTAGACTCAAGTCTTATCCTTCAGCATTATTAGAAAGAGTTGTGAGAGATGGCAAAGTAATGTCAAAAATTCTTTTTATTCCTCCTCTTTAAAGAAGGCTGCTAAAGGGATTAGACAGCTTTTGAGTTCACTGCTCTGTTAAATCAACCTTACAATATTTTTTCAGCTTGTTTGACTTGCCGTTTCTGTATACATTTGTGTTTTCACCTTTCTGCATTCAAATCCCACGCTTAGCGTTTGTTCCGCGCTTCTCACAGGAAACTTAGTCAGTTCTTTATTTGTATTAAGTCTACAGGGTTATAGAAAACAGACTTGGAAAACAATCCCTAAATTAGCAGGACTTACAGGCTTCCACGCGTACGCGCATGCACGCGGGGCATCACAGACTATCCAACCTGAATGCAGAGGTTTATCATTTCCAGCAGCAGCACCAGGGCTTCAGGTTCACCAGGAGGGACCTTTTAATGGTCTCCTGTAACCGTATCTGTTACGGCGGGGTTTGGACTCCACTTTACAAATTAAAAGAGAGTTCAAGGAAGTCATGCGTGTCTCGGTTCCCACTGCCTTCAAGCACTTTTAGTGCTCCCAAATAATCATCTACAACCTGCACTCTGTTAGGATCCAGAAATTCCAGAAGCAGGGTAGATACCTCTATGCAAAGATATTTTAGCACTGCTGTAAGGAAATGCAGAAGCTTCTGCAGAGGGCTATTTCCACCCTCCTACAAGAGGATGTGGCTGCATGAACCAGGGACCTTCCACAGGCACTTTGGGATATATTCCCCATCCTTCTGACTCTGATTTTCCCAGCTTTTCCTTTCTTTTCTCCACCAGAAAGACTTATAAATTCTTCTCTGTGCCAATGTGCCACTGAGAATTAGATGCTTTGTGATGCCAAAGATGGTCAGTGCAGCAGGCAAGCCAAGGGAGAAAGAAAACAGGCACTTCTCTCTGCCAGGTGGAAGATACAGATAATAAAAATGGAGCCCATCAGCCACCAAGGGACTGGATTTGTCTGAAAGTCAGGCACCAAAGCTCAGCTCCTGCCACGCTCCCTTGGGTGGGATGAACCACCACCTTGCACTGCTGCTCATGAAGACATGAAGCTGGACAACCTCCCTTAATGTATAACCCATAAATAGAGCAAGAGCTGCACACAGCATTCTGCCTCCTCCTCTCCCTTTCCACAGGTGTATGGCTAATCCAGGCTCATCTTTTCTTCCTGCCTGCCCTGAGACATCCTACATCACCCCTTCAACTGCTCCTTCTCATGCCCAGAACAGCTGCGCTCGAGCACTTTGTTAAGTTATTCCTGCAAAGACTGCACCTCTTGTCTGCACTTTGTTTGCTATGCACTGGGAGGGAGGGACAGAGAGGGAGAAAACCTCTACTTCAAACATTCACGAGTATTTTGAAAGCACCTGAGGAGGTTTCAGGCCCATTTTTTGCCAGAACTAACACATTCCACCCACAAGATATCTTGTTCAGAGCAGGCAGGTGACTCTTCACAGGAAGGATTCGCATGGTGTAGGGTCACCAGACCCAGGATCAGGCAGTGACCCACCACAGTGACCACAGTGGTGGATACAAACCTGTCCCTTTTTGTCCCTGCACTGAGGAGAAGTTCTGCTGTCCCCTCTTCACTTCCCTCCCCTTCATGAAGACTTTTGCGATGCAGAAGTCCACTGCCCCCTCAGATCCAAGATGCCAGCATGCCTGCACTTAAAAATAAGGCAGAAATCTCATTCCTTCACGAAATAATTCACAGGTTGGAGCCCCAGCACAACTCCATAAACACTTTCCAGGAGTTATTTTACTTTTTCAGTGGGCAGATCGCAAAGCATTTCTGTAGCAGGAAGCTTCATGTTTGGGTTTCCTTTGCCTCCTAGTTCAAATAATGGCAATACTAACTGAACCACCAGGCAAAAGAAAATTGAATGTGACCCTTCTGTCAAAACTTTGGGGGTTTCCCATTTGCTCCTCCAGCTCTCTGCCCCAATTGGAACAAGGGCAAGAGAAGATGCTGCTGTCAAGATGCCCCTCTCAGAGATACCCCAGCCTGAAAGAAAGTATCTGTAACACAGTACTATCTATTAAACTATTTAAACTCCATGGTATTTATTGTATTTATATTATATTCCAAGATGGCAGCTTGAGTGCAGGAGAGTGGTTTTACACCGTATCTTTCAAGGCTAATTCTAGTATCCCCCATTAGGTCACTTACACCCTTCTTCCCAAGCAGGGTGAACCAGGAGCCTGGAAAGTTTGAAACACATTTTTTATGCTTGATTACACATTTCAAGCATCTGACACCAGGCCCCACTCATTATATTTTGACACTGATGACTTTGGCTGAGCTGGAACAAACGCTCTGTGCTCGCTTGTCTCTCACTGCATCCCCCAGCGTTTAACTCAGAAGAAGGTAGGTGATGGATTTGTAGCAACTTTGGGCAGGGATGCAGAGAGGACACCATCTGCTCTTTCTTCCTTTCCCCCCACCCCTTCCTTTCTGTAATTAATCAGCTCACAAATCAGGAGGCAAAGTTTTCTTGCAGCCTCCTCTTGCGATCAGCCCTGCGAGGCAAAGGCTGAGGACACGATGGGGCAGCTGCAAGGCCCAAATGCTGCCCGTGGAGTTTGGAGAGCATTTGGGCCACTCAGTGGGAGCACTGGGTTCCCAGCCCTGCAGCTCATCCCACCCAGGACCCAACCCACCATATGCTGGAAGAAAGAGGCTTTTGGAATTCTCTTTGGAAAAAAAAAAAAAAATTATGCTTTCACAGAAAGCTGTGAATTCATGCATAACACACTGACTGTAAAAATGAAAAGTATTATTTTCTCCCCCAACTGCATTCAGCTTTTTTACACAGTGAATACTGGAGGTTGGAACAAGGTGATATTTAAGGTCCTGTCCAACCCAAACCATTCCATGATCCTATGGCTCTAAATACCTGCTAATTTATGTACCTCCATTTACCAGATCCCCTCACTTTTGCATGAATCCCCAGCCTATTAACATAACTATTTAAACTGGACATGTTTTCTTAAACATTCTTCTTTCATAAACTGCCAAGTGACAGTTGTTTACTGTCAACAAGCCTGGGTACTCCAAGACAGAGAGAAATATGCCCTTGCAAAAGGCAGACATATCGGCTACCAAAGGAAGATTAAAATCTGGTGTTTTTCTCCCTCCTCAGAAATGCTTTATTCGTACAGATACTCATGATACTGATCAGAAGAGATGATACTATGCCTAATTCCAATCATTCTTTTAATTAAAGAAAGGCTCATTGAGGATTTATCTTCACTTGAACATGCTAATTTGTCAGGGCACACTCAGGGCTCCTTAACCTTCTCACTGCAATTGGTTTCTCCTCTTCACTTTTTCCCTGTGACACTCCCATCTCCCAAGGCACATCTTGGTTCCTCTTACACAGATCCAGCTACTGGCTAGAAACAAAATGCTTTCCTGGGGGAATCTATAGAGAGAGAAGTTAAAAAAAAAAAATTTAAACAAAAATGAAATCACCGGTTCATTCAGGCCTTACAGTCTCCACACAATCTGCTGAAGTATTTTGCTGGGAGGGAATTGTTTGTACTTGAGCCTTGCCCATGAAAGCAGGGTTATTAAAAAAAAAAAAGAAAAAAAAAAGAAAAACAAAAAAACCCCAATCCTATGGGAAAATTTATTCTTGTGCTCTGCCTGCCCAGGAAGTGCCAGGAAAGCTCCTCCAGGGGCTCCTGTGTGGTGCAGGGTTCCAGGGCTCAGGGATTACCAACACTTTTTAGGCACAAGGTGCTGCCCACAGCCCACGGCCCTGCTGGGGCTGACACTGGTGACACGGATAAAACAGCAGCGAGGATGGGGCATGAGGGGACAGTGGCCATCAGCCCAGCTCCACAGAGGAGCTGGGGGGTGGCTGTGGCCGCTGCCTCTGGGGTTTGTGTCCAGCAGGCTCCCATCAAAGCTGGAGTTACAGAAAGCAAAGATGGGAAGTGAAGGGTTCAGCTGGTTGGAGAGGAATGGGAGGTGACTGCAAGCCAGTTCCAGGGATCTCCACCCCCAAAATGGGAGCCCCCCTTTTACTCGCCAGAGTTTCCTCTGCTTGTTAAAATGTTTGGGTCATTAGAAAACTTCCAAAACAATCCTTGCTTATGCTAAATAGCTGCTCTCACCACGATCTGTGAAGGGCTTCAGCCTGCTCTCTTGGAAATCAATGGGGGCTTTTTTTGCCTAGGATTCAATAGGCGCAAGATGAGGACCTCATTATTATTTTTACAGGACTACAAGAAGCAGAGAAGGGCAAAACCCCTAAAGAAAGCAATGACCCTCCGTACCGAGAGCCAAAGTTGCTATGAAGGATCTTTACAAGCTCTGTCAAGCATCAAAATAAAATTAAAAAATCTAATTCTTGGGATCTTTTCAGTTTTATGACAGGGGAAAGCGGAAGGCTGAGAAAGGCTGGCCTCATAATTTGGATCCAGAGACATCTCCCGTAGCTCCTTTTTACTCCAAAGAAAAGCCTTCACAGATGTGTATTTTACCTTCCCCAGGGGGAGTGACCAAGAGGGGATGAGCTGTCAGCTCAGAGTGATGCCAGTTACCCCGCCGTGCCCCACGGAAAAGAAACACCTCCAGGGCTTCACATGACCTCCTGTGCCACACACCACCATGAAACCCCCAGTAAATCCCCACTGCAGAGGCACCAGCAGCAGCACAGGGAACCAGAGGGCTCCTGGGACACGGTCCTGCTGCCAGGACCATGCCTGCATCCCATTTTCACAGAGCCATGTGCCACCTGCCTCTTGTGAGAGGAGCAGCAGAGATGCTCTTGTCCTCAGCACCCTCCCTGGAGCTCTCTGGCAGGGAAGTCCTCCCCTCCTTGCCTGTTACTTTACATCACTCCTCCCTCTTGGCACCGGTGATAATCCACCCACACACCACATCACCACCACAAGATTTGGCCCCTAAGCAATATCCAGCTATTTTGCTCTCTCCCCTACATCCAACTCGAGCCAGGTCAACTCCAAAATGCTTAAAATCCATCAAAATAAAATTCTAGCCCAATCCTTATAACCCAGCATTGGTCTCCAAAGCTTTACTGATTTAGCTACATCAGCTGCAATAATTTAGTGAGATTCCTTGTGAAAGGTAGCTCAGTGAAATCAAGGCGCAACTATAAAACACTTCACTTTCCCAGGCAAAAGTTTTAAACAGATAAACTCACAAACACCTTCATCAGCTATGAAAAAACCAACCGTTGGGAAGCCACTTCTGGAGGTCTCTGGCATGCCAGGGTGCATGATTATTGCCTGTTACTGTCTTTCCCTAAAAGTCTGGTACTCAAGGAACTTAACTGATGGCTTGGCTCCTTGGGTGAAGAGGAAATGAGAGGAAAAAAATCCAAACCAACACGCTGCTATGTGTCAGCGTGACACTTGCAGGTAGTTCAGTAGGTCAGGGTACAGCCCCGGTTGTACTGCTGCAAACAGCAGCACCGGGGTCCTGGGGCTGTGATGCTCCCAGGGGAGAGCCTTCAGCACACACAGCAGCCTGTGGAGCAGTGCCTGCTCCCAGAGAGATCCTGGGCTCTGTCCTTTCCTCACCCGAAAACTTGGAACCCTTCTCACTCGAGTTATTAATTCTTTTAACCCCTCACAACCTGCAGAAATGGCACAGCCCCAAAATCTCACAGATGCTAAACGTGTAAGCACATGGCAGTTGTTTTGCATACAGTTCTATGTGATAAAGAGATCTACTTCCAAGGTTTAATATAACCTTTTTATTTAACCAACTCGTTATCTTGCATTGTTCTTTGGATTTGAGAAATCAAGGTCAGCACACCAGACCTACCTCCACCTCTGCAATAAATACCACCCCTTTTTTAGATTAATTCATCTGAAACTGAAGCAGTTACTGGAGAAATGTTTTCTTACTTGACTGTGCTGCTATTCTTCAAAAATAGCTCTGCTACATTGAGTAACCTGAGTGTCACTGCATTAAAAAAAATATTGAAAAAAAAAAAAACTACCTCCTGGTTAGCTCCTACCCACCTGAATGCAAAAGCCCTGATAGCCTATCAGAATAATAGGGCAGGTTTACATCTGATTACCTTTCACATTTTAACTATTACGTTTACTAAAGGTTTTACTCAGCCCATATCTCACAGTTCTTGTTTGCTTTTGATACTGCAGAAACTTCCTGGTCATTGAAGCCAAGGAGCAGATACTTTAGGGGTAAGTACACCAGGAATACAGCATTCTCTGAATGAATAAAAGCCCTTCTTCACACATACAGAGCTTTAAATCACATCTATAGCACTTGGCAACCTAAGCTCTGAGAGTATGAGAAAGGAGACACTGGAGGAGTCAGCTTTACTTCAGTCAAAACAGGTTTTTTTAACAAGACCACCAGAGAAACAGCCAAAAGAGGGGAAACTACTACACTAGTACACTATGTAGGAGGCCAAGGAAAAAAATTTGGGGTGTAATAAGGTATTTCAAAGCTTTTTATGTGTTTGCAGAGAGGTGCTTTCAGATTTAATCTCCCTACAGTCTGGGCTGCCTGCTGCCACATACCATAAGTGGCTATGCTGAACCAGTGACCCATTTGCTAAAAAAAAAATAAAATAAAATAAAAAAACAACAGTGTAAGGCAAACTTTTACCAGGCACCATCCTCTCTGGCATACAGTCTGGTACATGTAGAATCAAGTTTATCACTAATCGCTATTAAAAGTGATGAAACGGCAAACACTGAAACAGCTACATCTAACCACTCTACTGAATGGCTTGGAGTCAGCAGGCAATTTCAAGGTTGGAGTGTTTTTTAAGGGTCACAAAAAAGGGAAGAGACAGGTATGCAGAGTAAGACAAACTCCCAGTGGCCCAAACTTCGTGTTTTCCAAACACGAAAAGCTACGAGCATGTAGCCAATGAGGGATGTGACAGAAATCTATTTAAACAGGGAAACAGAAGAAAAATAGCCAGATTCATAGTTTATCTGTGTATCAGGTTCAGCTGAGCTAGGAAAAACTGGGAAGGGAATCTTGACTCTATTTTCAGTATAAACATCTGAATTTGTTACAAGCCTGATGGGTCTACCTTATATATAGTAAAACTTGCCAAAAGCTAAACCATGATGACAACGCAGCCACTTCTCCGTGAAACCTAATGGCTCAGGCTCCTGCACTGAATCCTACACACTTCAATGACCAGCCAGAAAAAGCCACCAGCAGGCCATGCCCTAACCTTAGCTAAAATCAAGGTGCAGCAAATGCCTTCAGTCAGCTCTGCATGCCAATGAGAGATCACTGTCAGAAACACCTTGATCTGATGCTTCTATAAACTGAAAATTTTATTAGTTGCTCAGAAACCAGGCTGATTCCCTTTCCTTTGGAACCCCTAAGTGAACAGCAGATGTATATAGAAAGCATTCAGAAAGGACAGCTTCCTAAGCATCTAGGTGGATATCAGAGTTCACTGTTATTGACCATATTTTAAAAGGAAAAAAATTTTGTTTCTCAGCCTTATAGAAACTGGGGGGAACCCTCCTTCAGCTTTATGAAAAAAATTCAGCTTTATGCAACCAGCAGACTGGGTCCCACTGTATGGAAATGCTCTGGATACACTGGGAATGCCATAATCAAGAGTTCTTTAGCATTCACCTAATTCCAAAACCCATGTTCAGTCAGGCTTCAGGACAGGTTCACCTTTCAAACAGCACTGAGGATTCTTTTTGGAGCAAGTTGTAAAAGTTAACATGCCAGTCAGAATAGCTTACTTTAATTGCATGATTTAATTAGCAGATCAACACTTTGCTACACAATTTTCAGATCTACTTTCATCATGTTTCCTACTCAGCAGTTGCTAATAAAGTCTTAATTAAAAGAAAAAATCCTCAGATTTAATTGGAGTGACCCTTGTCAGTATGGGTAGAAGACACCATGTTATACAGCCACTACTGAATACATTGAGTCCATCTCTGCACTGGAACAGAATTTCTAATTCACTGTTTGCTAGGTAAGAAATAGATTTTTTCTTTAAAGAAGCAATGTTGCATCACCGTTTACTTATGTCTTCTAATTGCATATAGTAAAATATGTCAGTAAAATATTAAAGACTTAATTAGCTCTTTAGCTGCTGCTCCTCATGAGAAAAACTGATCAGCTTTTAATCTCAAAACTATCACTCACAGCTACCCAGTGAATCTAAAACATTTCTGGTGTAGGGTACAAAGTAAGCAGCACCATCAACACTTGAGAGACTCTTTGCAGAGGGTATGAACACATAAACCCCAAGGCCAGCTCCAGGAACAGCCAGTGCCATTTGGCACTCGCCTCAATACCCCTATAATTTCAGGATGAACTTTGAAACGCTCAGATACACAAAGCTGTGACACAGATTGGCGTACCTACACCTTGGATCCCTTGCTGAGCTCACGCTGGAAGGCTACAAGAGCCCAGTTGCCATCAGCTGCATGAAAAACACTGCAGCCGGCACATCACCACTTCTTTCCACACAAAAAAACCACAGGAATTGGTACACGCTCTCTGATTAAACTTAAACAAAATCCCCAAATGGTCCTTGTTCTGTTCTTCTGGCAAAAAAAAAAAAACCTGCCTGTGCAGTATTAACTCTGGGCGACAATTCCACTCCTTGCACAAGGAAACTTTGGTTCTTGCTCCTGACAGATTGAGAGAGCTCTCCCCTCCCCTTCCTGCACAAACCTGATCAAACATTAGCAGCTCTCTATACAACTCTTTCAAAGCGCTCAGACAGCCTCAGCAGCTAACTAGTGCAACACAAATCCTAAAGAGCCCAGAAATTGCCTTTTTCATATATACTGCGTGCAGACACAAACACAAGCCAGCTACAGGAGACAGGATGGTTATCAGAATTTCTTAAAAGTTAAATGCTGCTGTTTCAGTTAGGCTGCTTACTAAGAAAACAGCCAGCATTACTTGACATTCACAAATCGTACGAAGTAATATCTTTATCTGAATACTAATGCAAATTGGACGGGCTTTTTTATATTGATGTCTATTCTGTGGCTGCTGAATAGAGTGACCGCATGCTCAAGACTGCAAAGGAGTTCACTGACCTCCCTAATCATCTCTGTCATAGCCCCTGAATGACATACACATTCAATCCTGCCTCGCCTCTCTTACTTTCATTCATAAAAAAAAAAAAAAAAAAAGAAGAA
>VWZN01017944.1:408014-436637 GCA_013396955.1 Regulus satrapa | reverse complement strand
GCCACTCCGCGTGTTCTCCTCCTCTGCCAACTGGACTAGCTGTTTTTTAATAAAGTCAGGCTCACGTTTACACTCACGGTTACGATGATCTAGTAGTCACTGTCCCAGTTATGGTTTGGGGTGTCGCGGTCGTCTCAGAGACAAGACATCTCACTCCACACGGCCGGGGTGACATGCATCAGTTACCGCTGACAGCGAGCTGAGCTGCCTCATACAGAGAAGTCACAGCTCTGCTTTAATCCCACTTGACACAGCAGCTCATTCGCTGAAAATAGACGCAAATATTATCAGAGCTGGAAATGCTCTGCAGAAGGGGCCCCCCCCAAAAAAAAAAAAAAAACAAAAAACAAACAAACAAACAAAAAACCCAACCTGCATAAGAGTCAAGGGGAGGATTTTTGGTCAGAGGAAAGCCGGGCAGTGCCGAGGTTTGGCTCGCAGCGAGGGCAGACAGCGGGGATCGCTCCGGGCCGCTGTGCAGGGCTCGGAGTTCGCGCTGTGGTCGCTGCAACCGGGATCTGTCTTGACACCTTTATCAGGCACCGAGACTCTGACATCTCAATACTGCGGCTTTGTGTGGGGAAGCATTGAGACGGGGCTGCGGCGAGGAAATCCTACATGTCAGCGGAGACCCTCGCCAGTGACACCGTCGGTTTTAAATGAAAACAAAGCAGACACATAAATAAAATGTGCTTATTTCACCGTCACAGAAAAGCCTTGGCAGCATGTCAAACTGCATGTTTGCTCTCATAACTGCTGTGCTGGAGGTGCCAGAAAAATCGCTAAAAATTAAAACAACAACAGCAGCATAATTATAACACTGCACAAGGAGTTGTTGGCGTCATTATTTTGAAGACAAAATTGCGAAAGCAGAGCCAAATTCTTCTCTCAAGTAAAGCCACCAGGGTAAGATTATTGTTTTAGCATTATTGTTCCTATTGCTGCTAAGTGTATTTACTATTACTACCCCAGTTTTCCAAGAGGAGAGCAGCAGAGGAGGACCGGTAGCTTCCTTAATTCCGCAGATAAAGTAAAAACGTCTATGAGAATTCAGTGTTGTTTTTCACACTGTGGCTAAGTTTCAAAAGTGCCATAGTGATTGTCCCTTTCTATCAGGTGAGGGCAAACACACTCATGCTGCTCCGGGAGTAACAGGATGGAAACGGCAGATCTGAACCCAGAGAGTTTTAAGGTTGCTCGGAGATGTAAAGGTCTGCACCATGGATCAAGTTAGCTCAGCCCTTTAATGATTTTGAACTGGTTTTCATTTGGGAAAAAACCAAGAGCTTATAACATTTGGAAGCCCTTTACAACAGGAAATCAAATGTATTGGGATAGTCCTGTATGAAGGACTTCAAGGTTTGCAGCTTTTCCTACAGCGGGATATTTTTAGGTTTCCCATTTATTAACCAGGCAGAACACTCATGTGGTATTGGGGAGTGCAGACCCCATTAAGTATAGATATTTTCATGCTGCTTTGTCACTGTGGTGGCCACCGTAAGGGAGCCTAGGATGTAATGCTGTGCAGCAAAAACTGCAGCTCTGGACTGTGTCTCAGCCACATTCTTACTATTAAAAAAAAAAAAAAAAAAAGAAAAAAGAGAAAAAAATTCCATGTACATAGGCTAGTAAAGCCTGCACAACACAGTTGCATTTATTTCAGCATGTTATGCCATATGCCATATATTGGCCCCAAAGTTTTTCTTCCCCCTCAGGCTAAGAGCATGCACCCCCCTCCTCCATGCAGGGATACTCTCTCTGCCAACATGTTTGTTCTCCTTTTACCCTTTATAAGAATTCCCTGTCCAGAACTTTATATTTGTTTATCCCCTTAATATCCAAAGCTGTCTGTGATGAAAATCAACCCCCTTTCAGCAGCTCAGGGATGGTGAGTGGTTGCCCTTTTCTGAGTGAGCGGCTCCAAGCCTGTCACTGTCACACACCTCTGACTAACCCCACTGGGGGCTCAGCCACTGATGCTGGCTGTCCTGGGGCAGTTTCTGGGGAGCCTTGCAGGTCCTGGGAGCATTTGCATGGCTAAACCCCCCCCCTCCCTTTCTGCCTCTCTAAAGCCCTATCTTAGAGGGAGGCTGATAATCTCTCTATGAAAGTGCAACCTGTTGATAGTCTCAAATTAGGCTAAATGAAGACTACTGTCAAAAATCTGCTGCAAAATTGGCTCAGGGTGTGAATGCTTTCAGCAGTCCCTTCTGCCTCTCTGTCCAGGAGATGGGGACAGGACAGGCTGTCAGATGCTTTTCCCAAAGCCCTTGGGACTGAGGCTCTGGAAAGGCATGAAGGGAGAGGGGCTTTATTCATGCCAACATCACCCCTGATGATGCTGCTGTCAGAAAGCATGCGATCACTTCCCTTCCCCTGCAATCCTCTTCGTGCACAGTGCAAAGCTCTCCCCTGCACACCTGAGCTGTCAGATGTAGCAGGACAGGCAGAAGGCTCAGGCACCAGTGCTGGGCTCAACAAGGAACTTGTAAAAATGACACTGGGGATTGGTGCCCCCATGCATCCGATACTCACAAGAGCTGCTTCCTTAGCCAGCGGAAAGCAACTCCTGAATCAATACTGAGTTGGAGCAGAGCAATGAAGTAGGTGAACTTTAATTCAAATTTTAATATGCTGGTAAGTTTGATCAGAGACTCAGTCACATGAGCTGCTGAATCATATCAGGTTAGGTACGCACAATAAATATTGCCAAATATTTCTTATCAAAACTGGGTCTTGTTGGCTGACAGACTGAGTGTTGAGGCCTCACAATGCTGTAACAGGCTGCCCTTCAGCACAACCAAATGCTACGAGCTCGCATGAAACTGAATTGAAATATTGGTTCAGAGATCAGTATCAGTGTGCATGAGTAGGAGCTTGGCTGTTCACCCTTAGCATTCAAGGGTTAAATAGCATCAGTGGATGCCAGCACTGGGGTACATTTTCCAGAGCTCATGTCACTACCCATTTATATCAATAAGGTGCATTGGAACAGCTAAACCGCTTTTTATTAGCTAGCCAGCCCTTAGAATTGCAATTCCAGGCTGGTTTATTGAATTTCAAGCTCAAAAGTCATTGTTGCTAAGATTAAGGATCCAGATGATTGTCAGGGTAAACACTGCGAGCAGTCAAGCACCTTGTGAAGGATCTCTCTGTGCCTGCACCCTCTGTGAGCTGGTTGCAACACAGTCTTATCCTGTTGGATTTGTTTTCCACTGAACGGCATGGAACAGAGAAGGAAGAGGTCTCTGCAAGGAGTGAGTTGTTTTATTTGAAATAAGAATGGACAAGTGAACTGGAGAGGCATGCTGGGATCTCTTCTGCAAGAGCTGTGTATGGGGAAGTGCTGGCAGAAGTAAAATAATTTGTCAGCCCGGAAAGCAAAGCAGGCAATTGGAGAAAGTGGGAAAAAATACAACCAACCAAAAAAAAAAAAAAAAAAAAAAAAAGGAGCAAGCCTGTGGAGGGTGTGTGAGAAACAAGGATTTAAAATCAGACCTTGAGATAATGCTGACTCAGCACAGCAGCTGTGTGTGCAGCCAGGGCACTGCACCAGGGTCACAAGTGGCTCTCAGAGGTGTCACTGGCCACCTGCACGGGCTGGGTGTTTCCTGTCCTTGGAGTAAACCAGGGCAATACGCTGGAGCCTGGAGGGGACGAGACAGAGATCACTGCAGCCTGCCAGACCACATGGGGTATTTCAGGCAAACCTGAACTTATGGGTGTAGCAGGGCACCTCATTTTGAGCAGCATTTGAAATGAAGCCACAGCCTGTTTAATCCCTTTCCAGCCTGTGCAGATTGGTGCCTGCAAAGCGAAATCACGTACTACCAAGATGAGCTTCTGGGAGTCCAACAGCTGCCCTTGAAATCCCCTCTCCTGGATGTGGCCAGAGACCACCAAAGGGATCCAGCTGCCTGCTGCTGCCCATCCAGCCTGACTGCTTGCCCGCAGCTAGGACTACAGAAACTAACCTTTTCTGCAGCCCTTTAGAGCTCACACACATTGGATTCTTCCCCAGGTCCTGGCCCCACTGTATTGCCTGGCTCTCCTTTCTCCAGGGGCTCTCCCTTGTTCTGCGCTGCTCCAAGGTAGAGAAATGGATGAGTAGTGAGTGGCATGGAAGCTTTCAGAACAAGCAGCCACATCCTAAAATAAATTCAAGTTCAGGTCTTCCATCTGTTAGGGACAGCAGAATTGTGGTCAATATTAGTCATCATTGCTATGATTTTAGGCAAGCTCTTTTTCAGTGGAGGATTGACTTAATTGGGAGGAAGCTCGAATATTCAGCCGTGCTCAATTCTGCTTTCATACAGACTGTATGCTCCTGCAAGCCAGTGCTGACACAGTGCTGTGTCTGACAGCAGCCCCGCCACATCTAGAGCCTGATTTGTATGGCTGTCTTCTTGCAATTCCCATGGTAGTTTTATTTTTCCAAAGGGCATGGTGTAAGCTCTGCTCTGGGTGTATTCTGCTGCAGAGGTAGGGTGGTTGGATCAGATGTGTACAAGCATATTAAATATACAGGATGTATTACAGAATTGGGTGACTCTACAGCTTTTACTGGCCTTTGAAATAAGATGAGCAGACATATATATATATTCCAGATTCAGTGTGCATGTCCAGCAGTTCTGCAGAGGAAAAGGAATTGAGGGTCTTCACAAACAGAGATAATCCTGTAGGGGGTAGTTAAGTGTTAATATCCCTGTGGTACACTCAGTCATTCCAAAGCCCAGGAAGGTGAAATGCCTTCCCAAATATCAACTCCTTGTCTGCAGCTTGGCTTGTGGGACCATGTGCAGCTCTGTCACAATGAAGTGATAACTACCTCAGGGGTCTTGTGCTTTTGCAGGAATGTGATTCCCCTCGTGCAGCATGCTGGATGTCCACATCAAACACAACGAAGAATGCAACCTGTGGTCAGGAAGGTTTGGCCTCCATCAGCCTCAAAAGGCCTCTGCGTAGTAATTGTGGCATAAATCATTTCATTCACCATTAAGGGAAAAAAACCATTTGTGGTGTGGAAAGCATAAGTTGCATAAGAAATTGGATAGGAGGCAGGTAGGCATTGACTTCAAGACATTTCATGGAGCCAATGCCTTTCATCAACAAGGGAAATGTTTAGATGTTAATAGAACTAACAATGAAACCAGAGTTGTGTTTTGACAAGTATTTCCAGACATTCCAGGAATGCTGTGATGCCCTAGAAGCCTCCGTCCTAGGAAGGGAATTGGTTGCTTGAGTTGTAGTGCAGTTTGCAATGTTCAAGCAGCCTTTCCAGAGGAGCTGGGATGCTGCCATGGGCAGGGGCAGATGGTGGTGCTGGGGGAGATGGGCAAATAAATGGTTTTAATAAATGAGAGCACTTTCTTCCTATACTGGACAAATATCCTGTGGCCTTCTTAGAAGAGAAGTAAACTCACTGTTTTTCCTGTGATAGAAATTCTCTTCCTTATTATCTTTTTATATGGAAAAAAATTATCATTATACATTTTCCAGAGCATGGTGATGACTCCGCCCTCTATTGCAGTTTGCCCCAATTATTTTGCATATACTTTTAACCCATTTTCTCTATTTGTTCTGAAAGGAAACCCTGACTCATTTAAAACGTGACCAGAAAATTGCTGGGGGACAAGTATCCCAGGCCTGCATGGATTTGCCATGCTTTTCACAGCTAATTTTGCTTTAGGTCAATGGATCAGATGAATCATTAATAAGCATTTGGAAACCCTGGGTGCCAGGTACCGCAGATCTTGAGCACCTTGTAAAAGATTCACCGACAGGTCAAAGGTTTTTATTTGTGGAGGAGGCCCAAGGCTTACCCCCAGATTTGCCATTAACTGTGGGACTCCAGAAACTCCCTTCTCTGAGCATCTCCTCTCTCTGCGACACTGTGTTGCCCATGTAGGCTGAAAAACTCACATGATTTCAAGTGAAGTTAGCAAACACCAGAATTAGGAATGTGATGGATCTGAGCTATGGTCGATAAGAGCCTGCAGAACCTGACTTTTTGAACTTACATTTCTTCTAATGGTGCTTGTCTCTCTCTGCTGATAGTGGAGGGATCTGGGATGCTCAGCTGATGAAGGGGGGTTGTTTTTCACCCCTTTTTATCAGACTCCAGTGTTGCTTTCTGATGATGGAGAGGCTTGGAGGCTTCCCTGTGATGTAGAGAGAGAGGACTCCACTGACTCCATGGACACTGGCTGAAAATGTCACAGGTGCGTCCAAGGCAGGAGTCCCATGGTCCCCTAAGGCTTCACTTCTCCAAACTAGAGCCTTGCTGGAGCTCAGGATACGATACGTGGCCTTCATTTCATACAGCACCACTTCCCATTTGTGTATCATATTCAATCTAAAGATCACAATTTCATTGCAAACCCCACTCAAATATGTTTTCAGTACTAGGGAAAGGTAAATAGGTCCCTCTGAAATAATTTTTGCAGCCTAACTCAAGTCTTCCTTTAAAAAAAAAACCCAAAAAACAAAAACAAACAGCTGGAGTAGCCAGTGGTTTTCAGTCAGTGGTTTTCAATCTTTTTCATTTGCACACATTCACATCTTTTTACCAGCAGAGTTTCAGTCCCTCATACAGTTAAACTGAAGCCTACTGACAATATGCCTTTTTATCTTCTGAAGTTTTGTAGACCATTCAGAAGTCAGTGCACCCCAAACTACAAACCTACAAACTGCAGTGAAACAGATTGAAAGCTGCTATCTACTTATTCTCCTCTAACTAAATAGGATGGATTTTGCCATATATTTATGGGAATTGTCTGCTTCAGTCTCTAGAGTGTCTGGAATCTGTGGGCTTTCTAGTTAGGTGGGACAGACATTTTCTCCAAGGCTGGAGGCAAATATTATTTAGATAATTTCAATTATTTAGTCATGCCTCTATGTGGAGTGTAAGAACAGCTGTAACTGGGAACTATTATTAATGGACAAAATGAAGTTACTCCTCTTAATCACCAGTTTCTGTACTTGTTGCAGTGAGGGTAGAAAAAACTTTAAATTAATCAGAATAATAGCAATAATTACCAAAAGGCTTAATGTCATTTACCCAGAGATTGTTTCTTAATTGCTCATGGGAGACAGCAGCAAACAGTGCAGATCCTAGGAATCTCTGTAGCCTAGTGCAGGACAGAAATCCTCATTTTCTGTGAGGAAAAATGCACAAAGCTGGGCTCTTTGGAAGCAACCACAAGGAGGTGGCTGCAGTATCCACTCTGTCTCTTACAAGCCATGTGGTTGTGACAGCAAATTTGTGTCCTTCTCCAAATTTTAGGCGTAGTATTAATCATTTGCCACGGCAAGACAAAAGCGTTGTATATTGCCAGGAATATATTTGCTCCTCTTTCAATTGAGAACACAAGTAGGAACTTGGTTTAAAAGGGCATGTTTTCTCTGTGGCTGTTGATGCCTCAAACCATAGAAATATAAAAATATTTGTGATAGTTTGTATCTTACTACAGAGTGGAAGAGGGATAATCACTGTCAGGCTGATTTCTCTGCAGACAGCTGTGCAGCTCATAACAAGGGATATCTGCACATATAAAAAGGATACCAAAATCAAATTATCTGAACTTTGAAAATATATTCCTTTCTGCAGCTGACAGTGCTAAAGTTAACCCGGGAGCCAGAGAGCATTCTGTCTGCAAAGAAAATTAAAACCACTATTTGCTTCCAGCCATATGACTGGCTCATGGGGAAATAAGAAAGACAAGGACACTAGAGTAAAGTTATCATTTTTTCTTGAAGGCTGTGTGAAAAATTTTCAGTCACTTCTTTGCCAAAATAGTTTTGTAAATACTGGAGACGCTTGATTTTATCCACCCTGAATTCATCAAAATGTTGAAGCATGTTCTCACAGGTAGCCACAGTTAATCTGTGTAATCTTGAAATGGCTTCCAGCTTTTAGAAGTTTACATTAAGTAAAGATTATCCAATTATAGTTTTCCTTAAAGATAAGAAAGATAAAGTTGGTGGAGAGACATGCTAGATGACTGAAGTATGCTGCTTTTATTTAATATGTTTTTTGCAGTGTGCTGTCAGATGATTCAAAACTAAAGCACTGATTTTGACTATGCAGGAGTGTATGACATAACACAGTAATGAAACATAAACACAACAAAAGATTACAATCATGGTCATCACTGCTAGTGTCTCAAACATATTATGGCACTATGGATATCACCCAGAGTTATACATTAGCTTTCAAAATGCCTCACTTCATGTTTTCATTTCAGCCAATAAATTACTTGAGGCCTGACTCAGCCACTTGAAAAATAAATGTTGACTTTTCAGGAAATTGTAAGCATTACTGGAAGGTTTGAAGTCTGATGAACAGCTGGTTATGGATCATTTTGTGGGAGTAATATTGTGTTCAGAGAAATTAAAAGAGCATTCGGGAGTTTGGTGGCAGGAAATGGACTTATATGCTAACTTGGAGTTCTTTTGGTCTCTTACTATGTGTGAAATATACTGTATTTGCTTCTACCTCACTTCATCTTTAAAAAAATATTCCTTTTGTAAGCAGGCTTGGGTAGATATAAGAAACCGGGTGAATATTGGCCCCGAGAAAACCAAACATTAAGTTAATATCCCTTAAGTTAATATCCATTTCAATTGTATCAGTAAGGTATTTCATGGAATAATTGGAAAAATAAATATTAGTGTAATGTGTCAAAATGGTAATAAAAACAATTTAAAACAAGGTATTGTGGCTTATCAGAATTAACTTCCAAGCTGGAAGCCAAGGAAAAACTTACCTGCAAGTGGAAACACAGGATACACTTTAGGGAAAAGGTGTTTCTCCTGAGGATGTTTGTTCCCACGTGGCCAGGGAGGCCAGTGGCATCTTGGCTTTTATCAACAGGAGTGTGTCCAGCAGGACCAGGGCAGGGACTGTCCCCATGTCCTGGACGTGGGTCAGGCCACACCTGGAGTCCTGTGTCCAGTTCTGGGCTCCTCACCACAAGGACACGGAGATGCTGAATGTGTCCAGAGAAGGACAATGGGACTGGGGAAGGGTCTGGAGCACAAATTTTATGGGGAGCAGCTGCAGAAGCTGGGGGTGTTCAGCCTTTGGAAATGGATGCTGAAATGCCAACCATATGCTCAGGCCTGAGAGTGAACAAGGAAAATTCTCCAAATCAAACAGTCTCTTGAAGCACTTTTAACATTACAAGTGTTTGGAGCTTTTTTGGTGGATGATGCTGGAAAACTAGAGATCTACGAATTTATCTGATGTCAGTGAAGTTTTCAGGGTGAAATTTGTTTTGCCAAGAGACTGTGATGTTTGTTTGGGGGAAAAAAAAATCTGGGCTTCAGCTTCTTCCTTGTCATTAAAAATGCTGGAGGGAGGAAGACTGAAAAATGTTATTTTTCCTTTGGTTATTTTATGCAATAACAACTTGTCCTTATACTGGCTTCTTTTATTCTGTTGCACTCAGTCTTTTTCTCTCCCATCATCTGAAATGCTGAAGTTTCTCAGAAATGAGAGAAGGTACAAGAAAATGGGGAGAAGCTGAGTGGGTGGATGGATGCAGTGAGGGTCTCTGCTTACATATTCTTCACAGGGATCATTTCCACTGACTAATGAATGCAATGCTACACCTTGGCAGTGCAGTGTGCCAAGGAAATACCAGAGTTTAGCAGAAATGTGAGGATGGTGTCCAGAGTAAATGCAAATGTGAGCAGAAAACAGGGCAGGCCAAAGCCTCTATGGTGCACAACTCCATCATGGGTGGGTGATTCTTCAGAGTCTTGCAAAGCAGCCAGCAAGTCCCTCTGCAATATCAGGTGTCCTTTGCCCACAGAGGGACAAAAGCTTTGTTTTCTGACTCCCTGCTCTGACCTCCTTGGATGCTGTGAATCTTCTAAACTCCAGAGGGTTTGGTCATGTTTGTTTGCAGTTATTTTTTCTCCGAGGCCCTTCCTCAGGATTTTGTTAGCATTGCAAATTCCCATTTCACAATCTGCATTCTTCCAACAAGCAGACAAAGGCATTTGAAACTTAGCTGCATTTATCACTAATGCTCGATCTGGATGGAAGAGGGCTGGATGGATCCTGGGGCGCAGGGGTTGCGCCATCCTTACTCCATCCACCCTGGGGGAGCCGCGCTGATTTACCACAGCTGAGGATCCGCTTGGTGGAATTTAATCTGGGGAGGGTTTGGTGATGATATGATCAAAGGCAGCCTCTGCTGGGGCTGAATTCAAAAGGCTGAAGGATGGGAACACTGCGCTCTTGGGACGTGCTCTACTCTTCTTCGGGAGATGGCCGGAGAGTCCGGCTCAGCCTGTTGCACAGCAGTGCTGTTGCAGATAACAACCATCTGCATGTTTGGCAGGCTCTCTCTGGTTGCATGTCCACCCCTGAGGCAATCGCTGTCCCTTGGATGGCCTGTTAGACCAGGTTTAGGCAGACTGATAAGATTAAAGAGGTGAAAGAAAAGATACAGCAGCATTTACCCTCGAAAGCATTTGCTCAAGGGCCATCTTGCAGAGCAGTGCTAGGGAGGACCTTTGCTCCCAGCCTGGGCAGCTGGGCCCACCTCAAGAAATATGGTGAGCAGGACCAGGCAGGTTGCTCTAGCAGCTGGGAGCAGGATTGTGGCTGTGCAGACATGTCCTTGGGGGTCCAGCAGTTTTAAACTCCAAACTAGTTGCAAATAAGCAGCTACTAGTGAAGTTTTCAAGGAGCACACTAAGTTTTGGGTTGGTTTGTGGTTACCCAGCTGCGCTTCAGTCACTTAGTTTTAGCTCTGAAGGACAGTAGTGAAAACAAGCTTTAAAATTAATTATTTCCTTTTGTCTTCAGCTTCTGCTACTCACTTACAAGACTAAGACACTGAATTTGAATGCTTCCCTCACTGTCAGGTACTTAAAAAAATTTCTTAGTCCTGTCTGGCTTGAGCTGCTCTTTGAACGTCTCTTCCTCTGAGAATGTGTTGCAGCCATCCCCATCTGTATTTCCATCCAGGTGCCTGGTGGCAAGACATCCTCTGCAGATGTTCTGCTTTTATTTTTGCCATATATAATGTGTGCATTACTGGGTAATGCTGGAGTCTCAGATTTGATGAACTCTGAGGGTCCATTCTGCCATCACTGTTGTGGCTGAAGCACTGAGCAGACTAATCCAAACTGTATAACTCCAGCAGCAGCCAGGTTCAAGGTAGTGACAAAACCCATCCAAAGAAAAGGTAAGCGTGTGGGTAGTTACTCTGCTATGCTTTTGGCTTAGACTGCTGCTAATTTTATGTTTAAAGCTGCTTCAAGGTATGTCTACAGGTTATCTCTTCTACAGCAGAGCCTTTGATCAACTTCTGCACTGTCTGAAATAAACTCCTTTAGTCAGATATATAATTTTTCCCAAGGAGTTTGCATCCAAAGTCCTTTGGCTGGCCCTCTGGACCTTCAGAGGACTTTTTTCTGCTTTTCATTTGTTAACATGGGAATAACATATGAACTGGAGCCTGAGTGATGGCAATTTAAGCTGTAGGTTTTTGAGGCTCAAATCTTGGTTAACACTGCTGTGCTGACTGTGGATGTGATTTCCTTCCAGACATTCCTAGTGAGCTGCACATTGCTGCCAAGATATGTAAATTGCCTCACTTAGATTCCTTTGCTTTCTAATATCACATTGAGTTAGGCATTACCTGGCTTCTCATTAAGTTTGTTTTTTTAAAAATAGCTAATTATTTAACTGCCTTTTCTGCTGATCTGAACAACATTTTGAGCTCTGTTTATATGTGAGCTCAGTTCTCATCTAAAAACTGTGCTGCTAGTAAAATCTGAGTGATGCAGAGCACTGCTGCTGAGCCACATGAGGCCTGTGTTGCATCTATGTGTGCTTTTTCTCCTGATGAAGTCCTGGGCAATGCCAAGGAGAAGTGAAGAAAAATAACCTTGCGTGACGTTAGTTGCCTGTATGAAGGCATTTAAAGATGCACTCTGCACCTTGATATAAAACATTAGTAATGCTCCTTCATTTTGCTGGCATAGAGAAACAGGGTGAATCACCACAATGGCATTATCTGAGACAAATAAAACATATTTAACAATTCCTTCAAAGCCAGTGACCTCTGTAGACATGCCACAGTCAGGACTGCTGGTCATATTTTACTAATGTAATTCCTAGAGAGAAGTGTCTCTTTCCTTAAATAGATCTGCTGGCTCTAGGGAAAGAGGCTGGAAGAGTAAAGTTGGTAATGGTTAATGGGTGGAGCTCACAGGGAAACAACCCAGCCAAGCACCTCAGAGCCTCAAATGGGAATCAGTTCAATCTGAAACTGACCTTGAGAGATTGTTCTCCAAACCCTGTGTTGCAAAAGTGTTAGCTGTTCTTGACAAAAGGAAGGTAGATATTTGATTACAAAGCTTTTTCCTCAGTTGTTTAATTAAGAGAATTAATGATTAATTTCATCAGCAGTTTCTGGGTTGTTCTGTAGGTGCCCTGTGGCTGAAGGACAGCAAAACTGTGTGAGCCTTTGGCTAGGGACAGCCATCATTTATTGTGCATTTTGCTTTTATCAGCATTTTCAATAATTGAATCAATTTCTGATAGGAATTACTCACCCTCCCTCTTCACCCAGAAGTCAATATTTGCAGCAGTCAGTTTTCTTTGAGTACACTGATGCTTTCCTGATTTGGATCCCTCTGTGCTATGTCTGGGCCATCATGGTTTGGTTCTTCAGAAGGAAATAAAAATGCAATTCTGGGGATGCACAGATGCCTTAAAGGCTTGGCTTTTGGGACTCTCCAGTCTTCAGAGGCTGTGGATCTGCTTGGAAAATATGTCCATCTGCCATTTGTTGCTTGTGGAAATTGTATACTTAACTTCTAGGCTTCCAGAAAGTTAACCAGTGTAAGAAACAGCACTGAAATCTCTGGTTTCCTTTGAGTTCATCATGATGTCCACCTCTGAGCACTTTGGAAACTCCTCCCCTGATAAAAACGGAAGGTATCAGCCCTCTGTTGAAGCTCTGTCTGTAGAAGGGTCTAAAGCTGCACCCCATCACTGGCTGCAGGTTTGTGTAGGCACTTGATAGGGGTAGGCATCCCCTCCAAAGGATTCGGACTGGTGTCCCCCACAGGGTGAGGGACCTGATGGAAGGGGATTTTCAGGCTCCTAAGACTCTTTCAGGGAATGCCCTTGACTGAAGCATTGCTGGCTTTAGGTCAAAAAGCTGATTCAGTAGAAGTCTAAACTTCTGTCCTTATGGTGTTTAGGAAACATCCTGATTTACTTAATTTAAACAAAGGCAGATATCCGGTTAAAACCCCTGGAGCTGCAGCCAAGAAGTGCCTTATTTCAGCACTGCGCTTGCAGCGACGGCTACCCAGCATAAAAACATGGTTCAGGGGAATAAGAGTATTAAGAAAATAAATGGATGTAATACTTGAATTAGACGCAGATTTGAAATATGTGAGGAAAGATGAAGCAAACTGAAAGAGCTGACAAAGAATAAATAGACAGGACCTGGTGACAGCATGCTCAAGCTGGGCTTCTGCACAGTGTATGGTTTTTTATTTTGTATTTGATTTCTTCCCTCGAACTGTGTAGGTGAGAAAGAGGCTTGCACTGCTAGAGATCTTGAAAAGAATATGCACAAGTGTGATCCATGGTGTGAAGAGGCCACAAGTAGCTGAAAAAGGGAGCTGCAGGAGAAGACTTCACTGTTGTTATTGGGCACACTAAAGAAGATTGGATATGGGCAGGTTAGGGAGAGTGATAGCATGTATTTGAGACAAATCAATGCTTTCTCAGGTTACTCTTGCATGCTGGCCAGATGCCTGCTGGCCAGATGGATACTTCATGTCTCCAGCACCACTATCTATCTCACTAGCATGAATGGATATCATGGTTTAACCCCAGCCAGCAGCTCAGCCCCACAGAGCTGCTCACTCACCTCTCAGTGGGGTGGGGGAGAGAATCAGAAGAATAAAAGAGAGACATGGGTTTTTTTCTCATGGGTTGAGATAAAGACAGTTTAATGGATAAAGCAAAAGCCCCCCACACAAGCAAAGCAGAGCAAGGAATAAATCCACCACTTTCCCAGGCAGGTGTTCAGCCATCCCCAGGACAGCCGGGCTCCGTCGCACGTCATGGTGACTTGGGAAGACAAATGCCACCCTCCAGACAACCGCCCTTCCTCCTCCTGCCCCCAGCTTTGTACCCTGAGCATGATGCCATGTACATGGTGTGGAACATCCTTGGGTCATCTGGGGTCAGCTGCCCCAGCTGTGTCCCCTCCCAGCTCCTTGTGCACCCCCAGCCTCTCGCTGCTGGGGAGGGGTGAGGAGCAGAAAAGGCCTTGGCTGTGTGTGAGTCCTGCTCAGCAAAAACAAAAACACCCCTGGGTTATCAGCACTGTTTCCAGCACCAAATCCAAAACACAGCCCCATACCAGCTTCTATTATGAAGATTAACTCTGTTCCAGCCAAAGTCAGCACTGTGGGTCTGTCAATACATATTACCATGGGTTTGGAAAGGCTGGAAGGGGTTAGATGCCCTCCCTGGGCTCATACAGGAGATTTGGCATAAAGACCCCATCTCCCCAAACCCACATCTTAATGAAACAAGTATGTGGAACTGTACAAAAAATTGTGAAGGTCAAAAAAATTGTAGAAGACCTTGAGAGGTCAGTGAGTCCTTCCCGCAGGCTCTCCACTGCTTAATGAAAATAGTTGATCTTGTCCCTCTCTGACACGGCTCTGGGTCACTGCTTTCGGAAGTGAAACTGATTTGGTAGTGGGGTAGGGAGGAGGGTGATTTCTTGGTTTATTTTCTGCCTCTTTCTAGTGGCTGAGACTCATCCCTGATTAGGATATCATGTGTGAGTCTGACTGCAGCCTGGAGTGGCACCCTTTGTCCCTGCTGTTGCTGGGACGGGGGAGATTGTCAGGAGAATCAGTGGGTCTGCTGAGATGGCAGGATCAGACTCCATGTCCCTTGATTCCACACTTTGTAGAGTCCCTAGCACTGAGATTTGAGTCATGGGCTTTTCTTTGCCTTAAGCTAATGATAGGAGCTGGAGTCGTCCTGGCTCTGAGGTTAGACTCATCTGGTATAAAAAAAGGCAAGTTCAGAACAGGCCACCCTCAGACTCTAAACAAGAATGCTGTCGCTCAGTTTATGAATTCAAGATGTCAGGTTTTACATCCCCAGATCTATTTTCTGCTATGGTTTCTATTCAAGAAGGGCTGTGCCTGTGTAATGAGGAGCAGCTGATGAGGTCTTACAGCTCAGCATTACGCAACCAAAATCAATCACATGTTATGCAGGAGCCCCTGGAATGGCACAGAGAGGAGCTCAGCCTGGGGCCAGCCCTGTTTTGGAAGCCTCCACATCATTCCTATGTCTGTCTGACAGCTCTCAAGTGTATGGATAGGGACAGGATTTGCTGCCT
Source organism: Regulus satrapa (assembly GCA_013396955.1). Lineage (NCBI taxonomy): Eukaryota > Metazoa > Chordata > Aves > Passeriformes > Regulidae > Regulus > Regulus satrapa. The sequence continues at coordinate 421,224 of VWZN01017944.1, read as the reverse complement.
TTTTTCTCTGAGGGCAAGTTGAGAAACCTGGCCATCCTGATTTTCTTTCCAAAGCCCCTAAAATCTACTCTCTCAGGATGTTATGGTGTCCCTTGGGACAGAGCTGTGCTTTAGCAGTGACCCTGCCTCATCTTCCAGGCAAGGTAAGCCTTCTGAGTGTAGATAACATCTTTAATTAATCTTATTTTGGTCTAATAAAAAAAAAAAAATCTCACCTCTCCCCACATCTGCTTCTTCTCCTGAGGGCACTGTGGGTACTACAGCACCTAAGCACTTCTCCTGGGATCAAAAAGCCCAGACCCCACATCAACCCTCCTGGCAGCAGCTCAATGTGGTCTCTCTCTTAATCCCCTTGATCTCCTTAATTCCCCCAAGAAAAGGGTGCCAGGGAGCTGATGAGTTGATCTAGGTAAACAATGGCGTTTCATGTTCCAAGAATGATAAATAAATTGCTTCAGGTCAAACCAAAACAAATTATTTGCATTTTCTTGGCAAACCGAGAGAAAAAAAAGGAAGAGATTCCTGTAGGGTCAAGACCAAATATTTTCTTCAGTCCAAACCCCAAATGTTTTATTGCATTTATTAACCTTTTCATTCAACTTTGTTTTCTTTTGATTTATATTAGTTTGTAAAACAAAAAGGCTGTTTGGGACCCGAATGGGAAAATGTCGAAATGAAACATTTTTGTATTTCAGAAAAAAAACCCAACCCATTTTGTTTAGAAGATTTTGAAACAATGTGTTTTGAAATTTTTTCAGAATTCTCCTCCCACTCTATTCTCTTTGTTTCCCTTTTTTAATTTCCCCCCTCTGGCTGAAACTATTAGCCCAGATCACTCTGAATTTGCAAGCAAATTATACTTCCAAAAATCTTTAATTTCTGGTTTACTTGCTCTTACTGAAAAGAAAAAAACCCAACCTGGATTCAAACAAATATGTAATGCCCTGCAGTACCTCTGAGAATCAGCTCTGGATGCTGCTGTCATGTGGATGGGGAGGAAGAGCAGCTGGGTGCCTCTGAAATGCACTTTGCATTGGCCCAGGACAAGGACAACGTGCTCTGCCTTTGAAACCTCACCTATGCTGCAACCACTGGATTTTTCTTACTCTGGAGGGCACAAGTGCCAAATTGGTGTTGCCTCCTCATCCCCCTCTTCAGCTGTCCAACCTCCAGCAAACCTGGTGGGGATGATGAGTTCCTCACTAGCCCCAAGCAAGGTGCTCCTGAGGGGTGGAGGTGATGCAGTTGGTGAGATTGGTTACTCCAGGGATTGCTGGGATCCCTGAGAAATTCCTGAGGAGCAGGTTGTAAATGCCTTAAATATCACCTTGTTTCAACCCCTTCCACTGGACCAAGCTGCTGTCCAAACTGCCTGTGGCCATTGTGTTGAAGCCATTTCCACAGCCCCTGTGGCACCCAGGGCCTGCAGTGCTGTCTGCCTGGAGCTGATCCAGGCTGCTTGGCCTCTCTGGGCAGCCAAACCCGTCTTTGGGTACAAGGCCCTGGGATGTCACCACCTTGGGAAGCGCAGTCTGGGGTGCTCGGAGCTCCACAGCAAGCTTCACCGTGAGCTGTGCCCTGAGACAGGCAGCCTGGGCTTTTTGTCTCTAAACAGGGCAGCCTCTACCAGCAACACTCAAATCTGAGAGGGAGGAGGCAGGAGGAAGAGAAGGAGCAGGAGTATGACCCTCAGTGAGATCACTGTGCCATGCCACACGGGCTACAAGAGACAAAAGCCACCTTTGAAGATTACTGCTTTCACTTTTATCCAGCTGCAGTTCAGACCTTTCTCTGTTCCCTCTGCTGGTATTGTTCCTGTTCTGTTCTTGCCCACAAGAAGAATGGCATGAAATATGAGAGTGAGAATAATTTTTTTTTAATTTGGTTTTTTGTTTTTTTTTTTTGGGTTTGGGTTTTTTTGCCTTTTTTTTTTTTTTTTTTTTTAATAAAGCAACAAAATAGCCAACAAATTGGTTCTTTGAAACTGATGGGGTGGAAGGAGTCAACTGGAAATAATTTTTGCTATATAGCCTTAAGACTAGTTCCCTTAATACCCTGGCAAACAAGTAATAGATTTTCTTTTGCATTTATAAAAAAAACAGTTGCCTTTTTATTTTAGAATATTTGGGCAAGTAAGCACAGACTAGTCTGTGGGACAAAGAGTCGTGGCAGTGATGGGGGGGGTATAAGCATAGTTAGGATTTTTTAACTCTCGTGTGAGAGAGCTCAGGGAATGCAAGGAGGGGTGTGGTGGGAAGGGATGAGGTTGTGTTGTGTGTGATGGTGCCCTTTGCATGGACATCCATGGAGGGAGAGCCCAGCTGTCTGCAGCTCCCTCGAGGAATTTTTGGGACTGCATCCTTGCTGCTGCCAGCCTTTTGCTTATTGTCTCTACATTCAGAGACCACAGTAGTTTTTGCCACAGAAACAGCAAAATTAATCTCCAAACTCTGGAGCAGCCCTGTCGCAGAAGTATTTGAGTGCCCTGATGGCTGTAGGCAATGAGGAATGGTATTTCACCCCCGAGGCAGACTTAGAGTTTCACAGAAGCACTTAAGGAGCATCAAGTGGGAATATGCCTGGCTCAGCCATGGGTTGGCGCTTCACCATCTGCCAGTCCCCTGCATCCCACCTTCACCAGCGACTGGGACCTCTGCACCTCTGCCATAACACCTTCTGCCAAAACTGGGGGACTCTGCCAGGATCATACAGGAAGTTTGTGGCAAGGAAGTGAGTCCAGAACCTGCCTCTTTGCCTTCCTCTCCTTTCCTAACCTCAGTACTTGTCCTTTCCTTTTAATCTGCTGATCCACACGCAGTGCAGCGGGGCACACGTACATTCAGAGGGTGTAGGAGACGACTGAAGGAGGACAAAAAGAAGACATTTGGGTTTGGTAGCATTTTACATCCACTTGGCACCACTTGGAATAACTGCATGCAGTGCAGAGCAGTGGAGAAATAGGCTCCCTTACCATGGGGCTATTATATTACATATCCCCTAAAACAAGCCCTTCATTTTGCTCATTAAAATCAGGCATGCTTGTTTGTTGGAGTTCAGCATTACAGTATTTCTTCTATTTGTGGGTTTAGCTATAAAACCGAAAGAAAACTTTTCTTATGGTTAATTTTCCTTTTAATTGCTTGTAGTAGAGTCCTTCTGACTCCAGACTGTTTCTATAATTACTGGACTGCATTCTTGCCCCCTGTACCTCTTTTATAGGGTAGGAGCACTATTTGCCTCTCCTGGGTCCAGAATCCTTGTTGAGATGAAACTGTAGAAATGCAAACACAAATGAAGGCTCTCAGCTTGAGTGTTTTTTATTCTTGTAGCCAAACTGAAAATGGCCTTTTCCTTTTTATCTCTAGAAATAAAATAATTTTTTAAAAATCCATTTAAGATTCCTTTCTTGCATTCTGGGTCTACAGTTGGGTGAGAGGCTCTGCTCTGGCTGCAGTGAGAGGATGGGGTCTCCAAAGTGGTTGAGAGTTCTGCTTTGGCCACCAAGCACACTTTGCTGTGTGGCCCATAGCTCTTCCCAGCAGGCAGGGCTTCATGGCAGAGCAAAGTGAAGCTCAGCACAACAGCCTTCCCAGGCTCCCCGTCCCAGCAGAGCTGCTTCTCTGTCCTGCTCCAGGCCATAAACCCTGGCTGCATTGTCAAACCATCTGAGCAGCATTTCACAGCTCTTTGTAGTTCAGTAACACCAAGCTGGTCTTCAGGGATAGTTGGAGATGTCTGCTCTTTGGGGCAGGTGAAGGACTTCTTTGGAAGGCAATATTTGGGATGTTTTTTGTCTGCACCTCCATTGCAGGAGGGAAGCAGTGCTTCAGCTCCAATGTCTGTTAGCTGTCTCTCTACCTCTCTCCTTTTTGGAGGATTGTTCATATCTCAAGTAATTTTTCCCACTCCTCATGTGCCAGAAACTGATCTCTGCTCACTACAGCTATGAACAGTATGAAAAAAAAATCAGTTGAATTCTCTACCTGGTGCTGTCCACAATGATTCTAATAGTGAGCTCAAAGCATTGCCTCAATATTGGGGTAAGCCAGCTGACAGGACTTGCACCCTAATTTTCATCAGCCCAAACTGCACAGAGTCAAGTTCCCCTTAATCTCTCTGAAATACAGTTACTGCTGCCAGCAAGGTGGCAAGGACACCCAGGGCTGAGGAATTCCTGCCATGGATTAGGTTAGCCATGAGCAAGTATGACCAGCAGTAGCTCAGGTAAAAGGAGTTGAAATCTATTGAATCTAGAGATAGGAGCTCAGATCAGCTCCTATCTCTAGATTGCTCTGTCCCAATGGTTACTGGAAAAGGGCAGGTTTACCTGAAGGCACAGCAGGTGGGACAATGAGGGCAGACTCACAGCTCTGGAGGAGCTGTGGACACCTTTCCAAGAAAACACAGTGAGCCTCCGTGGACATCTCACCATGGAGAGACAAAAGATGAGGCACTGACTGAACGCTTCGCATGGTTTGTTCCAGCCAGAAGCAGCCTCAAAGTGGCTGGCTGTGCTGCAAAGGGAGTGCAGGCCGTGCTGGTTGGGTTGAAGGTGGGGTGTCTCTGGCTACCCTGCCATGCAGGAAGCACTTCCCAGGCTGCACAGAGTCCTTGAGCAGAAGTGACTGCAAAACCCATCTCACACCCAGCCAGGAAGGGGATGAGACTCCTCTAGGGATGCAACACTGGGAGGGGACTTTGATGGTTCCCATTTTTCACCTTGGTCAGCTGCACATCTGGTCTCAGCTGTGGATCTCTCATCTCTCTGCTTGTGCTTTTGCCATATGTCTCTGAGCTTGTGACAGCTTGGTTCGTGCTCCAGGGTAATGCTTATTTACTGGCAGTAGGTTCAGCAGTTGCCAGGGTAGACAAAGTTATTTGCAGAGTTTCTATTTCCTAATCGTCTTATAATGCAGCCCACTGTTGATAGTTTGTTTGAAAAGTCACTTTTCATATATAAACATATTCCAGTCAGTTATTATTTGCTTTTCTAACTCCTGTTATCAATAGAATTTATTATTAACACGCCTCCCCACTTCATTAGAAAATGTTGTTCTGGAATATTTTTGTGTCTGAAAATGATAAATATTGAGATTTCTGCTTTTTATATTTGTGAAAGGGCAATTCATTTATTCAAGTGCTCAACTTTTGACCCGATCTTTGGAGTAGTCACTTCTGCTGGTTGAATTATTCATTGTGAATAAATTATCCCATGGATTTATCCCCTCCTGTTTGTGAAGCGTATGCTGAGTAATCCTGATTTCTGAGAACAGAACCATCATTTGCGAGAATTCACTGAATAGTTGCATATCCGATGCTTTCCACAGCAGCCACAGTCTGGTCGCCTCCTTCCCCCGTCTGCTTTCCTGGAGACAGCCAGGAGACCTGAAATGGAGGGGGAAGATTAAAGACAAGACCCTTTTTCTGGGAAAATAAGACCACCCTATGTACACATCAGCCTGAAGGGGCTGGGATTGAAGTCAATGGAGCAGATCCTACCTCCCACGTCCATCTCCTTTGCTTGAAGTGTCTCCACTTCTACATTTGGCCCAACATGTGTAATTTAAGTTCTAGAAATCGGGAAGAAAAAAAAGGAAATCAGCATAAAACCTAAATACAAATCCATTCTGCAGACAGCCATGCTTTCAAGCAAGGTCCTAAGGAATGTTTTTCGTCACTCCCAGTGAAACTCTAAGACTTTCATCTCTAACTGCTGGCAGAGCTGCAGATGAAAGGCTCCTGACGTGGAGCTCAGCTTTTGATCTCCCCATTGCCTGCATGCTTGGCCGAGGAGCGCTGCTGCAGCTCCATGTCCCTCTTCCAAAAGAAAACAAGTGTTTTCTTTGCCTCTCCCCATTTAATATTATCCCAGTTTACCCAGGGGATGGACAGCCCTATTTTCTGAGGGTCAAATATTATGACAGCTTAGGATATCAGTGTTCTCACAGTACTTCTGGCAGTTGTCTTCCAAAATAACTTCACTTGTCCTTTTTAAGGAATAAACTTCCCAGGATACTTCAGCTGTGATTCTTGCTGGGTTTTGGGGAGGGTTTTTCTCTGAGGAATGGGGTTCAGAGCTTTATTTATTTTTTCAGAGGAAAACTGGCTGTCTTGAGACACCTCTTAAATGAAACATGGAGCATTGCCAATCTCTGTGGAAGACAAACAGCCTTGATGATGCTAAGCTATCACTTGCTGTTGGAATTGGGGGCCAAGGACTAAAGAAGTGAAGTAGGAAGGATTTCCAGTGTGTATGATACACTGCTGGGAATGGTCTAAGTGAGGGCTGCTCATCGCTTAGAGGTCTTGCAGGTAAAATTAGGGAGGGGGGAGCTGATTTTCCACTGTTGCATATGGTATCCTTTGCTTCTAGAGAAATGGAATATAAACCTCTGATATGCCAGAAGTCTCTGTTCAGAAGTTGGTATTGATTTACACCCACTTAGCACTCAATTTGTGCTGGCTTAAACATCTGCTTAAGACAGTGGCAAATCAGGATAATTTTGTGGTAGTCCTTAAGTCTAGTAATAATGTAATCAAGAGTAATGACCCGGGAGGACTGGCTTTTTTTTTTGTTTTGTGCCTGCATTTGCTCTTCATCCTCAGTGGAAAGGGAGTTGTTGTGAGGAAGGACCAGCAGATGCTCAGGGCATCTCCTGGTACAGCTCCCATGCCTCCCATGGCTGGGCAGACTCATCATCTCATGCTCTGAGATATGTTAAAACCCTCCACAAAGTAACAAGATGCAGAAAGCTAGTTTTAATTAGAAGGAAAAGTGTATTTTAAGAGCATTTCAGCTAATGCATCCTAAAGCCTCCCGAAGAGGGGACCAGTTATATTTTTGCACCTGCTGTGTTACTGAGGGGAGCTCCCAGGGATTTCTCTGATCAGCTGATGCCTATGCACAATTTTAACCATCTCAATTAGGACTTCTGGCAATTTTAATGAATATATTACATGCATTTTAAAGCCCAATTGAGTGAGGCTCTATGTCTCCAGTAGTGAGAGGGAGTAAAGTGGTTATAGGTTTATATAGTATATAGATTTATAGGTTTATATAGGTCGGGAAGGTCATGCCATGGCATGACTCTCTGGACACATTTAGCAAAGTGGTTAAAGAAAAAAGGGGTAACTTGTCTGGCATAAGTTGTGCCATTTCTGGGATCATGCTGGGGGCACACCTGCTCACTCCTGCAGGACTTCTAACTTTCTCTCACTGATGGACAAGAAGACACAAGTTGTCTCTGCCTCCCTGAGTCTCTCCAGAGTCTCTCCAGATTTTCTCTTTATTCTCCTGTTTGGGTTCCTCCCAGGCTTCCCCGAAATACCTGCAAAGATGTGTGATGTTCACCAACGTCCAGAACAGTCAGTGAGTGAAATACCTTAGAGCCAGTACAGATGTGCCTCGAGCACCTGGTGAATGGGAAGGGCGGAGCTCATCCCATGTCCCTTGTTGCACACTGAACTCAAATGCTGTTCCCCTTTTTGCTGTGGGATTCTCAGCACATGAGCAGCCCAGTTTTTCTTCCCTCTGTTTAGTCAGTATGGCAGCACTGTTCCTCCTTTGGGACTCAAAGGATACCCCAGAAGCACTTGGATGCTGCTGCACCCACATAATTCCTTGTACCTTCCATGCACTGAAGGCCTGGCATAATTTTTCAGAGACAAAATCCCATTCCAAAAATTGTGTCAGGTGCTGTGAGGTTTTGCTGAAACACCCCTTTCAGATTTATAAGCCTGACAAATAATTTTTGTTTTTTCTCAGTTTCTGGCCATCTGCTGATCCTCTCTAAATATAGCTGATATAGTGCTTTGTCTTAACAAGGAATAAGACACACATTTACACACAACCCGTAAGAGGGTGCATATGAAAGGTATAAGGAAACAGAGCTGGCCAGGACCCATGAATCACACAGAACAGTGTAGCTAAATGTGCTGTGGGATCAATTCACTCTAAGGGCTGAATAATCTTCCAAAACAGCCTGACACCCACTAAAGGCCACGTTGGTGACATTGCTTATCTCTCCTAGTTGTCTCTCCTCTCATAGGATTTAGCATCCCTGAGAGTGGTTGCACTCAACTCAGCTTTCACCTTTCCAGCAAGGTGCCAGATGGCTTGAGGATTGTGCGCCATGTTAAAAAAAGAGGAAAAGGAAGGAAAAAAAAAGAGGATAAGGAAGGAAGGAAGGAAGGAAGGAAGGAAGGAAGGAAGGAAGGAAGAAAGGAAGGAAGGAAGGAAGGAAGGAAGGAAGGAAGGAAGGAAGGAAGAAAGGAAGGAAGGAAGGAAGGAAGGAAGGATTTTTGCTATATGTTTTATCAAATTGTATGCACACAGGAAATGTCTAACATCTGCAGAAGTGAACATTCAAACATACTGGGTTATAAACTGGTCCGTCAGCTGGGAAACAGCCCAATCACCATGCTGATACCCTCATACCCCTGCTCCTCTTCACTCCTAAACAGTATTCAAGTCCTTGGCATAAGGGTGTGTATTCCTCTTACATAGCTCACAACTAGGAGCTGCCATTTTTGCATATAAATATTTCCCCTTCTGTTTCTGGCCATTGAAGCTCTGAATGCATTTGCTCTTGGATTTTGCAATAAAGGGAGTTCTTGGCAATTTATTTTTCCTCCCTGCCTTGTGAATTCAGTGTTGGCTTGTAGGCAGTCCCTGCAGGAAGACACAGACAAACAAAGGACACAGCATCACCCCAGGACATAAAAAAATGGCCCTTGCCTGGTTTTGTAGCCTGAGAAACCATGGCCAGACCCTGCCAGGGGATGGGAAGGACAGGGTTTGGGTTTCTCTCCAGAGAGCTGAGTCTGTGAACACAGTCTAATGAGACTGGGCTGGAGCATTTTGAGGCTGCTCCTCTCCCCAGGACTTGCCTAAGCTAAGCGGGATGAGTGGCAGATTTCTTCTCTGAGACCAGTGAGGAAAAAAAATCTTCCATTGCTGCAAAGCAGCCTCAGGAGAGCATCTCCGTGACTGCTCCTCCATCCTGGAACCAAGAGCCTCTGCAGCTTTTTCATGTCTCTGTGTGATGGTCAACGTCAGTATCCCCAGCCAGGGAGGATCCCTTGCCCATGCCCTGCCCTGTCCCCTTGCCTGCCCTCTCTGCACAAGCCCCTGAAGTGCACGAGTGGCACTCGGGCAGAAGTTCTGTGGCTCCTACAGTGCTCCACAGTGTCCTGAAACCCCACAGGCAGGGCCCTGCGTGGAGGAGCAGACATTGTGGCCCATTGTGCCTTGACAAGGACTGGAAGACAGTAAACAAATAAATCAAAAATAATTGAAATGACACCATGGGAAATTACTCCTTGGGGCTCGCAAGCAGACAACTTCTTCCCGAGGAAAGTTACTGGGGACGCTGCGTTGGAGATGTCAGAGTAGTGACAACAAAACCCAAACCCATCCCAAACCAGGGAGTGTTTTACTTTAACTAACGGGTCCCTTTTAAGTGTAGGATATCAACATTGTGTTTGAATGGGGGCACTGTAGGAGCCCAAACTTGCCATACATGTATTTCCAAACCTACCACCTTCTGTAGAAACATCAAGGGAATACATTTGAATGGAAATAAATTCAGCTAACGCCTATTGATGCAAATGGGTAATTTCAAGTGCATTAAAGAATGCGGCCAGAAACGCTTCAGCAAACAATCCAGATCATGTTTTAATTAAGGTATTTTCTTTCTTCTTCTTTCTTTTTTCTTTCTTCCTTTTTTTGTCCCCTCCATTTGCGGGCACAATAGCAAAGAATCCTCTCGGTGCCTGAGAAGACAAAATTACACCTAAAAACCAAAGCTGTCTAAAAACATGTGCTTTGATAAACATACATGGACATGAATTTAATTGTGCCCGTGTGCTTTCACTGTGCAAAGGTGACAGCTGAGCCAATCATCTAACTAATTAACATACACTGCAAACGAGATTCTTCTTTTCTCAGGCCCGGGACAGATGGCCTATGCCACTCAGCCAGCTTCCTGCACCTAATCCCCTGCTCCTATTTGCTCCAGTGGCTGCAGATATTTGCATTCACTCAACAATAACCCATTGAAACAAATCACTCCCTTTTTTCTTGCCACCTCCAAGAAAGCCCTACACGCCCCTGCCGATGTGGAAACGCTGCCACAAAAGAACCAATTATTATTTACAGGAAAATATCAGAAAAAGGAAAAAAAAGGCAAAAAACAAAAAACCCCAGAAAAAACAGGATTGTTGCTAAAAATAAAACAAGCCTTTAAAAAAAATGGGGGTGGAGGGGGAGGGGAAGAAATAAAATAACATTTCTGAAAGGGTTTAGTTCATAAGGGCTGTATTCAGAGTGCCTGGAGCAGGTTTGCATATTTTTTTGCCTGCTCCTGTTGTCATTGAATCCAATAGTGTGCTTTACTTGTTAACAAGTTTTATGCTTTATTTTGGACAATCGTTTTCTGCCTTGGCCAACAATACAGATTCAGATTTGTTTTCTAACAGTCCCTTTTCCAGTGGCCCACCCATTGCCAAGAATAAAAACGGTTGTAAAGCAAGATTTATTCTCAACAATATGTTTTATCTAAGCACATCCCTAGATGCTCCATGGAGAAATCCAGGACTGCGTAGCCTGAGGCTGCATTTTGTGTGTTGGAAGATTCTGGTGCTGCGACATCCCCAGCTGCTTCCCACCACCAACTGTTGCTGTCCCCTGGAGGTCCAGGGTGGACTCTTAGGAGGGGGTTCTGAAGGGTGGACAGACCTTAGAGTGGGGTAATAAAGCTGCCTTCGGTATTGTTGGTGGTTTTGGGCACCCTACTCCCCTATCCCACAGCCCAGAGTTGCAGAAGTCTTCACAGTTTTCTCACAAGTCGAGGCGTGCTGGTTTTTTTGGATCCCATGAAAAAAGCAGTTTTAAAAATACGGTGGAGTGTGTGCTCTGATGCCCTGCAGTGGGTTTTCAAGGATGCAGAGGCTTTGCCATGGCTGTGAGAAGAGTCCTCATCCAAGCTCTGGAAAGAGGCAGCTCCCAGAGCCCTTTGGCAGAGCAGAGCAAGGAGTACACAGTGATGAGGAAGAAAAAATGTAAAACCAATGTGGCATCGTGGTGATCAAAGGGAAAATATTTTGGGAAAATCCTTCAAAATGTACTGATAAAATCTAAGGATAAATTCCTCTAGAAAGGCTTCTTCAGACAATCATTAATGCTTGGGTACAAACCAAGACTGCTAGGTCCCAACAACACACCTGTGACATGTCTCAAGTTTTGGTAAAAAAACATTACAAGCTGCTTGCATAAGGTTTGAAATTATTGCTTTGGGGTTGGCTTGTTTGGTTAGTTTGCTCTGGTTTTTTTTATAGAGAGGATGTTGAAAATATCTGACATCCAAAGTCCTTCCCTGTGTTAGTTTTGGTGCAACTTTAATCAGTGGTATTTTCGGTGCAATTTTAATTCGTTTCATCACATTTGTGCTGTACTTTATTTCAGCTGACTGAGGTGATCCCAGCAATTGATTCAAGTGCTGAGTGATACGACCAATTAACCAAGTCTTCCTCCCCGGATTATGAGATACAAAAACATCTACTCTTGGGGGTGGCACAACTGTCTGCATGGATTCGTGTTTGGCTATTGGTCCCTTGGAGGAGCCCTTCTGTGAAAAAAAAAAAAGGCATTCTGACATCCATCTGCCCTGATGTATTGGTTCATATAGTGGGATCTCAATCCTTGATAGGTTAATACCAGCATTAAAATAGTATTAATCACACTCAAGAAGGAGCCTGCAGTGACAAATTGAATAGCCTTCTCTCCCTCTTGCAGTCTCAGTTCAGTAGAAACATTTGTAATGGTTCTGAAGGATTACAAACTTCAGATTTTCAATTAAATTCCACAGGAGTAACCACTGAAAATTTTAAGATACAATTCCAGACCAAGGTCTGTCAGCAAATGTTTCCAGATCCATCAGAAGAATTCAGTGCTTGAACATTTGCTTCTAGTTTGAGATCTTTGCCCAGGCTTTGTGTCCAGGCACTCGTGTGCGTTGCTGGTGAAATGGGGATTTGCAGAGATGTACACAGCCTGTCCCTGTGGACAGGTAGGTCAGGACTCCAGGGCAAATCTGCCCCCTTAAAGGTGCAGCAAGAGTACTTTATAACACAAAACAGAGTTTCCCAGCTATCTCAAACCCCAGATACTTTTACTTATTTTCACAAAATTTATACTTCTTCTCTGTCTGTTGTCAGTCACATGGGGAGACCAAAGCAGAAGAGGAGAGGCTCTTCTCCATATATTTCCAGTTAGACCAGAGCGATGACAAGCAACGTCTGAGCAGGCTGTGATGAAACTTCCTGCTTGGCTGTGCAGTTTTTCTCCTTGCAGATCAGCAGCCACACTACAGGGTCCTCCTGTGACCTGCATCTCCTCAACCTCAATTCCCAAAGGTTGGGTGGCCTAACTAAAACCAACAGAAAATAAGAATGCAATTTTGCACACTGCACCTCAGCCTACAGGCTGTTTTGATCATTCTTATCGACTTTTCCACACTTCTAATATCTTTTTCCACATCCATCCGGCATGGGAATGGTTACAGGAACGCAACAAAGAAACCCATTACAGGGGTGGTGGGCCTGCTTGCTATTCCCTCTTATCTTTCCAACAGATCCAGTCCCTCCACAGAGGCAGGAATCCATCCCTGCTATTTTTCCCCTGGAGCAGTCTCCTACTCCAGTAATCGAAATGAATATGCAAGGTAGAAAGATTGCAGCCCGGTGAAAAGCTGTGCTCTCCTTTGCATCCTAAATACCCACTGATCTCTCTGAAAAAAATAACTTCTCAGAGGGACTGCACGAATTCACTTGGTTTGCACGCAAGTAAAAGAAACCCAACAACAACAAGAAAACCCCCACCCGTACTTTTAAGACGGAGCTATTTTTCATAGCAGAGCTTTTAAAAATCCTTATAAATGCGAGATGCCAGTGGTTTCTCATGAAAACAAAAGATCCCGGGGCTTAGCTCTCTGCTGAGAGGGGAGGAAGCGCCAGGCTAGGAGTGAGGGAACATTCAATCGGGCTGCTCTGACAGCTTTATAGCCCCGATACAATGGGCAGAGCCCCGGTCCCGATGAGCCCCACGCCGGGGGCCCGGCCTCGCCCCCCGGCTCCGCTCCGCCGCTGCCCGGCCCGGCCCCGCACACCTTCCTGGGACCCCCGCCAGAAAAAGAAAAAAAAAAGAAAAAAA
>VWZN01017944.1:324244-407971 GCA_013396955.1 Regulus satrapa | reverse complement strand
TCTTTAGCAAAACAAAAGGACTCCCATAATCTACTTATTGTGCCTCATTAGGATTGCGGGCGCCCTCTTCTAATGGGAAAGTTATAGGATCAAGCCGGCGGCGCGCTGCGGGGTTACCGCGCCCGGTAATAAAGACATTTTTTTTCCCCGTTCATGTCCAAGCATGACAAGACACAGCGGCTCGCTCCCGAGAAGCCGCTTGACATCTTCATTGTTCTACCTTCGCCGCTAAACACTGGTTGGGTTTTTTCTTTGTTTTGTTTTGTTTTGTTTTGTTTTTTTTCTTTTTTCCCCCTAGCGTATCTTGGGGCGAGCGTCGCGAATCCCGGCTTTTCCAGGGAGAGGGGTTTTGGTTCGGGCTTTTGTCCCCTCCCGGCCGCAGAAGGGTTGCTCAGGCAGCATCTCTGCTCATTTTCAAAGGAGAGCCCTGGGCAGATGTTATCAGGGTTAGTTTATATAAATCCGAGCCTAGGTTAATTCAGAAAATATGTCGTTTCTGCAACAGCTGTGAAGCGCACAATGTTATCGGGCTCCTGATATGCGGGCACTTAGATAACATGACAGTCCCTAGGTGATAGGGTCATATCAACCTTTGATGCCGAAACACATGCAAATTCCCCTTAGAGTTGGAAATGCAGTGCTTCTGGGGGCTGTTTAAAGAAGACATTGTTCAGATAGTGTTTCTCACTGAAGCTGCAGTTTCTTATTTCCAAAGGAGAGGAGCCAGCTCTGTCGGATATTACAGAAGCCCCTTAGAAACATTTGAGAGAGAGCTTAAAATTAACCATTATAGCCCAATTTAAATGGATTTATGGAGCATAAAATAAAACAAAAACTTGGCTTGTTTAAGAAACTGCAGAGTCAAAAATCTGACGTGCTCAGTAAATGCAGCAGCCAGAGTCGTGCTGCAGAAAACATTTGTGAAACACTGAGCATTTGACTTTTTCTTCATATGTAATTTAATTCTAATGGACCGTTTTGTGTCATCAGTTTTGAAGTGAGAATACTTGACGTCTTCAGGGGAAGGGCTTGAAAAAACAGTGACATGGTAAGGACACCAGGATTTCAAAACCCTTCAGCAAGCTAAAAAGGCCTCAGTCAGAGCACTTTATTTAGGCGAAGCACAGAGGTTTCCAGCATCTGAACTCAGACTAACCACACAGTCTGTTTCAAAAAAACATTTAAAAGTAGATGATCCTTGTAGAAAACACATGTATTATGTAATGGTTCATGACAACGCTGCCTTTCAATTTGTTGAAACACATTTGAATCAGTGTTGATGACTATCACTCCCAGGGGACACTGGGGAAGGAATTTTGGATGGTGCAAGGTCATTCCCTGCTATGCCTGAGATAAACCTCCCTTTTCCAAATGCTCTAATCTTTTCCTGCTCTCCTAGTGCTTACAGAAAATCACTATGGCTTCTTAATTAAGACAATTTATGGTCAGTATTTGTTCTACTCAAAGATAAATCCAAGTTATAATCTCATCTGAGGAGGAACTATCTGTATGGTGGTAAAATTTTAAAAAAAAGTTTTAGACTATGATATTCATATCAGGTCATTTTTATATTGCCAGCATGGTAATATTAAGGTGGATTTCTCTTTTGGTTTCTTTTTTACCCCCATACCTTTTTGGAACACCCCTTGCACACACAGTCACTGGAAGCAGGTGTGTGAGGGTTTCTGTGAGGGATTCTGGTGGGTGATGAAGAGCCCAGGTCTCTGAGCCCTGGCAGTGCTGCTGCCAGGTGACACATAACCCAGATCTTCTCACCACGTGCAAGCGTTTGCTCTCCAATAAATGCAATTCCAAACGCGGTCCGCCCTTACATGCACAGAGCCTTCCAGCCAAACGCTGTCGCCAGCAGATATGGCCTTCCCAGGAATGCCAGGAGGAGCAGTCACTGTTCTTTGGAAGCATTTAGTGGAACAGCCAGAGTGGGGGAGCATCAACTGGTGAAGGACGGCCAGGGTGTGTACCCTGGGAAGATGCTGCCCTTTCGGGCTAAGCAGATATATTTTGCAGAGCTCTAGGCAATGACAAGTCTTGGAATCTCAGGGCTAATGTTTCACCCAGTAGCCTGCAAGGAGACCAAATTTCTTGGAAATACAACATTTCTCATGGGTGTCCCATGAGCAAATTATTCTCGCTGAATCCACTGAGCTGTCCCATCCTAGGAGAGCAAATAAACAACAAAACACAACCAAAAATGAAGTCGAGATGTGCTGGCACAAAGAGCAATGCATGGGCTGAACCTGGAGTGATGCCATTTTCCTTAATCTGCTTGTAGGGAGGTAACAAATATCCCGTTTCTCTTGTGTATCAGCAGCTTTGAGGCCTCTTTGTAAGCAGAGCTAAAGTCAAGTGCATCAGTAATGCCTGTTATTGTGGCAGACACCACAGAGAGAGCATTAGGAGCTCCCTCCTCACCCAGGGAACACAAACCAGGGTGTGTTTATGGCCCAATAATTGCTTGTTTGTGTAAAGTAATAACGTCCCTGTTTGGCTTTTAGACCAATTAGTAGAATAAAGGTGGTAAAAACACCAACATAATTAGTCTAATGACTATAAACCACTGACACTAAGTGTAAAATCTCTAGCCTTTTTGACACCCCGGTTTTATAGTGCAATATAAGGAGGGCAGTAACGTTAGCATGCGGGGGGAGTTCCTCTGCTTTTGTAGCTGACTTTGAATGCCCCTGCACAATCTGATGTGTTGCGATCGCCTGGGGTGGCTGGCTGTGGCCTCATATTAAAGGAAAGTTGCCTCTCCTAATTATTCCTTGTACTGCTTTTCCCCCTTACTAATTAAGAGTGGCAGAGAGATTTGATTAACATGTTTTCCTAGTAGTTAAAAAAAGCCAAAAATCGAACCTCTACCCACCCTAGATCCCCAGGCTGAAACAGATGCTGCTCCTCGCATCCGGGGTTTCATTGCTTTATCAATATGTCACCAGCTGAGATTGCCAGGGACTTGCTACCAGCAGTGGAAGGCATTAAAAATCCATCTTCTAGTGCCAGCCACAATGCCAGGACTGTGTTGGGTGGGCAAACAGGAGAGTTATCTGGATGTGCAGCTCCCTCTGAAAACATGAACAGCTTCACTGTGGCACCGCAGCTCCCTTCCCAGTGCAGTTCAAAAGTGACTGCAGATTGGGAAGGCCAAGATTCACCCTAGGATAATTATTCATCTGGAGACTCTTGAAAAATGCAGTGCAAGTTCTTTTGGGGGTCTCTCCTCCTGGTGTGAAAACCTCTTTGGTTCTTTCAGTGCTGGAGCCAGCCTGTGCTGGGAATGCTGTGCCACACCATCCCTTTGTGTTGTACTCACGGCAGCAAAACTGCTATTGCTAAATCCATCCTTCTTCAGGGAGCTGATTTCTACTGGAAAAATCCACTTTTCAATGCACAGGAGCAGCACCCCTGGGAGGCCCTGCTGCATCACCCAGTGGCACTGAGTGCTTAGAGCAGTGAAGTCCCATGTTCCTGCGCCAGCGGTGGAGATTTCATCACAAGACACATTTCACAGCACAGCAGAAATGTTCTGATGTGTTTTTCAGTGTGTTGTCTGACCACAGCCTGGGGCAATTGGTGGATACCTCAGATATCCCTCATGAGCATGGGGGATGAAGAGGCATTGCAACCCCAGCCTCTAGCTCTGAAAGTTCCTGAATTTGCCCCTATGATCCTGGACATGATTACCTTTATGATCTCTGCTTTTGCTCCATTTCCACACCTCAACACCTGCCCTGGCACAACTCCCTGAAGAAGAGGCTCTCGCATCTGTTCAAGGCTGTGGGGGAAAACCAGCTGTCTCATTTTAGCTGTAAATCAATGGCTCAGCTCAACCTGGTTTTTAAGTCTGCCCCAGAGGACTCTAAGGGCATGGGGGCATCTGCAAACAGCAGAGAGTCACCCTTGATTCTCAGATGTTGGTTATTGCACCCACTGCTGGTTCTGCTGTCCAACAAACCCACCAGCAGGATTTGGTTTCCTCCTGATCCATTAGAGAAGATGTTCTGTGGCTGCCTTTGCAGAGGAGCAGAATAACCAGACAAAATAACAGGGACCTTTCACGAGGCAAATTATATAATAATACTTTAAACTTTTAAAATTTTTTTTTTTCCTCTAAGGACAGAGCTAATAAAAAGGAATTAGGAGTGGTAGGATTTTGACCATAAGTTTAAACTTCTCAATGCTTAGGACTCCCTGGATTCAGGCTAGTTTTGCTGAGGGTTTTTATAATTTTTTAATAGTTTAAAAAGACATGCAAACCATAGTTTGTTGAATTAAAGATGATAGTAAAGAGGGTATCTCTTGCTCAGAAAGCTCAGCTTTGGGGTTTTGAAGAATTTATCTTTTAGCAAGAGGTCCATCTTTCTTCCAGCCTCTGCTGAAGCTCAGCCCTGATGCTCTGGACTGCTCTCTTTCCATGGCTTATCTAAAAAAAGGTTCTGCCTTCCTTCACTCTTTTCAGATCAAAGGGAACTTTATCAGTTTACAAAGCATCCCTGTTTCTTTCCTGTCTCCCAACACCTCTGTGTCACTAACCTTCCCTCCAGGGTCAAGGAATTGGGACCCAGGCTGCTGGGAGCAGTGGTTCCCTTGAACAAGGGTGGCTATGGAGGTCTTCAGCACTGAATTAGAAAATCATGCCTAAGTTGCTTAGTCTGATGATACAGGCCACCAAACATTTCTGGCAGAAGATCACTGAACCCAGGGAGTTCCCGAGGGATTCAATTTGACCCCCTGTCCTTGCTGTGCACTGCAGGGAAGAAAAACATAAAAGGCATAAAAATGTAAGTTAGAGTGTCACCCTTTGCTTTGAGTTTCCTGCCTTTTGTCAGGCTAAGTGCTGAATGCCATTTAAATGCAAGTTTTCCATAGGAGAATCCTCCCCCAGCCAGGCTTGCATGGGAAGTTTTGCAGTGCCCATTGCCTGCATGGGCTCATCCAAAATTGCCATCAGAGAGGTCACTTCATCTCGGGGTTCCATTATGGGTGGGCGATGTTTCCTTGAGGGACAGAGCAAAGAGGGGAGGAAGCACTCTGTCCTCTGACAGGTTTTGTCCCACAGTAGTACTACTTAACCACTTTCTGCCTCAGTTTACCTGCCAATTCAACAGTTAACAACAGGTGCTGTGGGGACATTACAAATCCATAGCATTTCCAAGTGCCTGAACACCCCTTGTGGGTTGCGCTTAGGTTGGAACATCTTCTTCAAAAATCTCTTTTGCTAATGCTGCAATTTTTTCCTTGCCAAGATGTCCAGATGGATCTTAGTTAAAAAATAAAATTGATATTTTTTTTTGCTAGATTCTCATTACAGTATGTTACTGATAGAACACTTGCTTCTTAAATATTTTCTCCTTTCCACACCACCCCTGTCTTGCCCCTAAGCAGATTCTCAATTAACCACAAAAACAGATTCTCAATTAGGAATGGGCAAAACTCACAGGCTCATTTTCACGAATTTATATGGCTGGTCAATGTTTTTCTGTCTCAGATGATATTTTTCATTGGTTTTCAATTAAATAAAAGCATCTGCTCCCTGGAAAAAATGTTTCAGCACAACTGAAGCTACAAACCAGTCTTGTTCTTTGGTAAAATATATGCTGTGTCTTTTTTTCTGTTGGTGGTGACCCTAATTTTTGACCTTAATTTTTCCCAGAGGTTATTGAATCCTGAAATTTCTCACTGGTTTAGTAAGGCATGAGGTAAGAACCCTCTCTAAAAGCCAAACACATGAAAATAAGTGAGAATGCAGTTATTCAAGTGTAGACACCTCTGCTCCCCAATCCTACATTATTGACTGGATATACCTGATTGCACCTGGTTTCACCTGGTGAGCACACAGGTTGTCCTTCACCTTTTAGGCTTTAGTAGAAATCCAGAATAATTCCATCAGACCAATGGAGCTGTACCCAGAGAAGGCATGTGATTTTATGGCTGAAATTCCTGCCTGAGCAGGAATTCCTGCACTGTGATTCATGCTGTAACTTGGAAACACGGTGGATGTGCTGAAGGCCAGATTATCCCAGGAAAAAACCCAATTGACCTTCGTATTGGTCCCTCATTCTTTCTAGTGGTGGCTCTGAGCACAGTCCAGGAAGGACAGAGAGGGACTGATTCACCTTCACCACTGCTGAGCTCATGCAAGCCCCAGGCAAAGCTGCTTTCTCGGGAAGCCGAGGTGAGAATTTGTCTGCCCAGGTGAGACCATCCTTCCTATTGTAATTTCATATTTGAAAACTGCAGCCCTGGCCTAAAGCCTGTTTTCAGGATTCCAGCCTGTGCCAGGCCAGCCCTGGAGCAGCAGGAAGGTGGGACAGCCTGTCCCTTGGTGCTGGGATCTGCGGCTGGGTTTAAGCACCGGATTAGCTGCAGAATAGCTAAGCTCCTATAAGGCTTGGGAAAACATGCTGCCCTTCCATGCTTAGTGGGTTTGCCAGGCTCTCCTGTCACTTAGAATGAATGGGGAGAGAAATCATTATTTAATTATCTGGGAAGCCCTTTAAAAGACTAATCAGCAAGGAATTTCTCTCCAGTAGTAACAGCTGGCTCTCACACTATGAGTCACAAAGAGAGATATTAAAAGGCTGTTTTTCTCAGTTAGTGAACTTATTAACTGTGCTCTTCTCTTTCATAGAAATGCTGCTTTGTTCTCTAACAATGGTCCCCAGCCCTTGAGAAACATGACAGCATGCTGAAGGGGATGGGGGGCTGTCTTACTGTAAGTTGGGGGTTACCTACTCCAGGATCTCACACTGCAAATGCCAGTTCTGCTTTCTTGGGGGGTTCAGATGAGGCTCTTCCCTGCAGCCAGGTGGCAGAGGGGTCTGTCGTGAGAGGAGTCAAATAGAGGATGCACAGCAATTCATGTAGTGACAGCCAGCAATTCACTTCCCTGTTGCCCTTGCAACTAGGAAAAATTGCATCCAAGCTGGCTTCCCCTTGGAGAAGCAGTGGTTTTCCTCCAGTGTTGTGGGAATGGCAGAGAGGAATAAGCTGAAAGTGTTGGGTTGGACAGGATGAGTCTTAAGTTATCTCTGAATGGGACATGGAAATAGAAAGGGAAGAGGTGTTCTTTCCAGGACAATAGCTCTCAGTGGATGCTCCTGCTCAGGGCTGTGAATTGTCACCAAGTTAGGAAGACCTGACCCAGCTCTGCCCAGAAACCTCTCTGCACCAGCTCCCCTCATGCCAGTGTTCAACAGTGCATTCAGGAATTATAGCAGCCACAGGGCATTAAACCTCAGTGCAAGGAAATGGTTTTAAGTTCAAGTGGCATCTAAAGTGACATTAAATGAGGGAAGCCATGTCTCAGGCAGTCCTGTCCCTATCTCTGGGCTTACATTTTGGGCACCAGATTTGCTCTCCTCTGCAATCTGCAGTTGTGTAATGAGCACTTCAAAATTCAGCAGACCCCATCAGCCCCTCCAGGTCTGTCAGCCAGACCCTTGGCCTTATCAGAGCTTTGCAGAGGGAAGAGCTGCCTTCCTTCCCTGAGCCTGTCAGCCCTCAGAGGGTTTAAACATGTAGCTCTCCAAACACGCCTGGTCCAACAGTGCAGTGTAGTTGCTGTGGGAGTGTAGGGATGAGGACCAGATCCCTCCAGGAAACTGGGGCACAAATGACTGGAGAGGTGCTGGTTGTGTGGGAGAGCAGTTGAACAGGGGCCAGGGGTGTGTCTGGTGGGGACCTGAGGTGTTGGGGTGTACATGTGTGGCTGTGTACCTCTGTGGGTGGGAAGGAAGGGAGGAAGGACTGAAGGGGAATGGGATTACAGTACACTGAATAGCCATTCCCATATGCACAGTGATTTGCTGCTTACAATTTTTCTTCAGAAATATTTTTCTCTGTGCATGTGTATACATTTCAGACCTCCAAAAGAGACTTCCCTCCCCACCAAGATCAAGCATTTAAATGTGAAAGATATTTACAGGGTCAAATTGAATTCCTACTATTTGAGCCAGTGTCTCAGCACAACAGAGAGGAGGAATGTCTGTCCAGGTGACATTGGCCTCTCTGCTGCAGGGAAAAATGAGCAATAATGTTTACCTTGCACAGACAAAGCCAGTATGAACACAACCATCCTCTCCTCTCCTCTTCTGGGGCCCTTGCTGAAGACAGACGGCTCAGCAGTCTGGCAGTAATGGATAAATCTCAAAGGGCAATATTTCAGCTTATATAAGGGGATGGGGCTTCCTGCCAAAAGAGCTTCTACAATTTACATCAGGGAGGATTTGGCTGGAGATAAATCAGGTAATCATTCTCTTGGAGGAGCTGCGGTACCATCAGCTCTCACCTGTCTGCTCATCATCAGAGCCAAGCCATCCTCCCTGGGGCAGCTCCAGGTATGAATTGCACATTTGGGGTGCTTTGGGAGAGGGAGGCCCTGGCAGTGATGAGAGGCATTGGCAAACTGAAGCGTGCATAAACATTGGAGAAATAGGTGTTTAACTGGAGTGCTTTCCCTTAGAGAGGAGACCCCACCAGGTGAGTGAATTACCCCAAGAGATCCATGTTCAGCTCCCTGCTTTGCCTCTTTTTTTCTGTGGCATCAGTCTCTTAGTCTTGGTCTGCTGCCTGCCAGCATCCCCTTCAGTGTCCTGGCCTGTAGGTTGAGAATAAAGCAGGACTTCTCCTGTTTGCCCTGTCTGTGCAAGAGATGGGATGGAAAGCAGGGCAAGCGGTGACCAGTGCTTCTATCTCCTCTGGCTCCCATCCCTGCACAGATGTTGCTGGGGGAACACACACCATCGTGGTGGGATTCTGCGGGCTCAGCCTTCCCTCCTGCTCCTGGACAAATCTGGGAGAGCTGGTGAGTCAGAGCTGTCTGCACCAGGGCTTGTCCTGGGGCTGCTCTGATGGAGCTGCTGGAGCCCGCCCTGCCTCACAGCCCTGCCTCCAGCTGCAGCTTTGGTAGTAGACACACATTTCCAACTCCCAGCTGTCTACATCTGTTCAGGAGTGGGATTTGCTCCCAAGATTTTCCCAGGTATCCACCACTTGTAATGCTCAAGCTGGTAGGGTGCAAGCCACATCACTCTGGTGCAAGCACAGCTCTGTTCCCCTCTTTCCTTCCACCGCTTTAGGAGCTTTCCCTGGAGGTGCTGGATGTAGGTGAAGCCTTGCTGAGCTGAGACTCTACCTGATGCTCACAGGGAGGTCTTCAGCAGCTAGAGATGGAGCTTCCTTTGCCCCTGCCCTGCATGCCTGCAGCTTTGTTGTATAAATGAAAAGCAATTTGCTCCTGACTGCTTGTATTTTGTTTTCATACCCAGTGGTCTCACAGCATGCATGGGAGGTATACACATGTGGAGCTCTCCAGCATCCCAAGGGAGATAATAAACCTCTAATCACTGCTGTGAAAAGAGTTCTCCTCTAGATTGCCTTGGTGTGTGTATGGGAGAAGGATACGATGGTACCTGCTAAAGAAAGGGCCTTGCTGCATATCCTGTTCCCAGATCTCCCAGGCTATTTTAAGAAACAGGGAGGAAAAGGTGTTTGAGTTTTGAAAACTGCAGCTTGATGCACACAGGTTTAAGATTTCAATCTGACCACCCTGAACTGGTTATCTGTTGCTCTGGACAAGACTGGGAGTTTGTCAAACACCTGAAGGGACCCAGCACATCAAGAAGAAGGGTTGGGGCCATTTGTGTCATCTGGGGGCTAGAGAGACACTGAAGACTGTGTCTGATGGCACTGGATGCCTGTGCATAAACAACTGAATTGAGCTGTCTTAAGTCACTGTCAGAGGAGAAGACTGAGACAAGATCTCCTGCAACAAAGGCCCGTGACTGGTTCTGCAGAGAGCACTCACATCACTGGATACTGAACAATATCAAAACATTTCTGGCCTAGGCTGCTATGAAAGCTCCTTAACAGATAAGAAAATATGTCTTTACATTTGCCATTTGATTATGAAAGGAGACATTTTAATCAACATTTGTCTGCCTGTCTGATATAGAAATAGTGTTTTATTCTGTTACACTGCTCTTATTCCTATCCTGCAGCCTGTTTGCCCACAAACAGCAGATATTATATTATCTGTAGGGAAACTGTGACTTTCTTTTCCTTGATTGGGCAGAGCTCCCATTGAAGTTCTACCAAAATTGATGAGTCCCAGCTCAGGTGAGTTTCCTGGTGGGGGTGGGTATAAAGGAAAAGGGGTCAACCATAAAAGTCTTTCAGAGCAAATTCAGAAACAAGAGGACAAGGGTGGCTGATACAAGGGGTCCGAGATACTGCCACCAGGTAGGAGGGCCTGGACCCCAAGGATGTTAGCCTGATGCAGATGTGGGTGCAGTCGCAACAAAGATGTTGAAGATGATGATGATATTTGTGAGATACACAGGGAAAATCCAGCCCTGGGACGTTGCTTCAGCCTGTCTTCTCCCTTCATCTGCTTTTGACCTGTGCAGTGAACCCGTGCGTCTCCCTGTCCTGCCGCAGCACCTTTGCCCATCTCCTCTCTGTCATGGGCACCTGCAAAGCCACCAGGAGAAGTGCACGGACTGTCCTGCTGGATGTGCCATGGGCTAGCTGATGTTTTTTCCACCCTAGGTAAATAGATGTTTTGATGCAGGAAGGCTCTTTGGGTGTGTGGTGACCTTGGATGTGTTTAGACCAGTAATTAGCTGCCTCCTGGAGAGGTGACGTGCTCTGGGCTGTGTCCTCACCTGACTGTGTCCTCAAATAGTCCTGCCGATGGGGATCCAGCCAGGATCCTGGGAGTGCTGTCTGCCCTGTGTCCTGCAGCTCAGAAGGAATGTCTGTCCAATGAATCTGTTGCTGCACATCCTTCACCTCAGGTACACAGTCTGGATACAATGCCTCAGCCCAGGAAAGCTCCAAGTGGCATTGTGGTTTGCAGCTTTCAGGCGTGACAGGTAGGGATTTATGATGCTCAGCCACACTGGTGCTGCCCACAAATTCCTCTTTGCTTTTCTTTCTGGTATTTACAGTATTCAGGACTCTCCCTGTGCTGCTGATGCTGAGGATGGATCTGATTTGTGCTATGAAGTGTTGTAAGCAGAGGGGGCTCTCAGTGCTTCAACACAGAGACACAAATATTCCCAAGTCTTAGAGATTTCAAAATTCCAAATAAAAATGCTTGGTGGCCTCCATTTCTGCAAAAACAAAGCCAGACACCAAAGGCAACTGTTTAGGAGCAAAACACAGAGCAAGATCTAAGGCCATGGCTTGATGCTATTTCTATGCCTTCTGCAACAGCTCAGTTAAAAGGCATTTTTGCAGAGAAAAACATGACACTTAAAAGGTAACATATTCTTTTCACCTTCCAGTTTCCAATTCAGTTTGTAACTTAGCCCCAAAAAGTGATCAGGGGCTGCTTTCTTTTCAGCTTAAAATCTCTTTTTTCATGCCCTGGTTGTCAGTGCTCCCAAAAAGATTAAATAAGGCAGAGGTAATGTAGATTTAAAGAATTTTCCAGATGAAGTGCCAGAGCACTTTGAACTGAAGAAGAAAGAGGTTGCTGTGAGGGGACTGGTTGGTGCTGGGGGAAGGCACTGTGGAGCTTTGCTCAGCACACTCTGTGTGGGTAAATGTGCCATGACCGTGGAGTCATGGGGGCTGGCAGAGCCCCACTAATGGCTCTGGGGCACAGCTTGCAGTGTGCTGCCCAAAATCCGCCTAACAGCACTGTGTGTCCAGTGATGTCCTTGGGGAATGGTCCTTCCTCAGAGGTGCAGAGATCTGCTGTCCATGACTGGGGGCTGGAGGAACCTTGCTCAGCTTCTGTGGTGCTGACACGCGGAGAATGAGCAATGCTGATCGGGCAGAGGGAACCTCCATCCCCCTCAGCCCTTGCCCAGAGATCCAGCTCTGCATAAAGAGCAAAACCTCTCCAAGGGGAGGTAGCGTGAGTGGAATAAGCTGGAATTACAGCAAGTGTGCTTCCTATGTCTGTTCTGTGGCTTTCTTAGCCGGAGGAGGGGCTGACAGACATCACCAGAGTCAAATGTTGCTGCTACCACCAGAAAATGAGGTATCAAGGGCAATTTCTCCTTCTTGTCCTGCAAGGGAAAGATTCCACCCAGCTCCAGCTCTGAGGATGTCTGGGCAAGAAGATGAGCTGCCACAAAGGATAAATTACTCCTGTTATCTCCAGATGGATCAGGTCTCTGACTGATGATACCAGCCCATGCGGAGGAAAGCTCTAGGGAGATTTGTGGAAGCACTTGCTCTGTAAAGCTCTAAGAAGGTGCAGAGTTACCTTCTGGCCATGGGCAGTGGGTGGAGGAACAAGATTTAATAAAAATAACAATATATTTTAAAAATTCCACTTTGTATTTCAGTAACAGCTCTTCCAACATTCCCAGGCCAAGTTAATTAATGAAAGATTCCTGGGGAGTGGGTAGGAATTCCATAGATAGGTGAAAAGAAATTTGGTGGTAGAGTGAATAAAGAATTTTGAGTCATGCAAAATGGTAAAACCCAGGACTCCAGCTTCTCTCTGGCTGTGTTTTCCATGCGCCTTTTGGCTTTCAGGAGTACTGTGTGCTCTGTGAGTTTTGTATCTTTTCTCGGGGAATCTTTGTTTGAAGAGCTGCAAGGCAGCATGGATAGCCCTCAGGAGACTGGAGCGCTTTAGGTACCCAGTGCCACGGAGCAGATCCTCATCTCTGCCTGTTCAGGCCTGCTCACCCTTCGGGGTACGTGGGTGTGAACGTGTGGGGCAGCGCAGGATTATTTGGGAGCAGAAGGTAACAACAAGCCTTGACAACAACTCAGGGGCTGATTTTCGGGTGCTCTGCACCTGCAATCCGCTTGTTTCTTTCAGAACCCTTCATCACCCTCCTGGGCAAACTTTCAGGGTGGCTGGTGACCTGGTGAGCTCTGGTGAAAAACATTTGGTTTGAAATCTAGCCATGGTTTGAATTGTGAGCTCTTGGGAAGTTTGACACTTGATGCATAGCCAGATCAAATACAAAGACACTGAGTGTATGACAACACAAGATGCTCAAATCCTGCTTCTGCAGATGTACAACACAGTTGTTTGGATCAGTTTTGGATGTCTATTTATTATTTTTTTTTATTTTATTAAGGGAGCATCCTATGCTAGTGGCAGGTGTAAGATTTTGTATTGCGTTTGGGCTCCCAGCACATCAGTCCCTGTCCTTGGCAAAATAAACAGAACTGACAGCAGATATGATGATGCTGAGCTCAGTCTTCCTTCATGACAGGCAACTCTGCAACACATGTCCAGTCCCAAAGTCACTGCTGAACAGCTGTTCCACATGTCCACCTCCATGGGATAAAAAACATTGCCCTGCAGTAATAAACTGCAGACTTACATCCAGAGATTCAGAACTGTGCTGTTGGTGGAGGATTCCTCAAGGGCATCTTTGATGACTACACAGGAGAGCAATGGGGAAGTAAAATTACCCCTTGACTCTACAGAAAGGCTCACAGCCCTTACTTCAAACAACAGGAAAGAGCCCCTGCCCATCTGAGCTGAGAGAGGCTGACTCATGGCCTCAAATATGGTGCCAAATATAGCCCTGAGTGAGTGGTCTGACAGTGTTTAACACCTCCATGAGGATCAGTCCTTCTGTCCTTCCCTGCTTCACCTTTCCAGCTCTTGTCAATCCCAGGTGCCTCTGAGGGAGGTGAGGAAACCCCAGCAAGAAAAGGAGAAAGAAAAGCTCCTCACGGGTTCTGGGGGCACCCATGGATGGCCTCAGGTGATGATCAGTCCCATGTGGGAGGGACATGAACCTGCCTGGCCACCAACAGCCCTTCTCAGACACATGAACTAACTGGGCTGTCGTGGGTTTTTCATCATTTTGAAGCAGAAAGGGCTTCATTTTTAGGGTGCTGAGCATCCAGACCCACTGAACCTCAGACCCAAATCCTCTGGGAATCACTTCTGCCTCACAAGAACAGAGCAGGCATCCATGGGCAGACAAGACTGAGGGCAAAGGCAGGGTCCTTTTAGTCTGAAAGTGTTGCAGCACAGGTTGGATTTTACCCCTGGAATGGGGCGTTGCACACTTCCTTGGGTACCCAGGACGAGACGGTCGCATCCTGCTTTCTCTGTGTCCCCTCCTTGGAGCCTTCATAAACACAGATGTTCCTTCTCCTCTGACAAAAATCATTCATGAAAAATTCAATGGGACGCTCCTTCCCCTTCTTTCTCCCTCTCGTTTTTGTTGTATTCTTGACAAGCTTGAGCTCCATAGGGGGGGAAAATAAAAGAGCAGCCCAGCCCCTGGTCCTGCCTGCATCCTGCTGCAGTGCCCATTTTACATGGTACAAAGGTCATTTAGCATAGCATGGAGCCCTCAGCAAGTTGCACAAGGCAATTTCATCTGATCCGTGATGGAATTCCACTCAGCCAAAGCCCTTATTATTATGCATTTTTTACACATTAGGATTTTCCTTTTGTTGGCAGCCAGATCTCTTCATGAGGTGTTAAAAAGTGCAGAGGGGCTCTCTGCTCCACTTCGGGTAGCTAATCCTGCCTTTAAGGCTGGGATAACTGTTTCATTAGGGGATGGGCTCAGCTTTAGAGCCACTGATGTTTGCTGACAAGGATCTCAGAAACCAGCACAAAACCTGAGATGGGAGAAAATTCATCTCTGCTTCTTGTAGGACAGCCACAACCCAGCAAGGGCCTTGGGACTGACTGTAGTTTCTTAAGTTTCTTTTCTCTTGCCTTTTTTTTTTTNTTTTTTTTTTTTTTTTTCTTTCCGAAGTTCTAACCCCTAATTTTCTAAGTGTTTTCCAAGCTGGCAAACATGTGATGACTCATTTGCACCTGTGAAAAGCAATCCTCCCAATTTGATGGATGATATTGCAAACTTTAAAAAATAAAGGTTAACTGGTAAAGTTAAATAAATAGATTCTCTCCCAGCACCGAATGATGTCGCAGGCAGAGGAAGCATCTGCTTCATGCCGATCACAGACACGTGTCTCTTGAGTAGTCAGAAAAGCAGCTTTATTAAGTAGTGTGGTCCTCAAGTAATTATTAGATAATACCTGAGCCCAAGAAAATACACAGCTTTTGTTCATAGCCCTCATAAGATAATACTGAGCTTTATTATGATGCTTCTGGCTGGAAAAATAATAAAATCCAGTCCTTTGGTCAGTAGGATATTTCAGTGATTTTAAACTGGTTCAACTTTATCACAAAAGATGAATTCAAACAGGAGCAGGTGCAGAGAAAAGCAGCTAGGATGGAGGATAATCAGAGCCTGCAAAGCCCATTTTATGAGACAGGACTAAAAGAGAATTGGCTTGTTAAGCCCAGCAAAATGAAGGGAACATGACTGCTGTCTATAAATACAGCAGGGATGTAAATACAAAGGAGGGAAAAGAGCTATTAAAGCAGAAGGCAGAGCTGGCACAAGAACAAATGGTATAAACTGGTCACTAATAAACATAGCCAGGAAACCTGAAGATGTTTTTCAGCCACCTGAGCAGAGCTGCTCTGAAACAGGCTTCCAGCAGCAGTTGGGCTGGGATGAGCTAGGATGGTGCCTGGCCAGCTCCTGGCAGGGATGGCATGTCCTGGGAGCCAGGACTGGATCCAGAGCCCTGGGAGAACCCTGCTATCCCACCTTCATCTGGCAATGCAAACGCTGCGTGACAAGTGGGGGTGGAAGAGAAAAAAAAAGATGGAAAATTGTAACAATGCTGGCAGTTTGCTGGGAAAATATCGCTTCTGGGGTAAATAATTTCTCATTGAATAGAAATAAACAGTGAGAAAAATTCAACCAGCAAGATATGGACAGATAACGAAATGTGTGGTAGCAATGACATTTTTTTTCTTGTTTATATAGGAAGCAGATAGAACTGGCATAGCTAAATAACGTAAAACCTCATTTCTTGATGACAATAAGAGTTTTCTTCCCTGAAATACAGCAAAACTCAGAAAAATTATACAGGAGAAAATCTTGTAAGTCTGGAAAGAGACCACCTCAGTTGCTAGTAATGAGCAGATGGCATTTGGTAAGTTATGAAAGGACAAACTTAGTTTATCTCTTTCTTTCTTCCATCTTCTCCATTGAAAATATAGACAAGGACTTCCCTTTGACACACTGCCCAAGGAACACGGAGAAGGGGTAAATTAGTGCAACTATTTAATTCCCTTGCTGAAAGTGCCTTTTTTTTTTCCTTTTTATTTAGACAAACGGAAAAGTTTGAGTGAATTCAGCAGTCTGGCACAGTCTCTTTGGCTAAAGCTGGTCTGCTGCATATGAAATCCTGAAACGGATTTTGGCTCAACAGAAACACACTGTTTTTGTTTTGTGAGTAAACCCCAAGTGTTATTTGGAGTCATCCTCTCACAAACACAGGCGCAGAGCAGCGTGTTTTGGTCAAGCTGATTCAGTTCCTGCCTCAGCAAAAGGATTTTAGTTAATGGGTTCTTAAGTGATCTAATGTTCATCTTGTGAATGATGAGAGGACAAAAAACCAAAAAAAAGCCTCTGTTCTGGTTTTATTTACAGACCAGAAAAAAACTCTCATATTCTGTGAAGACATGGGGATAACAGAGGGAAATAAGTGGGAGGAGATCTTGATTCCACTCTCAGCAGCTCCTCTGCCGAGTCACTGACTCTGTAAGAACAGTAAGTTTCCCTCAAGACATTGTTCCTATCCTGTTTTTCTGGTTTATCAGGTACCTCTCCAAGTTGTTTTTTTTTTTTTTCTTTGCAATTAAGAACACACTGGTCCCCCTTCAGTAATAATGAAGGCAAAGAGAGGTAATGCAAATAGTTACCAAAGGGAAGTAAAGCAAGCGTGACGCTTCTAAATAGGCAAGTAACCCCTGGTCCAGTGGCTGCAGTGTATCAACACAGGCACACATCAATACCAGTCAATGCTGTGCCAGGAGCCAGCACCCAGCGCTGTCCCACAAGCCATTACCACTCATATTTCAGCCATCCAAAAGTGTCCCAGGTTCCATGATGCACGGAGCCGTTTTTCCTATGACTCAGTTGTTAACTCAGGTAATGCCATGGAGAAATTACACAGACCCAGCATTAGTAACCAGGTAATAACCTGTTCCTAATGGTACAAATGCAAGATCAAAGGTGTTTAGAGAGGCATGGGTAAGGAAACTGCTGTGTTAAAACACAGTTAAAACTAAATGACAGCCCATTGCTAGGAGACATTTGCTGAGAGACATTTACTCAGAGGCATTTACTGTATGTATTAGAAGGGGTAATGCAAAAGGCACAAATTCATTACCTGGGTAATGACTTTACATTACTATTTGCATTCAGTGGATTGTCTCCAGGAACGATTTTTGCTCTGTCCATATGTACATACTATTATTTGTCCCTATTTGCATTCACGAAGATCAGATCTGCAGTAAAACTTGAGAGAAAGCTAGGCAGAATACAGAAATGTGGCAGTGGCTTTCAATTCTTCATTTGCTAAAAAGTGTGATGAAAAAGTACTCTAACATGCTTGCAGACTGGATGTAAAGAAGCAGCAGTGATGTGATAGGTCTGCAAGACACTGAGGTTTTGAGGGTGAGGATCTCACTGGAGGTTGTGCAGTAATTGCATGGCGTGGCAGTTGCTTTGCCCCATCGATCTCCTGAAAAATGCCTTTGAGTGAAGAAATCATCCATGATATGTACTGTACAGAGGAGAATAACTTCTGGTTTGTGAGTTTCCTGTTGGAGGGATGTACTGATAACATGCCATATGAATAAATTAATGATTAGTCTGGTGCAGGGACACTTATTGATCTGGTTTGTAAAGTGCCTTTTCTTTCTGTCCCAGAAATGCCCTTGCTGCTTCTGCTTATCCTTTAAAATTAAATTCTTGTAGGGAATGGAAATCCTCTAAATGCATTTGAACTTGAAATTAGACTTTCTATGATAAGGCCATCATCTAGAAATGGAACAGGGTGTGTATTTCCATTTAGAAGGACAGAGAGAAGGTGGGCAGGATGGGAGAGAAAAAGAAGGAAGAAAGGAGGAAGCTGGAAGGAAAGAAGCAAAATATATAAAGATGGATCAAAAGTCCAGATCCAGTTCTGGAGCCTGCCCCATACCTGTGTCAGCCTAGCTTCAAATAACCAGTTTTTATTGAGTGAATTGATATAAATTGAGATGAGGCTTTTGGTTTGGTCACAGACCCTGGGCTCCATGAGAAAATGCAAATCAAGGTGGAAATTTGAATTTCAAGTGTCCTCAGATCTGGGTGTGTTTAGATGTGCAGTTTGGCACTACCTTTCCAATAACAAGTTGCCTGAGCAGTCATTAAGCCTCAGCCCAGGGAGTGAACACTTTGCTGGCCAGGCTGTGCCTTGCAACTGGCCCATGCTGATATATCCCCCCTGCCCTTGGTGACAGCACCCTTTTTGTCCTGTACTGAGGAATATCCTTCTTCTTCCTCTCAGCCTTTATCCCACAGCCATTTTTCTGCCTCGGAGCCAGGAGGAGCCCATTGCAGAGAAAGTGCCTGGCCAGACACCCATTGGTGGACAGATCTACTGTCTGTAGAGGATCCACACATACCATACACCTAAACAGTTTTTCTGAAGTGTTGCTACACTAAAGGACTTGAGCCTGATGATGGCAGAAGTTTTGTTTGCTTCAGCCCAGTTTGGCTTTTTTTTTTTTTTTTTCCAGATCACTCCTGGTAATTACTTGTGGCCTATTTTTGTATCTTTCAGGCTAAGGCTCCTGAGGGGAGGATTCTCACTGGTCTGGGTATGAGGCTACTCCACACATGGGGAATTACACCTGGCAGAGGTTCTGGGTGAGCACATCAGCTCTGTTGGTACCTGTGTCCAGCCTGCTGAAATAGCTGCCATGAAGATGCTCAATGCTCTGTCTCGATGACTGGCGACCTGCACAGGCTGTCCAGGCTGGAAGTCAGGTGGGAGAACAGGGTGATGCTGCTCTGGGATCTGCTCCTGTGAGATGCCAGCCAAATGGGGCATAGATGTCAAGCAGCTGCTGCACTTACAGAGCTTCTTGCTTCATACTTCCCACTGTACCCAAACTACACTGCTAAAATAAGTGTCCTCTGGCTTGGATTTGACCTGAAAGCAAAACTAGACAGTGTGTTCAGATCACCAGAGCTCAGAGTGCTACATCTCCAATTCTGATCTTTTTTATTATCTATTTGTTCCTCATAAACAGTTAATAATTTCAGCCAGATGCTTTGTGTCATCTGAAATTTAGAAATCTAACACAAAAGGAGGCTAATAAATACATATATGCATAGCACTGTATCATGACTGCCTGCCCCTAGATGGTTATTGCAGGGACCCCAAATTTCATGCTGCCGAAATGTGTTTAGACAGGAATATCAATTTGAGACTTCAGTTCTGATCATGCTAGATGACTCTTAACAACCATGACCAGCCTCTCCTCAAATCATTACCATTCGTATAGCCACAAAAGGCAAACTTGATGAGAGAATGAGAAGCTAGTAGGGTCTCAGGCTAAGCATACAACAGTGGGATAGCTATAAATGAACCTTTTCAACCATAAATTACATGTGGCCAGTAATTCCCTTTTCTCCCTCTCTCCCTCCCTCCCCATCCTCCCCCTCCACTCTGAAAACCCTGGGACAAAGGCTTGCCTCTCTGAAGGATGCCTTTCTGGAGGATTAAGCAGCTTTTGTTGACAAAATACAAATTACAACTCCTTTGCTTGGTGTCCCGCCTTCTCAGCTGGGCTCCAGTCCCTGAGGGACAAGGCTCTATTACCCCTGCGTAGATGAAGAGCTCAGAATAGGCAGATGTAATTATTAACACCATTCAATGGAGTGTCTTTCTGAATTATCAATTAAAAATCTCTACTGTTTTTCCCTCACACTAAACAGAAAGCTGACAGCAGTTAATCTATTGTGCAGCAGAGCTTTATATGCATATTTAAACAGCGCGCTTCTCTGCTTTCTTATTCCAGGGGCAGTGTGGGGTGAGAGGGACTCCCATGAGGTAGCACAAAGACCCCTGTCATTTGATTGAGAGAAGAGTCTTTGGAAAAATATTGTCGCCTTCCACCCTGGCAAACAGGTCCCGTGGAGATATCCAAACAGGCCCGAGATGCTCGATATTGTGGGAGATGACAAATGAGCCTTCCCTGCTCATGCACCCTGAGCCTCTGAACAGCCCCTTTGACGTGCTGGTGTTAAAATGCAGAGTTCATGGGCAACAGACACATGAGCGTGGAGTGAAAACAGAAATTAAGCAATGTGATTAAAACCAACAGCCACGCCGGGCTGCCAAGAGCTGTCAGCTTTTGGCTGAGGGGGAAGACTGATGCACCGGGTTTTGGGGAAGGGGCTCGAGGGTGGCTCAGGAGCAGGAGATTGTGGGTAGAGTTCTGTTTACTCTCCTGCTGCCCCACAAGTGTCTCCAGTTCTCAGCAGAATGAACTGCCATGCAAACCTCCCCAGACAGCATGCTTGCACTCCGTTGAGAGCTTAAAAATTTCCATTGGTGGCACCGGGATGTTGAGCTACCACTTATTTATTGTCATGTACCACTAACCACAAGTCACCACTTGTCAGCTCCAAAGTCCAATCCTAACATTCTTAAAAATAATATTTCTTTTTCTCAAATCTTTTTTTTTTTTTTCTTTCTTTTGGGCAACTTCTCTCCAGTCATAAAGTTGGACCTATTGCTGGCACAGAGAGAACTACTGATATGTGGGCAAATGATATCAATTTTTTTCTTGTATGTATTGTGTATGACATCTTTTTTCATAGCTGGGATTCCCACCAAATCCACAAGTAGAGTAAGACAAGTTTTTAAACATTGGAAAAGTGGTATTATGCATGGCAGGAATTTCAGTTCAAGGGTTTCAATTGCCAGAGTGGTGTCAACTGAAAAAGCTTCCAAAGAAAGACAAAACAAGCCAAATTTGGGAGTATCTCTGGGTTTGGAGAAGCAGAGTTAAAAATGCTATATCAGACAGAAAAAATAATAACTGCTAGGGAGCTGGGAAAGCATTTGGGGCTGGACATGTGCCTTCTGCAGTTTAGAAGCTTATTTTATTAGCACTTAAGTCCTAGAAGTAGCACTGAACTCTTGACACATTGGACCACTTCCACCTATTGCCTAATACAACCCCTATTCTCTTTTGCTAGATCTTCAGAGTTACCAAGAGCATGCAATACCTGGGCTGGCAAATTTTTTTCCCTTTTTTCTTTTTAATGATTTAACTCCCCTTGCCCGCAAAAACCAGATCCCAGTAATGGACCCTAATGCACATGCAAGTATTTCCAAGCTGCACTGCTCTGCTCAAAAGCCTTTCTCCAAGATGAATAGCATTTGAACTTTGTCCAATTTTTCTTATGTGGTATGTGCCCTTTATTTACTCCGTCATGTATATCTCACTCCATTTAAAATATTCACAGTTTGTTTTCAGAGCTATCTGGCCGGCCTTCAGTCTGGGTTTAACAAATGTTAGACGTTATATTCACTTGCATATATCAGGTTTTGTCATGAACCAGAAGGGGAAAAAAAGAATTAAAATTTGCCCTCACCATGATTTAAATAACATGTTCAGATCCTCTATTTTTTTTTTTGTTTTAAATGCCTTCATCTCTTGGCCTTATAAGGTCCAGACTGTCTCATACTGAATTCTAGCTGGGTGGCCTCAGTCAGCCAACAGCCCTGCAAGCTCATCCCATTAAAGTCATTATGTTTACTTCTTATTTCAACAAACCAACCTGGATTTTGAGGCAGCAAAAATTGAGGGAAGAAATCCTAGGTCCATTTCAGAGAGGAAGGGTGTGATATTCAGTTGCTGCTAGGCTGCAAAATGAAAGCTCTTTGCATTTACTTCTAAAAATGCTTTTTTTTTTTTTTTTTTTTTTTTTTTTTTTTTTTTTTTTTTTTTTTTTTTTTCCCTGGCAGGGGCTGTCCTTTTTCTTACAAGATCTAAGGAACCAATCAGTTCATATCTAAGTACCACTACTTAGAGCACCTCCACACCAGACCTCTGGTCCCACTCCATGAGGAGAGTGTGCTCCTTTGTAACAGCCCTGATAACATCACTGAAATGTTTTCAGTGGTTGGGAAAACTGCTGGACAAGTCAGGGTGAAGATTCTTGTGAAGAAAATGCACCGGAGAGGGGCTCAAGGCTCATGTGCACCAGCAAGTGCTACCTTTCACACTAGGGACACAACTTTGCACAGGGGATGCCTCTGGTGCCTTGCAGGTGTAGGGAGACTGATCTCTCTCCTGGATTTGTAGTCCAGGAGTCAGAGAGAAAGGACCAGAACCTGCTGACAACAGGCCTTGAGGCAAAAACGCCCAAGTAAAGGAAGATGATTGTGAGGCTGTGCTGAAAGGGAATGAAGTAATGAAAACAAAGAAATCTGGGTTCCTGCCAGAGTGCCCTTGTTGATGGGCTGGGCTCAAGGTCCTCAGTCCCATCGCTGAATGGCTGTGCCATCATGTCACATAAGTTTCCTGTAATATCTCCTACCTTTTCCTGGGGCAGGGGTGAGCTCTCAAGGTAGGGGTAAAGAAAGGAGCTCTCAGCAGAATGGTTCTCCTGGATTGCATATAAAAAACCAGGAGTGGATGCCTGGGAGGTGTGAGGACATCTTTGTGTCCTTCAGAGCTGGACACAGCCCCAGCTACCTGTGGCTTCCCCGGGCAGTCACCTTCAGCCAATTTCCCTCTTGTCTTCCAGATAAACAGGACAATAAAAGGAAGATTGAGGAGTTGACTTGATGGAGTGTCCAAGTACATTCCAGAGATACCGGGCACTACAAGGGCTTTTCAAATTCAGCCAGAGAGCAGCACAACAAGAACCAGTAAGAAGAAGCTCAGCCTGGAATTTCAGGGCAGTCAAATTCACAGGGGAGATAAAGTGTGGAAAAACAATTAAAACAATGAAAACAGAAAGGCTGATTAGCCCTGAGCACAGAATATGGAGGGGAAGCAAGACATTTTCAAATCTATTTCAAATTCTTCACTCAGTCAAGCCTCTTTCTGGAAGGCATGTTTTGATCACAATAAAGTGATTGTCTCAACAGAAGGAAACCAGGGTGAAATCCCCATGGATGGTGATTTCCAGAAGACCTCCCCAGCTGAGCAAATGGATCTTTTAGAGTTTAACAATATCCTGAGCTTTTCATTGTCAAGATTTATTTGTATAAACTCGGTCCTGTCAGTTGTGTGGCAAGAAGTGTCAGCACTGGTCTGGCAGTTTATAGGAGAACTTTTATCCCTTTGTGTCTCACAAATGTCTCTGTGCACAGGGAGCAGGAGAAGAGGGGAGGAGAGAGTGCTGAAGTGACTCATTCCACAGAGCTGGAGAAGAGTCCCAGCAGTGTCTGGTGGAAGGCTGTACCCTGCCAGGGCTTGCAGCCGGGAAGAATTGCTTAGCCAGCGCTTCTGAGGTGAAATAGCAAAGCAGCAAATGCAAATGGGTGAGCTGGATAAATAAAAACATCCCCCGAAGCAAGCTCTAGGAAAATGGGTTCAGGCTGCTCCATCCCAGGGCATTCCTCCCACATTCCTCCTCAGCAGCAGGAGCTGGCCTTGCTGCTGGCCCTGCAGGAAGATCCAGCCTGTGTCTGGAGAGGCTCTGCAGCCACCGGGAGGAACGTGCTCATGTACCAGCTCAAACAGTACAAGACCCAGCACTTCTGCTCTAGGAATGAGCATTGATGTAGCTGTGATGTCTGTAGCTGTATTGATAGCTGTGACCTCAGGCCTCTGCCCCATGGAGGAGCTGCCCATCATTCACCTGTTTGACACCCAAGTTAACTGATAGTTTCCTTGAGGTCCTTGCAGGCTGAGGTAGGATCAGAGCAAAGGTCTGACCCTCCATAGCCAGACTCATCCAGTTTGACCCACAACTTTCAGGAAACAGAATTTGCTGCGACAGGGAGGGACCTGACTCTGGACTTTTCTTTTGGTGCTGGACTCCATACCCACATTACAAGGGAAAACAGCTTTAACCTGAAAGAGACCTGATTTAGATTAGATGTTAGGATTAAATCCTTTCCTATGAGGGTGGTGAGATTCTGGGAGAGGTTGCCCAGAGAAGTTGTGGATGCCCCATCCCTGGCAGTATTCAAGGCCAAGTTGGGTGGGGCTTTGAGTGTACTGGTCTAGTGGAAGTGTCTCTGCCCATGGCAGGGGGAATGTAAGGAATCTGTAAGGTCCCTTCCAACACAAACCATTCTATGATTTATGACATACATGCTGCATACAGATTTATGGATCTCTGTGATCGCCATAGAAGGTGTAATTTTCCAGCTTTTGTTTGTAGGTGATGTGGTGTCTGCTTCCCCTGTGCAGAGGTGCCAAGCAAAGGTGCTCTGGCTGTCCCCAGGTCACTCATGGATATAGGGAAGCATATCCTGTGCCACAGCCCTTAGTATCATTTTGCATCCTGCCAGCAGCTGTGTTTCCTACTGTTTCCTTCCAAACAGCAAGGCTCTGAGGTGTAAAAGGTGATGTTCTAACATGCTGCTGTTTACATGGCAGCTTTGTCATTCACATTTCACTGTTGCTTGAGAAGAATCCAGGCTGTGCATTCCTTGGTTGCAGCTGTAGCATCCCAAGTTTGCAAACTGGGGCCATCACTGAACGACACCATTAGAGTATTCTCAATGCTCCCAGAACTTGCTGCTGTTAGTATACAGGTTTTTTTTAACA
Organism: Regulus satrapa; assembly: GCA_013396955.1. Classification (NCBI taxonomy): domain Eukaryota; kingdom Metazoa; phylum Chordata; class Aves; order Passeriformes; family Regulidae; genus Regulus; species Regulus satrapa. The sequence goes on along the minus strand of VWZN01017944.1, from coordinate 383,340 downwards.
TGTACAGGCTGGTCTGTATATAAACAGCACCTGTAAAAGAGGCACATGTACAATTATTGTCCTCCTTGTGCAATTCAGATTTTCCCCAGACTGGCTCAGCATTTTGGAGTACCACTAAAATCCCAATCCCATGGCCTAACCCCTGAACCAGGCCTCTGAGAAACCTACCCAAAAATTTTGACATCTCGCCGTAAAAGTTGTGCCTTTAAGATCTGAACCAACATCTGGGCCTCACACATATGAATATTTCTCTGTAATGTAAAAGCCTAGATGTCCCTTTCTTTTCTAACTGAGAACTGAATTTTCATACTCATCTCTTTTTTCTCTGATGATGGATCTTTAGCAAAACCACAGAACATTGTGACACCTCTAGAAAGGCCATGACATTTCTGTCTGCACATATCTGGATAAGCATCTAACTGAACCAAAATCACTAGCCTCTGTGAAATTTTTATGACTGTTTTCCTACAGGCAGCTACACAAGAACTCACCTTTTTAAAACCCCACAAAAATAAGCATCAGTTGCAAAGAAGAGGCTGAGAATGTGGGCCATGATGCTTTAATGTTTACAATTCAAAGTTTGTTTGAATTGCATGAATTCAATGTTGCTCATGTATCAAACATCTCCCGATTTTTAAAGATAATCTCAGGATTTTGTAAAGAGTGTTTGTCTATAATTTTTCTAATATGAAGTGGGCAACCTGTGAACCCTGAAAAGATGAAGTTATGACAGCACCCAAATAAATGATAATTTCAAACATGTTTCCTTCCCATACTGTTCAATGGTTTTCTTTGCATGCTCACTTTTTTTTCTTTTCCTTTTCCCAAATCAAACTATTTGTGTTGAAGAAATTGGAGGCAGAAAACAACTTTCAGCCTGGGTGATAGAAAAATGACTATGCTAACACTGCCAGCATGTGCCACTTCTGTTTCCAAGTGACTGAGAGTTTCCAGAGACCGAGCACCCTCATGCTGCAGAGAAACAGCTTCTTTATCCAGGCAGCTTATGCAGTAACTTGAAAGGAGTAATGACATTGCCTAGAAGGCTGCAGATCAAGTGGCACAAGCCTTGATGCTGCTGCTCCTCTCTTCTATCCTCCCATCCAGGACCTGGAATGATTTTTTTCCTCACAAGCAGATCCCTAATTCACTGGCAGTTATATGTGTACAACTGAACACAGGCAAGCTTGTAATCATCGACTGTCACATTTGGAAATTCCTCTTGTACTCCTCCATCAGCTTGGCTTTTAATTTAGAGGGAAAGCTGCCTTCTGTGTTATCTATCCTTGGCAATTTCCAAACTCTTCAGTGCCCTGAACTCCTTCTAGGAGGTATTTTACATGACATTTATTGAAGCAGATTGGCCAAGATCAGACAAACATTATTACTGTAGCTGCATAAGTGTATTTATCATTAGAAAACATTTGTTTTCTTTTTCTATCATCAAGTCCTGCATAATTACATGTTGGTAATCTATTGGCTGGAGGGGTGTTTGACATCTGTCATTCCATACTGGTCTTTAATATTTTGGGTGATATGACACAAAAAAACTTTTGTTTAGTCCTGTAATGGCAAAGTGGGGCAAGGAAGTGTGAGGGGTTGGTTCAGCCTCTGTGACTCCTCCAAAACACCCTTGCCATTGCAAAGGGTGTAGGACTTGTCAAAATTCAAGGCTGACTGATGTAATGCTGTGGAAGTGAAGCCATGTGGTTTCAGCAGAGCTTTTGTCTCTGGCTTGAATTAAGGTTACAGTAGAGAAATCAAGTTGTGTGCAGAAATGTAGAACAGCCTTGGCCACTTGGATGTCCTTGGTTTAAGCTCACTCTGGGCATCATGCTTGGAAAGGCAGCAGTCTTTATAAACAGGTTTAAATTTCCAGCATTCCAGAATGTGGAATCAGAGGGGAAATGCTTGGGGCAAATGGCAGTAGCAGCAAAGACCCCACAGCAAGAGGAGACAACTCCCGGAACCATGATCTTCACTGCCAGTGCCTCTGCTAAATCCAGCACCAGCACTTGCCAGTGCTGCTGTGAATGTTCTGCCTGGAGTGAGCTCCCCTGGCTGTAGCCACAGCTTCTGCTGAGTTGACAGTCCTAAATTCACTTCCTTTGTGGATGAGAATGAAAGGATTGTTTATAAACACACAGAGATCAGTGCTCCACCTAAAAGAAGAAACATCTTTTTTCCTGAAAGTAATACAGCCTCATCACTCACACAGATTTACATTTATTATAAAATAGCAGAAATAATGCATTATAAAAGCTCAAGAACATAGGAATGATTTTTATAAAGACCCTGGTATTCCACTATCCTATTTCTAAGCCTTGGCCAGAGCAAGTGCCTAAGAAAGAGTAGGTAAGGAAAAGGGTAAGTGGAAACAAGATTCAGAAATTTATACTTCAGGAACTTCCTCAGCTTTGTCACATCTTTGCAAATATAATGTAATGCTGAAATAGTCAAATGATAGTTGAAGGAAAATGGACTTCCAGTTGCTGGAAACATCCAAAGTGATTTGCCCCCACTGAGTCATAAGGTGAAGAAACTAGGTATAAAGTCCAGGAAAAGGCAGGTGGGCTGTGGATGTAGCTGAAGATCAGGGGCAGGACTAACTTCCCTGCTGGGAATGGGAGCTGGCACCAAGGAAGGAGCTGCAGCCCAGCAGAACCTCCCCTGCAGCCTCTGGAGATAGTTCTGCCAGGGAGAAAGGGCTAAGGGAACCACTGGAGAAATTATGTTGCATTTAATGTGAACTTGACAGTCCTCCTCCTTCTCAAATAACCCCACAGTACTATATATGAAGAGCCTCATTCATTTAAGAAAATGTAATTTAGTTGCCTCTTGGACCTGATGATCTTTCATGTTAAGATTTTCAGCTTTAAACTGAAGCGTGTTGGCCCATTTTTGAAATTCCATCTGTTGGGCCATGTCTCCAGTCCTCATCCCTAAACAACATTACTAAAAGCTGGTGAAAAGCATTCATCCTGCCTGGTTGTCTGTAGCTCCAGCCATGTACAATCAGATGAGCCAAAATAAACACAAATTGGGCAACTATTCCAAGAATGAAAACACCTCATTTGTTGAACCTCCAGGTCTCAAAGAAGCTTTGTCCACTTCTACTTTAAACTTTCCAGAAAGAAAACCCCGTTCTTCCAAAAGATCGTGGATGTAAAACTCCAGATGGATTGTTGCAGACTTTGAAAATTAGGGAAAAAAAAATTGTCTGAAACTGGGAAAGTACTGTAACATGAATACTATTTTAGACTCATGTCTCTCCTCAAAATGTTCCCAAATATAGCAGTGTTGGACAATATGATGTATTTGGTAGCTTGAACAAACCTGCAAAGTGCTGGTATTTTCAGGATTTAAATGATACATATTGCATTTCAGTACACTAGAAACACTGGAAGCATTATGAGGCATTTAAATAAAACATTTTACTGAGTATTAAATGAGGAAGCATTCAGCTGGTTTTGGCTGGAGAGTCATGCATTTAGAAAACCTGAGCTTTTTTACACACTGTAGTATTAGTTATTTGGCAAAAGACTCTCTAAACCCTCATTAGTAAGATTGCTGATTTGGCAGCAGTGAGATGTGTCTGTTTATGAGTAAATCCTCACATTATCTTTCTCTGGTCTTCTATTTTGCTTTTTTTCAACTAAATATTTCTCTCTGGAGCCATTCCACCACTGCTTTCCTCTGATAACCCATTGGCCCTTCTAAATGCAGGACTTCCTGCAGGTGATGAATGTCTCTTTCTATGAGCTGCAGCTTTGGAACCATGCTGAAGTGCCCATCTCCTTCCCCTTTTTAGTGCTTTAGCATTAGTCAAGCCAAGACTAGCATCTGACACTTGTGTGTAGGAGGAGGTTTTCCCCAGGGATGATGTATAAAATTTGCTTGTTTATTATTCTTTCTTAAGTCTTTAACAGTCCCTGTTCCTCATTGTGATGAATATTTCTGTCATGTTTAGGGCTATAAAATGAGTTATTATTTGCTGTGCTCACCTATGAGAGTTCTGGATTAGGAAACTCACCCACATGTGGGATCTGAATATCTTTAACAGTAGTTTGCTGTGGGTTCATTTTTTCCTCTGCTTCCCTCTACTTTTGTCCAATAAGTGGAAACCTGCTAGAGGTGAAATGTATCCATAAAAAAGACTTTGAGTGGGATATTCTTATTTCTAGATCCACAGTCTAAGATTCAAATGTGTGTGATTTAGGACCACTGCTTACTCTTCCACTCTGTGGAAAGCAGAAAGGCTGTAAGAATAATCAACCTAGAGGTGAAGTCTGGACCATGCCAGGTAATGTGAATTAACAGTCACTAATTATGAATGTGGGAGGGGGGAAAAGCAAAGGTCATTCTGACCCATTCTACACCAAAAGCTTGGAGTCTGTTCAGAAAACTCCTGCCTACCAAGACCCACTGAAAACAGTGCTTTGATCTCTGCACAATGAACTCAATTAGAGGTAGGGAATTTTCAAACAAAACCTTTTTGAAATTTCCTTTAGAATGAATAATTTTGAGGGTGGTGGAGGATGGCGGCAACAATTGAAGGAAATAATCGCTCAGCTATTTGCCCAGACATCACTAGAACATGAAAAGCCATGAGGAAGCACCTTTTGGGGATGGCTACAGGTACAAAGCTGCACACAGCACGCCGAGGGCTGGGTGGGTGCAGAGGATGATCAATAGCCATTCATGCATGCCTTCATATGGCCCTTGTCTCAAAGTACTTCATCCCATGGACCTTGCTTTCTCCAGCAAGGTTAAGGCCTGTGAGACCTGATCTGGAAACCAGAGTGGTTCTTTCTCAAAATGCATTCAACTACCAAAAGTCTCACATCAGCTGCAAAATGGGCAAAGCCAGATTGAGAGATCACCCCCTGCCTATGAAATCATTTGCACTGGGAGGGAAAAGCAGCTCATCTGATGCCCTTCTAAGGCTGTGAGGAACTTTGCTTCCCAGCCTGGACTGTGGGGCACTTAACAGACCTGGGTTATCCTCATAGCTCATAGTTTTTCTTAATTCCTACTTATATGTTGCCTCACTCTGGCTCTTTCTAATGTCAGCTATGCCAGTTTCAACACTCAGTTGACCTCAGCCCCGTGAAAGTAAGGTTTTCCCTTTTTTTCCTTCCTGTCTTTTGATAGTACCCAGTAATTTTAACAGCCATAGATTAAGTTAAACATGAACCATGTGACTGTGCAGTGCTGTCAGTTGCCGTAGGATGAGGGATAGTAAAGCACAGCATTTCACAGCAGGATAACTGGAGCAGTGCTGGTGATGGCAAAACCAGTCCATATGGGTTTAACAGCGTTTTCCACAAAGGACATTTAAATCAACGTCCTGAAATGGAGGGGGAAGCTCTTCAGAAGCAGCACACGGAGTTCAGATTGAAGTTTTGGCTGAAGAGTTGTGCATATAAGTGAAATTGTGTTATTTGCAGCAGATTAACAGAATCCAGCTCGGGGCAGGAGCAAGTATGTGGAGATGCATGGCATCCATGTCAAGTCTTTTCAGACACTGAGTTACAGATAGGCCTGTGGAAAGTGTTGTTTATGAGTAAGGAAAAGGCTTCCAGAGAAATTTAGGTCTTAGAAACCCACCTACAGCTCATGCAAGGAATTGGGTTTCTGTGAGAAAGTCTGGGTGTGAGGAGCAGAACCGTGGTGGTGTTAATGGAGAACAGTGTGACAGCTCTCCTTCCACAGCAGCTTGGGAAGGGAAAAACATGATCTGGCACATGCTGAAATTCAGGACACAAGAAGGCTGTGAAGACAAACCTCAGCTGGTATTACTTGTTGAGCATTTTAATGCCAAATCTGAACGCAATCTGTAACTGGTTTACTGTGTGTTTGTAAGTTCTGTTACCTTCTGAAAGATTCCTGCTCTCAGAGTGTGGCTAGACATGGTGTTTCACTAAATCAAGATGAGGATCAGAAGAGGACTTGCAGGTGGATTGCAGGTAGGAGTGGCAGTGAGAAAACTCATGATGGAGATGCCTTGATTGCCCTTGGCTCAAGAGTAAGATTTGACACTGGGAACTCCAGCTTCCCCTCCAGAGAAAGAGTGGCACTTTCAGGGTCATCTCAGTTGTCCTCTGGAGATATCTCCTTGGGTCAGTGTCCTGGGACACCTGAAATTGGCTGAGATGTGTAGGAGCCTTTGCTGCTGGGAGGAACGGACCCCAGGACACAGCTCCTCAGGCTGGGGGGCCCAGATTAGCAGTGGTTGTATCAAATGAGAAAGGAGATAAATACCAGAAAATGTGATAGAAATAAGTTTCTGGGAGGCATCCTAAAGTGTTTCTCCAAACTCACAGTGCAAAACCAACATGGCTTTTAGGGGAACTGGCATCTAAATAAAATGAAACACCATCTCCTGGTAGGTGAAAGCATAAGGCACTCACTGCTGCCGGGAGAGGCTTAGCCATATTCAGAAAATATATTCCTAGCAATAATGAAGATACCTGAGTGTAAGATACATGTCCTAACAGCAAGTACATTTGGAGGGGTAGTACTCTCTGTTAAGAGATGAAGTAATCCCTTCACTATTTCAATGCAAGACTAGTATTCTGAGAGAGAAGATTATTTAAAAATTTCCTGCAGTTGTGATTTAATGCAGCTATCTCAAGTATTTGCCACTGGCTACTGTCAGAGTCAAGATGCTGGATTAGATCAGCTTTGGGTCTTCTTTAAAATGTACAGCTTCTGTATTCTGAGGATGGGGGAGGACAATCTGTAGATCTGTAGGTGAGATATGCAGAAGATAAATACAATTTTCATGTCTTTCCTCTATGCCTCACTGACTTTGCTAATGTGGCATGAAGAACAAAGCCTATCCAAGCCTAGATTCAGTGTTTCCAAGTCCGGCTGACTTTGCTGTCTGAGAGGGGCTAAAGTGAGCTATAGTTAGTATTTGGATCTTGAGCTTTTGTTGAGAAGTTATTTTGCCAAAGCAATGCATTTCAGACACTGTCTCGATTTAGGTGGAATTTCTTCCATCCCACGAAGGTGTGCTCTGACCTCCACAGGCTCTCCCATCCCCTGTATCACACCTGTGTCACACCCATATCACCTGTGTTACTGGGGCAGTGGGAATCTGATACCTTCTACCAAGTCCCAGTAGACACACAACATTTTCCCTAAAGGCTTTGGTCCCTTAGGGTTTGTCAGTCTATGAAAGGGCCCCAGATCACTAACTTTTATTGATATCCTTGAACTTTCTGCCTCTCCAAGAGCAAAACATGAAGCGTCCTAACTCCCCAGAGCTTACAGTTCCTGTTTTTATGATTTATTTTTGGGCTTTGGCTGATGGGCACAGTCAGCATCAAAATAAGAAGTTAAAGAAACAAATACTAACAGGTTAAAACAACAACAACCCACAGGAACACAAATAGAACCTGACTCTGGGATTATTTTTATTTTTTTTGAAGCACAAGAGACTCCAATAATTTGTAATGGATGGAGTTCTTTTGATCTCTGTACTATCCACTTAAACTTTTCCATACAGTTACTCAACCATGCAGGCCATAAGGTTAAAGGAAGAAGATTTTCATGGTCAGATGGAGCAACAAGTTTTTTTGTTTGAGACTTAATTCTTTTTACATGAATGTGATGACAGCAAGTTATACAAAAATGCACCAGCTCATGCATTTCCCTCTCCAATCTTTGATAGATGACATATGTTCATATATCCCAGCTGTTACTTAAATAAAGCTGCATGTATACAATATGTCAGAGACAACACAGGCCAAACTCTATGATACAACTACTTAAGATATATAGGCTAAAATCTGTATTTTGTCTCCCAAAATCATAAAACAAATGAAATTGGCCCAACACAAACCACACAGCAGTGTCCTTTGAAGTCACAAGAAGATCAAGGTTCAAATTGACACTTTTTTTTTCAATTTTTTTTCAAATTGATTTTGATGGGACCTTTTTTGCCCCAGTACAATGCTAGCATGTTTTTGTACCTGACTGGGAAGTGGGCTTTACTGCTCTCTTTAATCCCCAGGGGTGTTCTAACCCTTGCAGAAATAGTATTTGTGCTTAGCTGTGTTGGATCTGGGACCTGTTATGACTGGCCACAGGAGAGTGATGGACACAAAATCACCTGCAACCCAACCATGCTAGTACATGCCAAAATTGCTCTTGGACATTGAGATGGGAGCATTACAAAGCTTACCTGCTTACAGGGCTGTGTTTAGGAGCCAGCAGGGAGTTTTATGGTGCAGCATGTGTCCCTGCTTTCTGTCCAGTTAGGGACGGGACAGCTCTTCATTTCTCCCCAGACAGACACATAGCCCACATACTTAACAAGACATACCCACCTGAAATTGGAAATTGATTTATTTGTGGCTAGGATACATGGCTGGGTCCTGGCTCTTAGGTGTCCCACTGCGAACTTGTTGATCTCAGACAAGGCACTGTGTGTTTTCTGCCCTCATTTCCATCAGGTCCCACCTCCTCCCTTATTTTAAAAGAGCAAAATGCTACACTGCCTTGCTATTTAACACATAGGGATCTATCTTTCTTTTTGCATACCAGCCCCCTGTGTTTACATCAGGCCTCCAGTGACCATCATTGTGGTATCTACATTAAATCAAGATGCCCTCTCTTCCACAGATACCAGCAGCTCCACTTCATTAATCAATTAACCTGGGAGACCCAGGAATGTGGCTGCAAAGACGGCATGAAGATTCTGACTTTTTACAGATTAAAGAGTTAATGAAGAACAACAACATTTTTGAACATACCAAGATGATAAATGGATGTAGGCAAACACAGGTCTTGACACTCTGTCAGCACACAAAAAAAGGCCTCACAGTGTTTTCTGATTCACAGACCTGACCAATCTGCCATCCTGTGCTGCCTTTGAGAGCATGAAAATGCCCACTCACCCATCCTCTGTGAGAACATGTGTGTTGAGGGTTAGATAGGTGAGACATCTCATATCTGTCAGCAGTGCCTGCAAACTGAGCAGGGAGGACTTTGTGAGTGATTTGCACACGTTCTGGCTTGAATAATGTTAAGTTTGAAAAGTCTGCAAGCAAGTCTGCTGCTGGAAAAGAAAAAAAAAAAAGAGCAGAAGCAGGTAAGGAAACAGAGTGCAAACTGCATATGGAAGAGATCTTGAGTTTCATCATGTCAAAACAGGAGCTGATATAATCCAGCAATAAGTGCTGTCAACCAGATAATGAGTCACCTGTAAGCAGAGCATCTCTGCTTCACATTGTGCAGCCTTCTGCAGAGTGGGGCTGTCCTGATGCTGAGCGTAGAACAACAAAAAACAACAGAAGAGTCCTTTGCCAGCAACTTCCAATGCAGCCCCAGTCAAACCCTCTCAGGGAGGAGTTTTCCACATTCATCATCTGGCTTATCTACACTGTCTTGAGCAAAGCCTAGATGCAGGCTTTGTGAGTGCCAGAGCGAATGAACAATGGTTGAAACAGGGAGGTGATGATAAGAAGAGAGTGCAAAGCACATGTTTCAAGTCCTACCTTTTCAAGCAAGTGTTGGGGCCGGGGAAGCTGAGCTTGGGCTGAGTGCCAGCATTCCCTGCAATTCAATCCTAGCCCTTGGAGGAACAAGCTGTTATCCTCGCTCCATGCCAGTGTCTCCCCCTTATCTCACATTCGAAATTCTTTAACCACTTCAAAACAAAGTATCTCCGAGGAACACTTCAGAAAATGTGTTTTCTTTTGTCTCTTGAAAACACTGATGAGAAGAAAAGCTCTTTTGTGTTTTGTGTAAGAAGCCTTTCAACGTCTGGGCTTTAAGTGCTCTCTTCTGTTCCTTCACTTTCCCTGAAGTCTCACCGTGTAAGAGGAAGAGTCCTTTCCACATGGAGGGCTGAAAATCTGAGACTGTGAAGAGGGGGATTCTTAGGCAAGGGACAGAGCATCAGGTACATAGAAAAACATTAACAACACCAGTGGGCTGAGGAAAGCCAGAAAATGTGCCTGAGTGGAGGCAAGACACACCTGGAGAACCGACAGCTTTGGTGCTTGGATGGCTGCTGATTTGCAGGGTGGTATTTCCTCCTTTCCAGCTGTTGTAAAGGCATTAATCCCGTCCAACTCACAATGCAAAGGGATGCTACTCAGCCTAAACACAGGGGAAAGATCCAGAAGGTTTGTGTGCACTCAGAAAACCTGAAGGAGAAGAGTGATGAGGAACTTGGAAAGCTGCAGAGGCTGAGGGAGTGAAGTGAGGACCAGAAAAGTGGGGTTTGGCTTTAGGAGTCCTGAGAAGTGAGATTGAATCCAGCTCAAGGAGGGGTTCAGGGCTGTTTCCCAGTCATTTTTATAGGTTTTCTTCTTAAAAACACCAAACCAGTGGGGCATTTGCCCTGCAGCAGCCAGTGGGAGCCTTTCACTGTCCTTCAGGGCAGGAATGTATCAACATCCAAACCACTCTGCACTGGGCCTACTGCAAGCACAGCCCTTCAAAGGATAATATGAGCAAAAAGAGGGTTAACCCACCCCTGCAAACTTATTACATGCCACAGAGATGACTAAGGCACAAAACTGATAAAGCAAATATTGCCAGTGATAGCAGATAGCCATAACACAATCTGGCCAGCTCTCTTTGGACAAGGAGCAGTCTGCTGCAAGACCTTGCTTTGGCTGCGTGTGCTCTCACCCAGCCATGCTCAAATTGCCAGGACTTGGCTCTAAGCAAGGGCTGGAGGTGTAGAAGAGCATGTGAGAGGTGTGAAGAGGTCTGTGAGCCTCTGGGAGGCTCAGTGCCCCTGTGGCTTGCCTGCCTCCAGTACCCTCAGGAGTACTCTAACCCTGCCCAGCTGTGTGCTCTTGATGTCCTACTCTGTCACACTGGGGAGAACAAACACGACCAACAGTGAAGTCTTATCTGTCCAATTTCTCAGCATTTTTTTAAAACCATGCTCTCTTCTAAGATGTTTGAAAACAGCAACTCAGATAAAATTGGTCCTTTGCAACCTTACGTTCCCCGTGGCTTCAATCAGCTTCTTGCACTACTTAGCTTCCTGTTTCTTTCTCCTTAACTGATTTTTCCTACCTGTGGCAATGATTTACCCAGAGATGCCACACAGAGAATCTTAAAAATAAGCATCTTTTAAAATCTTTAAGATAATAATATATGTTGATTTGAAGAAGTTGGTATGGTTCAAATCAAAAAGACAGATTTTTTTTTTTTTCCCCAGAAGTATTTAGGTGTCAGTGTTCAGCTTGTGCTTCTTGTTGAAGTTTGGAACAGATTTGCCAAATCATCCTGTTTGAGACTCATACTCAGTGTTATGGAAGACTGCATCTGCTTCATAGGATTGCCAAGTGGCATTTGATGCTGGTTCAGAGAAGAACTGTGAGAGCAATTGGAGGGCTGAGACTGCATTGATACTGCATTGGCTTCACAAAAACACTCCCAAAACCTCAAATAAAATATAAGGGCAATATGATGCTTTTCTCCATGCAATTTTCTTCTCCTGAAGCATCCTGGCACTTAGAGATATCTACATGATGTTTAAATTTCTTAACCTTAGAAAGGAAAAAATGAACTCTTCATAGATCATGAGTCGTATACAAAGTTGTGTCCCATGGTAAAATTTTATGTCTGATGTATAAAAAGCCTGTGCTTATGATTCAAGTCATGATGAAATCACAGCTTAGCAAACACGGTCTTTATCCGGGACAGCAAAGTTCCTGAAGTTTATTAAAGTTCCTTTGGGTACAGTTTTTTTTCCCTCTCTTTTTTCCCCCTCTGATGATTTTAAAGCCATGGATTCTCATCCTGTGAGCAGCCCCTATTGTGCTCTGCCAGAGGAGGGCTTATCTCCCCGAAGTAGGCGTCACGGTGACTGTTTACGAACAAACCACACAAAACTTGGCTAAATCTTAATGGGCCCATTTACGCAGTATCAAGGGTGAAGTAGACTTGGACCCCACAGCATGTTCAAATTACATGGCTTTAAGTGAATTTAGAGCTTGTCAAAGGAGTTAGTTTGACAGCCCAGGAGACTAAAATCCTCTGTTTACCTCCTGAACAGATATCACATGGACCATTCACAAGTCCCCCTCTGTGCTAATCCGCAGAGGATCGGAGCTGTTGGGGCTGGCTCTGAACCCCAGCCTGCAACAACCTGGGCTTTTAGCTCTGGAGGCACCTACTTCAATCCCAGTGTGTCAGCCAAGACAGGGGCCATAATAAACTTCCCCAACGTGCTCCAGTCCTACCCCAGAGAGCTCCTTCTGAGGGCTGAACAGCTCTACTCTGTACCCAGCGAGTCAGATGGCACTAGTACAGAGAGGCAGCATAAAATAACTCCCAACAGCTTGGGGATAAGATCACAATGGGCGGAGAGAAACAGAAATGGGAGTGGAAGAAAGAAGAAGGAAAATGAAATAGCAGGAAAGGCTGGCCTGCTTTACACTTTCCAAAGCAAAAATATGCAGGCAATTGCATTCAGGAGAACTTTCCATTTTTGCAACAAGGAGATGTCTGCAACTTCGTTTTCATTCAGAGCAAAAGGAGACAAAACTGTCAAGATCCCTTCAATGATGGAAGTGTTCCCACTCCTCCTCCTTTAAAAATCTGCAAAGACTTTTTTATCCCAGGGTTTGGTTTTTTTTGGAAGGAGACCAGGTAATTCTGGTCTTCCCATGAAATGTAGAAAATTACTGGCCATGTGCTCTGTTCAGAGTTAGAGGGTAATTTTTTGGCAATTCAGGCTAGAACCAGGAAAAATGTTTGCTTTGGTGACAAAAGGTGGATACAAGGCAGAGGGGTATGCAGGGAGCCTTTTGGGGTGATAGGTATCCAACTAGCAACAAAAAAAAAGACAATATCCAGACAGAAACCCTACGTTTTCCCACATTATTGCTGATTTTGACGTCCACCTGAGTTGTTGTCAGATGGATGGAAAGATGCTGCAGGTTTCTGCAGGGTTTGGGTTGGATACATAGAAAAACTATCTGAATCACATGGTTTTCAAGCTGCAATTGCTTGTGCAAGTCCAGTTGTAGCTCTATTGCCTGTTGAATGGTGGGGTGACACCTTCATAAGTTTTGTGTGCTGCTTCTTTATGATTGATGTTTGGTGTTTCACTCTCTAATGACATGTGGCTAGAAGCTGTCCCAAATGGGGGTTGGAAGTGTTTCTTTGTTTTGGCACTTCTTTTCAGTTCACAAGCAGCCAATGGAATTTTCCTCTGCCTTTTCAAAAACTCCAGGCTCACCTTTGGTCAGAAATAAAACATGGACAATTTCAGCAAAGGTGGTTGAATTTTTTTGGAAGTTCTGAGTGTATTAAAGAACAAAAATGCATGGAGATGGTTGATAAATAAGAGCATGCAATGCAGATGGGGGAAATGTCCTTCACCTCCACTGACTAGAGGAGGCAGATTCACAGTAATAAACACACAGGGCTCTTCATTGTTAGCCTAAGGGCGAGGATCACAAAGTGCAGGTCTGAGAGCAGATTACTCAGCAGTTCCAGATAACTGCTGTCCCCTCTGAGCATCAGCCAGTTTCTATTTGCTCACTGAAGAGGAGATTTCACAGCAGTGAAGCTTCCCCAGCCTAAGGAGAAGCAAACACAACATGCTGTGACAGAACTGTGCACTGAACCAAACCCTATTTATTCCTATGGCAAGAATAAACATGAAGACTTGAATATTTTCACTTCCTGCTCCCCAATCTAGCTGAGTTTCTTCTTTGTGACTTTTATTATTTTCCCTGTATTTGAACTGCAAATAGCAAGAGACAAAAATGCCTTTACAGGAAAGTAACGCAAAGCAAAGAAAAAACACCTCTAACGTCTCTCATTGTGCAGGTGTGATTCTGATCTCACTGAATAAATCTGGAGTAACTCTACTCAAGTGAATGGATTCATTCTGGAAAGTCAGAAGTGAGTCCAGTCCTGTATGTTTTGTTTTGCTGGGAAGCAGGGTTTTAGAGCAAGCATTACACCCATTTGTTTAATGAAAACCCTCTTTCTTACGCTGTAATCATGGGCACCTCTCAGTTTTAATTGCTTTTAAAATGCTGGACTGCTGCAGTAATTTTATATCTTGGCTCCGTTTTGCCTTGATTGCATCAGTAGCGGTTGAAAAGTGAGGGCTGAATAGCATTTCACTGTTTGGTAAAATAATTACTGCTCTGGCTCAACATTTCAATTAATCCTTTCAGTGCTGCTGGAAAATGCTTGTGCCTGTGAGTCCTAACCACATTTTCAGTGGAAGGGTCCTTCCCATTCACTCTCAAATGGTTTTGCATGGAGTCCCTTCTGCAGCTGAGATAGTGACTGAGTAAAGAAATGAAGAAAGGTTTAGAAGTGTGGAAAAGGGGAATAAAGGCCCATTTGGAGGCATGTCCTGCAAGTGGGGAACAGAAGCTACTTCACATGATGTGGCAGAGGGGAAAGCAGGGAAAAGTGTCCTTTTAAAGACCTGAAGCTTCCTCACCTGGGCTCAGGCTTGGATCTCACAGGCTTGCCATTGGTCTTGAAATTCCCACAGAGCTGCTCCACTCACCCACCCTGGGGCTCCTCAGTGGTCCCAGCCTGGTGGGAGATGATGTGAGGAGTGAACACAGGCTGAGAAAGGGGAGGCTGCTCAGTCTGGGGAAGGAAGGGCTCTGTGGAGACCTCACAGCAGCCTCCCAGTGCCTGAACAGGGAAGCTGGAGAGGGACCCTCCATCAGTAACTGTAGTGACAAGACAAGGGCAGTGGATACAAACTGAATGTGCGGAAATTTATATTTGATATTGGGAAGAAATCCTTTACTGTGAAGGTGATGAGGCACTGGAACCAGCTGTGGCTGCTCCATTGCTGGAAGGGTTCAAGGCCAGGCTGGATGGGGCTTTGAGCAACCTGGGATAGTGGAAAGTGTCCCTGCCCATGGCAGAGGGCTTGCAACAAGATGATCTTTAAGATCACTTCAAACCAAGACCATTCTATGATTCTGTGATTCTAGGACCCACAGCCTAGTGGCAGGTGTGTAAGAAATACAACAAATCCCTGAATCCTCAGTCCCAGACAACTGATGGCAGCCCACACTGGGCTTGAGCCATGCAAGGGACACCCCTCAAGGGTGTTTGTCAGTCCCAAACTGCTCTCAAATGACTTGGATCATGCACACCTTCTGCTCCCCTTGGCATCGAGGTCCCTCTCTGAGCTTCTTGCTTGCCCAGCAGAGCCCTCCCAGGTCCCCACGTTACACTGGGGATTTTGCCAGTGCTGGTGCTTTGCAAAGCAACGAGGCACTGATCTTTGAGACAGCAAGAAGTTTTTTGTCACTGCAGAAAGTTTGAAACTGAGGGAAAATGAGTAATGCAGTTTTAGCAAAGAAAAAAAAAAAGTGACATTTAAAAAAATTTAAATCTCATCATTTTTAGTCCAGTAATTTTTAGGCTTGGCTGACCCTTCTTCTGTTCTCAGTGTTAGTCAAATTACATAAATTGAATTGCCCAGTAATAATTAGCTCAATTTCAGGTAATTAACACAACAGGGTAAACCATTGCAGCGAAATTAACAGCGGTAATGCAGAACCAAGCCCCCATCTGCCTAAAGTGAAGGGAAAGTGCTGGAAATAATCTTGGGATTTTATTATGCTTGTGTTCGTGACCTCTTTGGAGAATGCTTGATCTGGAGAAGCTGGAACATATGAATGTTCACAGAGAAAAGTGACATTTGAGGAATTCTTGTTTTTGAAAATGATCTGAAATTAATTTGAGGAGAAATTTAAAAAGAAAAGGTGGCCTGTGAAATATAGGGCTTTGATTAGAAACAGAAATTTCAGCACAATCTG
Organism: Regulus satrapa; assembly: GCA_013396955.1. Classification (NCBI taxonomy): domain Eukaryota; kingdom Metazoa; phylum Chordata; class Aves; order Passeriformes; family Regulidae; genus Regulus; species Regulus satrapa. The sequence goes on along the minus strand of VWZN01017944.1, from coordinate 367,546 downwards.
ACTTCAGCCTCTTTCCTCCACAGCAGCCCTGAAGGCGTGTAAGAGAGTTGCTTGGCCTGTTTGCACTCCATCTCTAGTTTATGAGAGTAGCACCTTGTCCAAGGGAAGTCAATCCTGCCTCAGATGGGACAGTTGAGGCCAGGAAAGAGTGTCCACTCCATTTTTTTTTTGCTTGTTAGTGAAGAACAGGAAGGGAAAAATTTTGCCAGCAATGCTTTGTGTCTCTGACATTATGATGCAACCGTGACAGACCAAGACAAAGTTGGCTGAGAATCCCTCTGGCACAGAGATCTGACCTTACCAACTTTGCAAAGCCTTGGGTGAGGTGGAGGAAAAGAGTCCTGCTACTGCAAGGAGCAGCTCATTGCTCCAGAGATGCAAACAGACAACAGTCATGGATGTGGGTCACACTACACAGACTGAGAATCACACCTTGAAGAGTGAATATTTGTAACAGACAGACCCTGAGCCACTCTTGGGCTAAAGCGTATTCTCCTGAAACATTTTCTGATTTTAGAGAGAACAAAGTCAAAGCAGCAGAGCTTTCACAATAATTTTATTTATTTTTAAAATATTGGAGTACTATCCTTCTAGATTTTCTGAGTCAATTATTTGCTGCTAACTGTTCACTCGGCTAATCCCAGCACAAGGCAACTTTCATATTGCGTTCACAAGAGTGCCAGCCTTGTTCAGAGCCTGTCAGCACAAGGGATTTCTGTTTGTGAACAAAAGTCTTTACACATTCTGGCTCTGAACGTGTGCGCTGTCCTTTCGAAGCCAAAAAGACTCTCTCCCCGTGCCAGTTTGTGTTTCCAAAGTTGCTCTGTGTCCCCTCATCATCAGCCAAGCTGTGCTGTGCTACTGAACTACGTTTTTGGAATTGCAAGGAGAGCCCGTCTAGAGGGGGATTGAGGACAAACTCCTCAAGCCTGGGGCCAAATGCATCCCAGGCAGTGCGTGCCCGTGCCCACGGGGCCGGTGCTGCTGTGTGCAGAGGCAGAGGGACCCTGGTTATGTCGGGTTTGAGGGGCTGGTGTGCTTCTCTGCTTCTGTCGCACAGTTTTGGGTTGATTTTGGTGGAAATGAGAGCAGGAATTAGCTTGGCTGCTGCCCAGAAACCTCCCTTAGCTCTCTGTGGAGGCTTCTCTCTGGGAAGTCACGGCTCTGTTTCCAAAGGAGCCCGGCACTGTGGCACATCATTTCTCAGAGGCACGGAGACACGGCGTCGCCTGCGGTCGGAGACACCAGCGAGGCCCCACGTGTTTGATGCATCAATGAGGTGACAGCATCCACCAGCTTCTGGGGGAGGCCCAGCAGGGCAAGGGAGCTGCAGCCCTCGCACTGGCACTGGCCACACGGTGCCCCTTTGGGAGATACACCTGGCGGGTGGTGTGAGTGTCGGGCTGACTGTTAATTCAGTATTTCCCAGAAAGGTGTGTTGGTGCAAAACATCTCGCTCACAGGATGAGCGCTACCTGTAGTTATATTTTATTGAGGGAATGCTGTGGTTCTCCAGCAGCAGCCAGGCTGATTTCTGCTATTGCTGTGTGATCACCTCAGACATCTTTCTCCTGAATATTATTTCTTATAAGGGATATAGATGCCAGTTGTGAAACCAGTGGCCTTAAAGATTCTTCTATCTTTGTGGGGCTGAGTGCAGAGGGATCCTGTGAACTATGATACACATGAGATTTAAGTAGGAGAATAAATGAACAATTCTAAACATACTAAACAGTTCTAAAAATACTGAACCAAGAAGCCTTAGCAAAACTGCTCATACACTAAAGGGCATTGGATATCAGGATGGTGTAACATATATTTTTTTTGTCATCAGTCTTTTATCAGGTAGTTAATAAAGACCTGTACACTGTTACTGCTGTTCTGTCCTCCCCCTCATGTATATGCCCACATTCTCTGCTGACATACAGGTGTTCAGACTGAAATTATCACTAGCAGTGATGTGAAGATAAATCAAATTAGTTTTACTATCATGTGTCTTGCACATACATATGTGAGAAAGGTCCCTAGAATCCCTCAAGACCTTTTTCTTCTCTCCTGAACAGTGTTTTAGAATTTAACAGTGCAGTGAAGATACAAAATTAATTAATCACCTATTTTTTTCCTCTATTCCTTTTAAGTCTGAAAAACACTGGGCTTCGCTGTAGAAATTGGTAGCATTTTAAAGCAAGTAGAGTCTCTGCAATTCAGATTATTGCTTACACCGAAGTATTACAAGATGTAAGGAGCCTCTGGATTTTCCCTGTGGAAATGGCAAAAAGTAACTCATCATTCCTATAGCCTTGAAAAGGACAGAGCTACTCTTGCATATTTCTAAGGAGGAAACCCTAGATTAAATATATATATACCAACAACTTGGTGAAGAAGAAACGTAGCATATCTGCAGGAAGGCCATTTGCCTGTGACTCTACCATCAGAAGTGCCAGTCTGACAAAGTTACTGCTAAATCTGAAGATCTTTGACTGATGGCAAAATCACTATTCTTCCTGCCTGCATTTTCTGTGTGCAAGCCCATAGGAAAGCAGGTAAATGGGAACGCTAGGAAAGTGAAATGATCTTGCAGAAAATATTGTACCTGACTGCTGTGCTGGGAAACGTGAGAGCAGGTCAGGAGAAGAGCCTTGTAATGTTTACTGACTGAAATTGCCTTGGTCTCTTATTGAACCAGAGAAGGAATGTGGGAAAGCTGGTTCAAGTCCCTGCTCTCCACAGAGTGTCTGGATGGCCCTGGGCAAATCCCTTCTTTGCTCTGTGCCATGGTTGTTCACCTAGGAGTGGAATAAAAAATACATTTACACCCTCACTGCATACAAGGGAATAGCTACACTAGATTCTGAGGTACTTAGAAAAAGAAGGATAAAAAAATTGATTTGTTTTAGACTTTTATTAAGACCAGGAAGATTTTTTTTTTTTTTCAGGACAACACAAACCTAATTTTTGAAGCTATTTAGCAAATGAGGTAGTCAATTTCTAACAAAGTCAGAGGACAAATTCCCTAAATCAGAAATGACACTGATTAGAATTATTGCTTAGGCAAAGGAAAAGGCTTTGAGCAGCATGGTCTAGTCAGTCCTGGTCTAAGAGATTTCAGTGCAGAAACAGTTCCAGAGGCAAAAGGGGACCTTTAACAGTTCTCTAATGACAGGTTTACTCCCTTCCAAAAAACCCAAACAAACAAACAAACAAACAAACAAACAAACAAACAAACAAAAATTCCCCAAAAAGTAACAGCTGGAAAAAAAATTTTAGAAATCCCCACAATATGTCTGGTTTTAAACTGAGACAGCAGAGGTGGAAAAGTCTTTCAGAAAAGTGAGGAAGAGAATGAAAGTTCAGAGAATGAAAAAAAGCTGTGCTGAAGTGTGATATTTCAACATTAATGCTACTGCCACAAATTAGTTTTGTCATCATTAAGAATTCAGCAAGAGGTTAGAGATGAATTATAATAAGGCAGCTACATAAAAGGGGTTGCTTTTTATTATATATTCACCTGAATTTAATTTTCTTCTCTTCCACCGTTGTCCCGTAGACTGTTCTCTAGGGGAATATTTACATTTTGCCTTTGAATGTACAGGAATTCAGTGGAAGCTGGATTTTTTAAATTATTATTTTAAAGTGAATTTAAAAATATATATATTCATGATAAAGCACAAGATTTCTTTCCTATGTTCTCCAGTGGTTGTGAGGTCTGCAGCCATTCTGGAATGATAATGATCTCCTGGGACATTATAAACAGTGGTGTTTTTCAAAATGACCTTGTTTTCCTTTACCAGATTCTTCTTTGAAGACCAAGTTGTTAATTCAGGAGTTTATTCCCCAGAAATCACACTTAGAAAGATGCCTGTGTCTTTCTATCACATAGCACTGGGTTTCAAACTGAGGTGAGTGGAAATGAAAACCAAATTAAGTGTATGGATGAATCAATACAACAAGAGATTCTACATTTTCTGTAGTTAATGTATTCTTTAACAAGAATTGCTAACCCTCATCAGGTGCTTGGCATTTACCCTTGCTTGTTGAAGATAAAGCAATAAATGAAGGTGCCACCACAGCAGCCATACTCAGATTCTGAAGAACTAAATTCATTTACCTGAACCAGCCTAAAATGGCCTTGGTAGGTTAGGCCCACCACAAGGTTTAAGGTGTTTAAATTCTCTTTGAAATCTCTAGTGTGGTCAGAGGTCTGTGATCTCATGTGTCATCACTATGGGCTGCTTCCAGATATACATTTTAACTCCCATTTTTCTCAGGAAAATGGAAATAGCAGGCACTCCCTTCTATGCAATAAAAAAAAAAAAATCCACCTTGACAAGCTGAATAAATAGTGATATCCACAGTTAGCGATAACTAATCTCAATCTGCAATCCCAAAAAAGCAGCCTTTGAGAAAGGAAACAAGGCCGTGGGAAATGGAAACCTGACATTCTCGAATTCTTTTCTTAGCACTTGCATAGAAATCAATCCCTGTAGCTATCAGACAATTGAGTGGGTACCATTCCCAATGCTGCAATGCAAACTAACATCTCACACACTCCCCCCACTCCTCAGAGCCAGCTGCTGAGAGTTTTACTCTGAGTCAGTCTCACAACATTCTGGTAAGGAAGGAAAATACTGTAGATGCCCCTTCATTGTACAGATGAAGAGCAAAGATACCAAAGACTCAACTCCACCAGAGGAAATTAGAGCTCATGTACTGTCCAAAATTCAGATTTTTACCTGTTGTCTGCTGCCTGTTTTAGAGGTGACTTTGAACACCTCAATTTCTCCTTTAGCATGTAGGAAAAAGTTTTTGCACCAATCAAATCCAATGGTGACTTCTGACTTATTATGAATTAGATGTCTCCTATTCAACCTTTTTTACTCATTTTCTTAGACTTCTTCTTGACCTTTTTCACTTAGGACTTTCAGAACCATGAGCATCTGTAGAATATTTATACAAAAGATCATTTAGCAATCATTTAGAGGATTTTCTGTTTGCCTGAAATTTGCACTCAGTGGAAATGACATGCTACAAATCAAATTATTTGGTTACAAGTGAAACAATCTTTCTAATAAATTACTGCAATTTAGTTTATATATAAAGCAATTATTATTTTCTTTCTGATAAGATAATAACTGGAATCCTTTCTACATCTCATAGGGTTTCTTTTATGAGCCTTAAGTGGAACAATTTATTTCACTTCATGATATCTTGCAAATACTTCAAATTTTTTTTTAAATAACTCTGTGACTTCTTTATTGACATTGTACAGGATTTCTGGAATCTATTAATGTGTTGCTGGACTCTTTTCTCATTTTCACTGTTGTGTACTGAAGCCAAACTGAGACCAAAGTGTTCATTTAGGTTGGAAATGAAGCAAGGCAACTTTGTCCAGATATATGAGTGACTACTTTTCTCCTAGAGGAAAAAATAGCAGGATAACTGAGTGCTCTGCGGTACTTATCCCTTATTTCTGGAACTAAACCTGGACTGGAGTGATTTGTGAGACTCCTGCTTGTCCTGGATTCCAGAAATGAGTTGCTCTAGTACCATTTCTAATCTCTCTGGAAGGCAGATGAAAGCCTCAGTAGAGCAAAGTTAAGATTTTGGGAAGGTTTGCACATTTATTCAGGAATCTGGTATCTGACCTAAGCCTAAAATATGAAGGCAGTGAGTGCTGTTCCCATTGAGAGAGGTCAGTTAAACCTGAGCACAGCTCTGAAATTCCAGGGTTCAGCCACTGAGTTTCCTAATAACTTGGTTTTTGTTATTCTTTATGTCTTGCCAGAACCACAGCAGATGAAGAAAGCAAAATTTCATCATCCTAGCAGTTGAGTGAACACAATTTCTACATTTATCAAGTACCAGATAACTGACACCAAGGCAAACAAACAGGCAAATATGAGTATGTTTCTTTATCTTTCGGCTCCCTCTTTACAGATCTCCCCAGGGCAGAAAACTTATGAAAGCTAAAGTGTTCTCACAAGGTTTTCTTTTTTAGCTCGATTAATAGCTCTTTAGAGGTCTCCTTCACCGCGGGCTCCTTTGGACACCAATGTTTTGTTGAACTTGCACACCCTTCCTCTGCAGCGGGGGTTACTCGATAACCATCCGCAACACTCCCTGCATTGATGAGCAGGAGGGCTGAGCACCAGTCACAGGCTTCTGGAAGCACATCCTCGGCCAAATCATGAACAAGCTCCTGAGTAAATATTCATCAGCCTTTCTCTCTTACAAGCTTCACTTGAAAATCATCTGAGGTTGTGAAATGCTGTGTTAAATCTTACGGTTCTGGGCAGAGCCTGATGCCCTTGTGGCGTTGGACTGTGTCACAGGTAAGGCTCATTTTTCACTCAGCCAGTCTACTCCAGAGCAGGAATGACAGACATGGACTAGAGAGAGAGTGGCTACTTTGAACTTCTACATCAGAAGAAATGTTGATGCTGTACAGAATGTGTGACATGTCCCCTGGGCAGCAGTTTCGATTGAGAGACAAAGTGGCTTTTATGTTCAAAGGTGCAGCTTTAAAGCCTTTTTTTTATTAGGACCTTTTCCTTACAAGTGTTTCTCTCTTGTAAATAATTTCCACCTCCCCCGGATGAAATTCATTGTCCTGCAGAAATACCTGATCAATATTTGGGGTGGGGTATATGTGTGTGGTGTGTGTGTCTCTTTCCCTGAAATCTCCTATGCTTAGAAACAGAGCCCATAAAGAGAGCAAGGATGAAGTTACTCCTAAACCAAACACTGTAGTAAGAAGTGTAAAACAAGAGCCAGAAGGATGAACAGACATGGTATGTCAGTGGGAATGAGCACTAATGATAATTTCTTTGTCAGCCTCCCTATTTTCATGACAAGAGACCCTTACAGAAACTTCTAGCCTTGTTTTGCTGTGCAGAAAGTAAAGCAGCAGACCTGGGGGACCAAACCCTGTAAAGCAGTACTGAAGTTGGACATCCAGTTAAATGGATCAGAGGTTCTCCAGAAGTAAGAAAGCTGCTGGCATGGAGAGAGAGGGAATGATTTGCTCTTTCTCTGCAGGCCTGATAGGAAAAAGATGGGTTTAAAGTGCTAAGATCCAGGTTAAATTGTTGTTTCCTCAGCCTTGGTGAAACCAGTTATTCAGCTAGGCAATGGTGATTGAACGCCAAATATTGCTGTCTACTGTCATTACCTACCTCATTGCAGCTATCTCCTTCCAGAGCAGTAAAGTGAAATGTTTCAGTACCAGCAAAGCAGCTAAAATACTCCTTTAGGCAGAATATGAGAGAATACTGAGTTTAAAGAGTTATTGCCTGGTTTGCTGGTGTCTGAAGGAAGGCCAGTGAATTTACAGCTACAGACTTGCACCAAACTGCACAAAACTTGTTATGCCACTTTTGAAAAAAATCCTGACTTGCTCAGCACCATCCTTCCAGATTTGCCTTGCTCCAGTTCAATGTCTGACAGTTCCCTTTATTTCTTTGCTGCTCCTCCTTTTTTTTTCTCACTCACCTTTCTCTGACTGCCTGTAATTTTAGCTCTTGAACTGACCACTCAACCATATCCCACAGAATTTGACTGCAAAGTAGTTTGCACCTCACCCCTTAAACAAAACCACAAACATGACAATATGGAATTTTCTTCAGGGGTAAAAAAATAGTGGTTTTTTTCATTTCCTTTGGAGAAAACTTAAACTAAACAGGCCCTTGCAGTTGGAGGAGATGTTCTCTAGCAAAGTCATGCACTCTTAGACCATTAGGTTCCTGAACCAAGACATGTGAACAGAATCTCTGGACTAGAAACCCCCAGGAGTTGGCAATACCTGGCTTACCCTACTGCCACTGAGCTGGAGAGCCTTGAGGACCATGAGAGCACAGGAATAGGTCTCTTTTTTGGCAATTATTGGCTCCTTGAAGCTGTTGGTGGCTGAGGTGTAAGGAGAGAACAGCTCGTCACATGGCAGTACCAGAGCTGAGGAAGAAAAAGCACTCCACAGAGGATTAATGTCTCCTTTGACTGGTTTGTTGTTTTTTGTGTTTTTTTCCTGGAGAAAATTGCTCACAGGCACAGGAAAGCTCATGGCAGCAGACCCCAGGATGACATCTGGGCCAATCCCTTGAACACCCCTCAGACCTTCATCAGGCCTTAATTCAGGGAAAAGAAACTTTTCCAGACTTACCTTACTGTAAGCCAATACAATAGAGGTCTCAAATAAACACAAATCATGAATAAAAACATTAAAAGAGCTGCTTTAAAAGACACTAACTACTTTCAATAACTCAATGAATAACTGCATTGGCAGTATCTCTGCATAAAAGCATTTTTTAAAATGTTAGTAATGGCCAGTGCAAGGAATTAATGCAGGTACTAAAGTGCTTTATTTAGAGAGGTGAAACAGCCAATTCTAAAATGAGCGCTGCTACACAGATTGTGAAAAGTCTGCTGTGAGAAGGAAGCACAAAATTGCATCCTGAAAATGAGAAGCACTCTGAAGGAGAAATTCATGGTAATGTAAACTGTGACTTTCCTTCAGCGAATCACTTAAAATGAAACTGCTCCCTTCTCCTTATTCTTCTCAAGCTGCTGACATGCATAAAAATGTGTGTTTGACCAGCAGCTTATTTGGAATGTTTTCTCCTTCCATAACAAAAATGTGTTATTTCTCTAAACAATATGCCACTCAATACCAACAGAAGTCTCCTTAGCAGATAGGGCATAGTTGTAAGGCTTCGATCTGTGCCAGGGCTAGGATCTAGGAAGAAAACCCTGGCAGATACAAGTATTTACTTATTTAGCAATTCTTTCCAAGCTCATATTTTTAAGCTGTAGGGGAAACCATCCTGAAGAGTAAACTGAGTGACTGGGAAGTTGAAGCACAGAAGCTTGCTGTGACTGAGTTAGTAATGCTCCTTTAAACAGTGGCCCCACTGAAGAATTGGACTTGAGTGCCTCGGCACAGTAAAGCCCATGTGTTGTCTTTGGGAAGCATTTTCAGCTTAATAGGGATGAAGTTTCCTTTATGCCTGATGCAGCAGCACATTTCGTTTCACGAATTTCCTTTTCCACCCATTTAAGCAATTAACTTGGAAGGAATGAGATGCCAGATGAATATTACTGCCTTAAGAATCAATAGCTGGTTCTGAGGTGGCTCTGGAGAAAAGAAGGGTCTATATTAGCCAGCTGTGCATCTTGACACCTTGCCAAAGGCATGACACCTCAGCAGTTACCTCAGGAGCACTGTACCCACTCCTCTGTGTGCCCCATTTCAGCAGCTACTTCAGTGCCCTCTACTTTCCCTCCTGCTCTGGTTCATGGGCGAGGAATGGTGACCTTTTGGGTAGAAGAGCAGAGCAGAGGCTTTGCAGGTTGGTCTAGGGATGTTCAGAGTGCATCCCAGGCATGGGCAGGCAGCATGAGTGAAGGTGGTGTTAATTACTCCCAGTGCCACCATAGAGTTTAGAAGTCCTAGTCAAAACTTCTTACCCGCTAAAGCTGACCCATGTGGAGTAAACAAGTCACTTTGCTGCTTCCCAGAGCTGGTATGAAAAGGAAAGTGATGAAAACTCCATTGTGGGTAGATAGAGACCTCCTGTCCCCTCAGACAACACAGGTGCACTTACAGGTGCCTTGTTCAGCTCTCTGTCCTCATGTGGATCAACTCCTGGTCCACTGAGGTGGCCCCTGAAGACAGGTGAACCCTGGTCCCCTTTCAAGTGCCTTCAAGCAATCATGGTGGGAAGAACTGAGCAAGGAATGTTTTGATGCTGACAGCTCACTAAGCACATCTGAAATATGCTGATGAAAACAAGTGTAGAAAATGGTTTAACCTGATAAAGCGAAGAGCTGGGAACTCTTCAGAATCACCCTTCACCTGGAGGATTATTTCTTAAAGGATGAATATTTTCCATTGGCAGGATATTCACTTCTGGAGATGCCTGACCTGAAAAGACAGGATCAGGTTAAACAAGAGCACAGGGAACAGGGGGCTTCTCTCCAAGGCACTTGGAGAGATTGGAATGAGAAGCTTCACCATCTGAATTCCCCATCTGAATATTTGCTATGAGAGGCTGTGACAGAACAATGAACTTTTCCATGCAATCTCTTGAGGTTATCCTCAGCACAGGCCAGCACTTTCAGGCTGAAGTTTGAAATGTGGGTTCTTACACTGTCCTTACAAGACATTTCCTCCCCTGCCTCAGGAAGCAGGTACTTATCACTGTGGTTATGTGGTCTGCATGAGCAAAGCCTCATACTCACCAGGAAAGTGATCCTGTGCACTTCTGATCTTAGGCAATGGGAACATCCCACTTCCAGGCTGAAGAATATCACCCTTAAAAACCCTGGGCAAGGTGGTGGATGGGGTAAAGAGAGAGGGAAATGTGCAGTGAGCCTTGGCTGTGGTGACTGCCTGTGATGGCTCAGCTGCATGGTGTTCCAAAGCAGGCTGGGATGTACATCCCAGAAAAATCACACAGATCCCTGTCCCTTTGGGGAAGAAAGTAGGGGAAATACCACTAGAAATGCTTCATCTGCAGTCCTGTTGAATGAGGGCTGTTATGGTGAAATGGGTGGCTTTTTAAGCCTAAGGCTTTTGGATATATAAACTTCCATGCAATCGTTCTTTAATCCAGAGCATGGCAATAAAAAGGGGAATTGTGCATATTTAATTTTAAGAATAAATCTATTTTTTCACTGGCTTCTTATTTTGACCTTGTAGTTTGGCCGTCTGTCAGAAAGCACCACATCCGTTCCTACTAATTCCTTTCTTTAGGTCCTTCCTGTCAGAGAGCTGATGTGGTTTTGGTGAATTCCTGCACAAATTCACTTCATACAGTTTGACCTTCTGGTACTAACAATAAGTTTCCTCCTACCAAGGAAACCAACAGAGTTACAAACATATGCCTTCACTTACACACAGGTGTGCTGACACCTAAAAGTCTGGATTTTAGGTCTTACATGAGAGCAGTTCTGGTTCTTGGAGGTGTTGGCAGCACGAGCTCCTATGACATGGCTTGACTTCAGGCACAGAAAATTGAACAAGCTGGCATAATAGTGTCATCATAGAAAGGGACAGCCCTGAGACAGTGTGGAAATAATCTTAATGTTCTTGTTTCTTAAAACAGTTTCCTTCATGTGGAGTTTTTCTTCTGGGACTATCAGAAATACCATTAGCCTGGACCGAATCCTTTTCCTTTCTGTTAGTCAGCTTTTTTTTTTTTTTTTTTTTTTNNNNTTGTGTTCGCTTTTTTTTTTTTTTTTTTTTTTGGTTGGTTGTGTTGCTTTTTCTGTTTGTGTCTTTGTTTGGGATTTTTGTTGTTGTTGTTGCTGCAGTTTTTTGGATTCTTTTTGTTTTCTGCTGGAGGGAACTATTCCAGCACTAAAACTGAATAAAATGCAAGTGTGCCAGATTGGCGTCAGTTTTGTTTTAACAAACACTTCAGTTATGCTTAATTTTATGGTTTTTGCTTTGTCACTGTGTTTTCTCAAACATTATAGAGCTGCATTGGTTTTAAATGAGCTCTAAAGCAAAGTGAACCAACGAGGATTTACAGACGTGTTTATGACGGAAGCAGTGCTGTAAAATCAGGACTGTCACAGCATGGAGCAATATCTGGGTTGTTCTGGATGTGAAGATTCTCTTCCACTCCCCCAGCCTATAAATTATTGCTGCCACATCACTTCTGAATGAACTCATCTGGTCAAATCAGGTGTTTAGAAGTTGAAACCTGGTAGTTCTTAGGTCAAAGTATCTTTTGTATCCAAGTATAAAATATACGCTAACCACTTTTTTCATATACATACTAAAAGTAGGTGGATGCATTGTTACTAAGAGCCATGGGTTTATGAACTAATCTGAGATGTACAGAACAGAATACTATTAGAAAGGGAATGAAATGTCTACCATCAGCTCTCCTTGGTGAAGGAGACCCCTGCCACCTCCAGTCTGGTCTCTAACACTCAGGAGTGCTGACTTTGCTCCCAGTGATGCTTGCAAATATGTGTGCACATTTCTAATGTATGATCAGTGTTGTTTTCACTTTTTTTTCCTGCCAACCACAGCTAATTGGACCCCTTTTCAGGTAGAAATGTCAGGTGACATTACTCTTTCTGCAAAGAAGATGGTTATAAAATAAAGATTTTCACAATCAGCTCTAATGCTGGGGAGGTATCATGGAGGAAAAATGTTTTAAGTCATGAACAGACATGGAATTCTCTTTTCCTATCACAGTGGTAATGCATGTTACATGATTCAAATTGTGAGGCAGTGGCATTCACAAAATATTAAAAATTAAGAATTAATATTTGGCACTCCCAAACACTCTGTTAGTTTTTCTAAAACCTCAGTGCTAGTACTGGAAATTGGATATCTGTAAGTTAATTTCCATCATCCCTCTTTTTTGAGAAAGGACTTCTGGATGCACCTGGTGTTTCTAAACACAAGTAATGCTTTGCTTCTGGTACAGATTATTGCTTTAGAAAGGTTTTCTCAAATAATATACAGTCCTTTTATACCACTTGTGCAAAACAAAAAAAAAAAAGTTTTAGAAATGCGTAGGTTGATTAACATCTGTGCTAATGTGGAGTAAGTGTGGAATTTTAGCCAAGAATGTGAAAAGCAAGTGTTCACATATGTATTTCCAGTCCTTTCTGAAACTTATTATCTCCTAGTGGCCATTATTTTACATCTCATGGCTCCTATTGCCTCATCCAACCCAATAGATCTGAATATCTTCACTCAACACAGCCAACACCTTGTTGAGGAGCCTACATTTTCACATCAGAGCTTGTGCTCCTAAAGCACTTAATAAAGCTCAGCTGAAATATAAATCCAGATTTTGGACAGATGGCTGCTTCACATTAAAATTTATTTTCCAGGAGTTTGCTGTATACTTTCCATGGATCTCAAAAGAGTAATTTCTTGATATTATGATGTTAGCCCATCAGTAATCTTTGGAGTTTCCATCTCACTTGCCAAAACCTATGAATTCATTTAACCTTCTGCTGACCTATGTTTGTGAACATTGCAGGGTGAATTTCATCAGATGGCTGGGATTTACTATCCCCTGAGATGTCAGTAGTAGACTTTGAGTTGTCCTATTTTAAGGCTACAAGGTTCATTGACTGAGAATAAACTGGGATAAAAAGCCTTATGCCATGTCTTCACAGCTCCTGAGAAATGTGTCCCCTCCCAAGTCACTTGATATCCAGATTTCTGGCCAAGGTGTTTCAATAGACATTCTTTTTTTCTTCCTTTATTTGAAAATGATAGTTTGTCAGATTTGAAATTTTCAATGTAAGGTCCAAGTACACTTTTCTCTGTTTGGGGGATAAACCTTCTGAATGAATGGCAAGACCAGTCCTTGCCTCCTATCACATTGCAGAGCTGCCAATGACACAAAAACAAAGACCTCACTGATAATGACAGAGAACCAGCCCTTCAATACACCTAATTCAGACCAAGCTGTGAAACCTAGATATTCTGTGTATCAGGGACCATCAGGCTGTCAATCCTTCCTGTTAAAGATACTGCTGAACACTCATTGAGTGGAGACATACAGGTGATGTGACTCAGAAAAAAAAAAAAACAGAAAAAAGTGAAATTATTGTTTTTAGCCCCAAATACTTCTGACTCTTTCCCCAGTGCCAACCTTGGGCCACATTGCCTGTATCTGCACATCTCTTTGCATGGCATTGGAAAAAGAGTGGATCTGATGTTCTGTTTATTTATTTATATGGTGATGTTGTCTTGTGGTACTCTCTGGAGGCACAAAGAGCAGTGGGTGGGCCTGAGCAATCCTGCTGATTGACATCTCTGCACAGATTTCTATTCAAACCTGCTGAGACCGTACCTGGATTTCAGCAGACTTGTCAGAAGCAGAGCTAAACATCACCATAAGATTCATCAGCAATACTAGTCCTGGCAGGCAGATGTGTAACTGAAGGAAATCAAGTAAAAGAAAAAAAAAAAATAGACTGACAAGTTAAGAAAATAATTAGAAAAGCTTAATTGGATGGGAGACAACTGGTGAGGGACATGCTTGTTCCAGTTTCTTTGAGGCATGAAGCACCATTGGAAGCAAAAAATACTATTTGCAGATGAAAGAACCGTGAGGATTCTTCCTTACTGACAGCTCTGATCAAACACACACTATCCATCAAAATACCATATATAGAGACCAAAGAAAGAAACAAACCATGGAAGAGCAAAGCAATGGAATAAGAGAGGCTGTCAGAAGAAAGAAGGCATATTCCCGAAAAAGGTGAAGCTGTGTTCAACTGAGGAAAAAAGAAGAGATCTATTTTCCATAGATTAAATACAGAGGGTCATGAGACAATAGAAGAAGTTGCCCAGAGATGCTGTGGATGCCCCATCCCTGGAAGTGTTCAAGGTCAGGTTGGATGGGGCTTTGGGCAACTTGCTGTAGTGGAAGGTATCCCTCACCCTCCACCCAAGGCAGGAGGGTGGAGCTAGGTGATCTTTAAGGCCCCTTCGAAACCAAACTACTCTGTGATTTCATGATTCTATGAAATATGCAGAATCAATAAGAGAAAACTAAAAATTAGTTTGGAATGACCTTTAAAAAAGGCATAAAGATTGAACAATAATAAATTACATAGCTATATCATTAATGTCTTGCAGAAATTTTGCAGACCAGTAGGCAGTAAAGTTGTGAAAGTAGCAGCAAGAAAAAGCAGTGGAATAAAAGAGAAATTATTTTTTATTTTCCATATATATTCACCATGAGGACTTAATGCATACTTTATCTGCCTCAGCTCCAAGGACAAAGAAGAAATATGAGGAGAAACAAATTGTCGGCATCTCATATTGTTCATTAGATGGGTTCTAAAGAAAGACAAGTTGAAAATAATGGATCTTCTGTCTGTGGAATGTGAGCTCTCATTTAAACCTGCCTTTTAAATAAAATTCTTCAAGTGGAAATGTACAAATGTGGGTACCAAGCAAGTGGTAGAACTTATAATAAGGAAAAAGATCATGATGCATGAGAAAATAACTTTTATTAATTTAGGTGGGAATACTCCAAACAGCTTCTGTGACAGAAAGAGAAGTCCACTGTGTTCCTTGAGGGATTCAGTGAGCACATAGACAAAGGAGAATTGGTTGACAAAGTCTAACTGGATTTCTTAAACTCAATCAACAAAGCCCCTCAGCAAAGCCTCTTTGAGAACCTGCTGTGAGATAGGTAAGCCCTTAATGTACATACCTGGGTAAAAGAGGGGAAACAATAAGTAGGAAATAATGGTCAGCCCCTGAATGCTTGCCGGGGGCTTTCCAAGTAATGCCTGTTTGTGCTTGAGCTGTGCAACATACACAGGTTTATATATTTAAATGAACTCTGTGTCTGGTGAGAGCACAGACCTTGCTCACCAGCCCAGAGAGGAGCACTCCGGATAAAAACGAAAGTTCACTATGAAGACATGCAGAGGCAATAAATCAGCTTCACAATACTGATGAGAAAATGCCAGATGGAATTCAGTGTTGATAAATCAGAGGTAAGGCACCTAAGGAAAAAAGCCTCCTCAATTAATGTGCATAATGACATTCTCTTCAGATATGCTCTTAGCCATTACCCTTTAGGAAAAAGAACTTGGAAGGATGGCAGACAACTCTATAAAAAAGCAATTTGATGTTCTGTAGCAGCCAACAAGATCTCTTATGTTTGAATTTAAGAGCTACTTGGAGAAGAAAACAAAAAAGAAAATGTCTTTATGCCTTTGTGCCTTTATGCCTTTATACTTTGTGAATCCATGACATGAACAGTCTCCAATGGTGTACATCAGCCTAGACTCTCCATGTTAAAAATGAGAGTTTTCACCCCATGTGGTGAAACTTCTACTGTCGTTGCAAGTAGATGTAGACAAACAACATCTGTAAATGGAATCTCTTATTAGAACAGCTAGTAGAATTAAAAAAAACAAACAAACAAAAAACCAAAAACCAAAACATACAATTGAGTACAAAACCCCTCTCCAGATCTAAAATTAAAAAAGCAGCATAGAAATGGTCTTATCAAAAATCTAGTTTGGTATTTCTAGCTATAGAGCTAAGTTGAATACAAATATTAATTACAGCTATCTAAAAACCTTTTATTGCCCAATACAGACCTAGAAAATTATAAAGAAGCTTTCAGGATATGGTGTGGCACCCTTACAGAGGTGGGATGATCACCTCTGATATATGAAGTTGAGAGAGATGTAGAGAAATCAATCAGGAAATGAAAGCTTGCTTATTTTCTAGTACAAGATTCATGGAAGTCAACCATTAAACTAATAGGTGGCAGGTTTGAAACCAAGAGGAAGAGGCTTTTCCTCATACAGCACTGAGTTAAGCTGTGAATGTCTTTACCATAGGATGTTGGGAAGGCTGAAAGTCTACAGAGCATCAAAAAGGGACCAGACCAAATAGACCATAGAGGGAAAACCAGCCAGATATTAACTGCAAGAGCAGCAGTCAGTGACTTGGGAAATTCATAAGCCACTAAGCCCTAGAGCTCAAGGAATTTGCAAGGAGACACAGTGATATTTTTATCTGGTCTTTGTGTGCTTCCCTAGGCATCCATTTGCAATCATTACTAGCACAGTGTGTAAGGAAGATGATTTCCCTGACCCAGTACTGTCTTTTCATGTTCCCAGACAGGGAATGAGCAGAATGCATCAGGATCTGGCTCAGGGAAGAGCCCTAGCTCCAAAGGTGGAGCAGAAAGATTATTTACTTCAGACTTTTTGGTGATAATGACATGGAGAGGGATGGAGAGGGGAAGCCTTGGAGGTCAGCTTGAGGAGCTTGAAGAGGTCAAACACTTTGGTGTGGAGTCACAGTGCCATTGCTGGGTAAGCCAGGCCAGACACTTGATGGTCCTCCCATGCCTGGGGCTCAGGGATGGTCAGAGGGCTCCAGGTTGCTGTCCTGGCTAACAAAACCTGTGGCTTTGAAGGGCAACACACCAACTGTGCTGCCAGACCCCTCCCTTGGGAGGGGTTTTATTCTTATTCAAACACTGGTATAAAGCACAAGTGCTCTGCATTTAGAATTTGCTATTCTCATAATGGCATATGTATTTTCAGAGAGCATGGTTCTTGAATGGAATTCATTAAAACGATTCTACAGGTAACTGCTCGGTTCAGTTTTTTGACAAATAGCTCCAACTCAATGCTTAACTCCAAAGGGGCCAGGAAATGAAAATATATCCCCATTCCTCAATAATTATTAATTTCCTGTCACAAATTTCCTTACTAATTTTCCTTCTAAGAGTAAGAAAAGTCCTAAAAATCTTCAGAGGTTGATTAAAGAGTAATTTGTTAGTGGGATGGGGGAAGGGAAATGAAGGAAAGGAAAGGGACAGAAGATTACTTCAGAACACCAAAAATAGTTTCAAATTCTCACCAAGAAATGACAAATTATTATATACACAGTCAGACAGGGAGATGTATATTTTGTTTTAAATTCCAATTTCAAAATGTGCTGCATAGAGAGAAACCACAAATTGAAACTTCATGTGCTCATGCTGGCAGCAACACCAAACTTACAGTTTTCTTCTAAAAATAATACCCCAAAACCCTACCTAAACCTTCCTGAACCTCCTGTCCCTTCTTTAATAAGTAAGAACATGGAGTGTTTTGATTTCTTAGTGACTTTTTTCCTTTCCTTTGAGTCACTAGTGGGGGACCAACTGCCCTCAACCTTACTCAGGTAATATTTCCATTGGTTTCAATAAGAGATTTGCCTGTCTGAGGCATACAGCCTTTTCCCCAGTATTTACATGAAATTAAGGAAAGTGACAGGAATGAGGAACAGTCTTGGCAGGAGAATGAGAAGCAAACACCATTTTGTAAAGGGATGGAGAGTAGAGAAGGAAGATAATGATGTTAGGACCTCTTTATAAAATTTTACTCCTTTTCTATCTTTGTAATTTGTCCCTTTTAAACAGAAAGACCTTTGAATTTGAATCAAATATCTAAAGAAGATTAATTTGGAGGACTCAGTACTGGTCATAGGAAACAAGCCACATCAAAATCCCCCAAATAAATCACCTCCAATTTAAGCAAAACTGTACCACAGACTAAAGACAAACCAGTCCTTTCAGCTTTCAGAAGAGAAGTCAGCATCAAAGGAGGAACCTGAAATAGAAGCCTAGAAATGCAAATCTGTTGGTCTTTTCACATTCAAATTCTCACGCTTCTTCCATTTCCTTTTACAGAAAAAAAAAGTGGTCAGACTTGGGGGAATGACTTCACAACTTTTATTAAAGGGTAGCGTAATCCTCCCCTGGATAACTGGAGAATCATTATAAAGAAATAAGCAGTGATGATCTGTCCCAGTTTGAGTGCCTGGTTTGGAAGTTCTGACCCAGGAGATGTTAATTTCCCAGTCTAGTTATATGAAAATGTATAAATATGAGCACTGATGAATAAGAGAAGTATCCTGCTGAAAGGTGAGTGGTGTTGAGTTCCCTCTGCTTTGATGAGAAAAAAAGGCTGCTACTCTCTAAAGTAATATTACACATAGCAGTAAGAGTCTGATATATGAAAAAAAACCCCAAACATGCTTTTCCATTTTGCTATTATTCCATTTTATTATTGAGGTGGGGCATAAAGAAGTTAAGTGCTGTAAGGTCCTCTTGTGAGGGTGGATTTGGACTCCATTGGGTCCATCCAATGGAAGCAGTGGACACAGGGCTGGGCGTTAAATGTCAAATTTGGGTGGTGAAACTGCCACCATGTTTGACTGTTTGTAAAGAAGTCATGCCTGTGGCATTAATAGCAAGTCCTCCGAATTAATTTTCATTAGATATTGACTCAAATTCAAAGGTCTTTCTGTTCAGGTGGGCAGCCTGGATGTCTTGGGGCTCTTATAGACTCCAATCAAAGCAAGACAGGAATTATAATATGCTATACGTAATTAAGAGTAATATTTCTCAACTTCCTCTTATTGTTCTCAAACAGCATCAGAGAAACCTTAATTACTTGCAATAACAACACTAAGGAAAACCCCCGACACCACTGGAACAATACCACGTAGAATAATGTGAATTAATTGTTAAATTTAGTACCTCCACGAGAAATTCTCTATTGATAGCCCAGAATTGCTCTGCCTGGAAATCACCTGAGCACTGCCTTATTTCTAGACATCTGTCACCACAGTTATTATCTAACAACAAGCATAACATGAAAATAATCATTTTGTATAGGGCAGGAATAATACCTAATTGACTGACATGAAATTGCATCAATATCATTATCTCCTGTTGACTTTTTGATAATATGTTGATGAACAGCTTGTATTTTCCACACTGGAAAACCCTACTTGTTTCCTAGCAGGAACCCTGCACTAAGGAGTTTTCTTTAATAGCTATCTAATTTTGCAATTTTAAATATAATTCTTTCTAGGAGCAGATGATGTTTCATTATCTTGGTATAATGTGTGGTGCGGTTTTTGTTTGTTTGTTTGTGGTTTGTTTGATTTTGTTTTTTTAACTGTTGTTGTTCTTGTTTTCAGACTTCAGTCTTCTTCAGAATGCAGACTGGTGTAGGGTTTTGGTGTCATAGGAGAATCATAGTAGAATAACAACTCAATACCCACAACCCAGTTCACAGACTGTCCAGCCTAATTTTGAAGTTCTAGGCTATTAAAGGTATTAAAACACTTAAAAGGTGAAAATGGGTGATTCTTAGGTATCTAATTTTACTGAAACTAATGGGAATTAGTCATCTTTCATGGTCTTATCAAAAATCATATAAGACTGTAGTAGCAACAGAAGCTACAAAATAACTCTAACATTCTGGCCTTTTCTGATGTAAGGCAGGGTTTCCAGAAGAAGCCATTTTTATATGGAATTTTTTCCCAAATGTTCATTTTTGTGAGAGTCCTAGTACTCCCATCCCAGCTGAAAAACCTCCTCTTACAAAGTGTGTTAATGCCTCACACATTGCTCTTCTATGTTTGAGGTTTATGGTCAAACACCACTCAAATACTTCATGGACCTTAGAAGTTTTCCTACAGCATCAGGAGTTTCACATAGCCTGGTGCACTAAAAAAAAGAGATTTTTTTTTTCCCTACTAGCCCAGTTTTCAGAAAAAGCCACATTGCTCCTGAATATCAAATCTTTTTAAGGTCATAAAAATACCATCCAAGCACTTTTTAAAAAAAAAATTTGGGGAGCATGAGGCTGTGTGTGAATATTTTCAAAGTTGCAATTTGAGTAACCCAGCCTCTGCTTAGATCATCAAACAGGCATGTGTTTGGGACACAGAGGCACTACAGTCCTGGTGTATTCAGCCCAGAATCCTCATGGTTATGTGAATAATTATCCCTTCATACCGGCCTAGAAATCTTGGACAGAAATAGCAATCACAGCAAGGGTGCTAAGAAATAATTTGTACCATACATCTGTTAATGTCCCTTAGCCCAGCTGGAACCTGCATGCTTTCCTCCCTATCTTGGGTTTCTCAAATTGTGCTGATGTGTATTTAAGCTGCAGGAACATTCAAGGCAATCAGGCAGGGGGGAGACAAGAACTTCCCTGGTGTTTTGATTCCAAACTGTGATCTCTCTTATCGGGATGGCTGAGGAGGAAAAGTGCCAAGTGTCACTTGGTCTCCTGTTCTCAGCTTGTCTGGCTAACTCAAGGAGGAGCCTCTGAGGCCAAAGCCACCACAAATGTAGAAGGCCTAGAAGGCACTCAGAGCAGCATTCTCCAGCAGGTGTCCCAGGACAGCACCTCACTGGACCACGCTGATGATACCCCAACTGGGTATGACTGGCACTGATTTTTGGAACAGTGTCAGCCAAAGGAAGATTATCATATTTTGCTTTGTCTTGGTTTTGAGAAGTACAGGAGAAGTTCCTAAGGAGTGTCATTTCAGGACATAATTTGTAAAGATGCAAGAAGGGGAGAGTAGGACAAAGCACCACATATCTGACCCTGACTTTATCAGAAAGTTGAACTAGACATCTCCTGACATCCTTTCCAACATACAACAAATAATTATCTTGTAACATGAGGAAGCCTGCTCTTTCAAGCTTATTTTGCTATTAAATAAACAGTTTGGGGTTTGTTGCATGCACAGCATTTTGCTTAGCATCTCACTTGACGTAGGATCATATTGTACTTATGTTTAACATGCTTTCCTCATTCACTCTTCCCCCTCCTCTCTTTTACTCTAATGCCACAAACTCTTCCCACCCCATATATTTTTATTTTACACAAGGATTATGCAATTCATCTGGGATTTGCTTTGGACTTCTTCCAAAAACACCCACACAACTGCTCTGAGTGATGAGTTTTATCTGAAGATGGACTTGGCAAGTCTATGTTTCAAAAGGTCCAAAGATCCAAAATGCTTCAGGAAGAGACTTCAGGACACAAAAGTAACCCCACAAAGCAATCAAATAAGATTGTGAACAGTCTCTGTATTTAAATGTTTACAAGAGTTGAAGCTGGTAGCTAAAACATTTTGTATGAAAATGGCTACTTCTCCGCTAGTGAACCAATATCAGTCAGTTTGATGACAACTAACTAGGTGCTCACAGCCTGTGACTATTCGGGGTTTCATGTTATTGAAGACTTGCCAGTTTTTTTCTTCAGAATAAGACAGGAATTTGGCTCAACCAATGGTCAGAGAAATCTTTAACACCCCGTTAACTAATTTTGTTCCATCTGCAGATGCATAAAACTACCTTGGGAGGCCCTGTTGTCCACTGACGAGGCTATGTATCTAGGGACCTGGTTTTATCTTGGCTCCCCCCCCCTGGACTGCTCCACAGCCTTGACTGAGTTGCCTTTCTCCTCCAGGTCGTATAACATACCCTCTTACAAAATGAGGGTCCACAGCACAGCCCTCCATTGTCGAAACAGTCAAAGAGCTACTGATGAGAACTGCAGCGCAATGACTGGGATTCTGTTTCTGCCAGTGCACTAATTCCAGAGCCCACACCCAAACTTATGAAACTACCTTTTAAATTATGAGACAAAATCCTTCTTTTTATTTTCTTTTTTCCTTTTTTTCCCTTTTTTTTTTTTTTCTTTCCCCAGGATGTTCCCTGCATTTGCGTCCCTGGGGTGGCAACAGTGGAAAATGTTGGCAAGGAGAGCAGACAGTAGACAAGGTCCTATTGGCACAAATCTGAGGGCTTTGCCTGTGTCAGTGATGTAAGGATACCAGTCTCCTTCAAGAGGTGTGGTTTATCAGTGGAGCTTTTGCAGTGCCTCGGACGTCAGGCTAATGGTCTCACATACAGATCCTGTGAGATGCCTTTCATTCATTCTGCCAAACAGGAGCTGTGCTTGTGATGCTTTCCCAAACTGAAGGGCATTGCTCCATGAATGCAAGCAATGTTAAAGCCTGAATAATGCACACAGTCTTCCATTTGCAAATTGCCTCCACCTCTCCCTTTGCCCTCCCCACCATGTGGTTTAGCTTTTGGCTCTGCAATAGATACTCTGAATCAATGTTAGCTTTCTGAGAGACTAAGGCGGAACACTGAAGGTCTGAGTCAAACCCAGCTGTGTTACAAGCCCATTGTTGAACTATCAGTTGTTTTGGGTTATTTTTCCCCGGAGATTTGTCGCAGATGACCTGAACCTTTGGCAGCACAGACAAGCACCTCTAGTTTGTCATTTGGTTCCCCAAAGACATCCATGAACTAATCATCAATCCAACCAGGAAGCCAAAATCTTTTTAAGAGAAGAGCATATTGTTCATTGTAAATGTTTGCCTCACCATTAGTGCACAAAAGAGAAAGCTTAGAAACAGAAGGATGAAGCACATTAAAAATAGCTGGATCATGCAGCTTACAGAGGCAGATGCTGTGTAACAAGTTGTGGGAACTGTGAAGCACTGTCCTGATCTGAGGTGTGTTTCAGTTTTCAGCTCAGTAAAATCCCAGCCTCTGCACAGGCAAAAAGTTGTCCTTTTCACCAGTCTGTAATAAAATATTTGTGGTGGTTTTAATGGTGCTAGCTACCATTTGCTTAATACTATCTGAAGGTGATTTCTCCTGGGACAGACCACGGCACAGCTCCGCACTAAGCTCCCAGAGCTCGAGACTGGTGCCAGGCTGTCTGCAAAACCCCTCAGAGGCCATGCTTGTTTTATCTGAATGGCCTGATGGCATGGGCTGGAAACCACCTTGCACTGCTCCCCCAGACCAAGGAAGCACTTTGGAGTCCCAGCATTGTGAAAGGAGAAATCCTGCTGTTGGGGTGTCTGTGTCACACCTGGTTCCAGTGAGTCAGAGCCTGTGTGCTCACATCTGTGAAACAGCAACCTCCAGAAAAAATCCGCTAACCCTGAGGGGTCAGCCTGAATCAGTATGTCCACTGGGCAGTACTGGGCAGTTTTAACAGATATAATCCTCAAGAAGACAGGGATTTGCTCTGGCAGCAGAGCTGCTGAAGGCCACAAGAACCTTAAAACCCTCTGCTGTTATCAGGACTGTGTCTGGTTATCTCAGGGCTGTGGTCTTCCAGAGAAAAAGAGTGAAGAGGATCCCCTAGTTCAGACTTACCTGTCACTGACATATGCACGACATAGCTGTCTTCCTCCTAAGCAATGACTGGACTCACTTTTTCTCTTCTAGTCCCAGAGAGAGACCAGAAATGTTCCTCCAAAAGATGGCAGGTGAAGCCAGTTGAGCTACTTCAGGGAAAAAAATGACTTATGGCTTAATATCTTACCATGTCCAGGATTTTCTAAAATTTGATAGAGTTGTATGACACAATATAATCCTGCCTGAATCTCTGGTGATTGTTATTTTTCATAAAACATGAGACAAGAGCATGGTTTCCTCAATACCGCACTTCCAGTTAAAGAAATCAATTCAAATCCATTATACTAGTCAGAAAATGCAAGCTGCTGTGAAATTTACTTTATTTTCTCTTTATGCTTGTTTTGATACTGTGACCTGAGACTCCATCCTTGGGCATTTCAAATTTTCTCCCATTTCCTCATTGTACCATTCAAGATTTCTCTAGATCACCTTCATGACTAATCAAATTCAAAGATTCCCTCAAGCATACTAAAACCTTTTCAGTCAATAGATATGCTCCTGTATCTTGCTGTCATGTATTTCCATGGGATTTTGGAAGCTTCTTTGAAACATCTCTTCTTACACAGTTCCTTTGTCCTTTGCTCTATCCCTCCATCACCCAGCATATCAACTCCAGCAGGGCCAGAGCAAAACTGAGGTGGATGGAAAAGGAAAGGCTTCCAGTTGGTGTAAATGACAGTCATAAGAGAGGACATTGGCCTAGGGAAAATAGGATATATTTATTCCATGAAGTGCCATGCAGAAATACTTGAGCTAGCTGGGAACATGCTAGTTCAGGTTACAGAAGCAGTGTACACACATTAGCAGAAATACTGGAATTACTTGGGTGTGGCTTTTGGGGATTATCCTGTTCCACCCAAATAGAGAATTACTGTGAAGTTTATATAGCCAAAAAAAAAAAAGTGAACATTTCCTTAAGCTTTTAAAGCCCAAAAGATTTTTGTATTTTTGGTCTTTTTTTCCTCTTTTTTTTTTTTTTTTTCATTGAAGTCATTCATTGTGAATGGTACATTTTGTACAAATGGAACTTGTAGAGCAGCTGTGAAGATACCACTGCTATTGCTGCCCTCCCTAGAGACTCAAGGTAGTGATGGCAGAGTTAGAGCAGAAAAAAAACAAACAGTGGATGGGCTGAGTTGAATATTTCTGCTTGCCTGATCAGGAAAAGTGGCTGGAGTAAATGAACAGAGGGGAATCAGGAGGTCAGGGGTTGTGGTCCACTCCAAAATGCAGCTTTTCGAGCCAAGGCAAAATCTTTGGCTATGGAAATCTGTTGCTTCGAGTAAGCTTCAAGAATCATGAGACCTCATTGTGGGCCCTTACCACTGTGAGTTACTGGAGCCCACTTCTCTCCCTCTCTCCTTCTGCATCAGCACAGCTCCTCCCAATCTACATTCCTATAGAGAAGATGAACATCATGAACTTAAGCTCTTTGTGCACATCCATCTGGACCTTTCTGAGAGGCACTTATGTAGCCCTGCCATATTTGCTTTTTTCAGGTTTTGCTTGCTGCTCCAGAAGGCAAATTTGATGAAATTTTCACATTTGTTTTGGAAATGGTAGAAGTGGGAGACTTTGGGGTTTGTCCAGGGAAGTCTGTGGGAGGAATTAAGTTTAAGTCTCTCAAATGTCAGTTTAGCACTTTAAGCTCTGTATGCTCCTCATTCTCTACTTCAGTTTCCCCTGGACACAGGAAATTGGCTCCATAGGTGATCCAACATAATCACTGCAGACTTAGAAACAATAAATTCATAAAGCAATCACTGAAATACCAACCTTCATTCACAGATAACACATTGGTCTGGGATGCTGCTCAGGAAGCATTGCAGAGCACAAGACCAAAGGGTTATTGATTTCCTTCAGCAGCTGAGAGCTTCTCACTGCCTGCACACGAGCTTTGTGTTGGCCTGCTGACATGGAGGTCCTGCATTTTCATCTTCAAAATAGAAAGAAACAAGTGATACAACTGGTTTGGGCTGAGATGGGGAATCTACGTAAACGGGATGAGGTTAATTTGGGTGGTGAGCCAAGGTGACAAAGGCTCATGCAGAACAAAACTGCCTGTCAGTTGTGTGGACTGAGCTGGCACCCCGTGCGGGGATGCAGAACATCCACACGTGGCAGATCTTCACCTCCCTGCCACAGCAGTTTGCACTTCACTACCAGCACCAATGTTAAAACTTCCTTTAGCCTCCAGGAGGAATATAAACATGGCTCTCAATGCAGATTGAATACACACGTACTTTTGAAACGTTGTTGGTCATTACTAATTCATGGCTGCTGTCCAGCGAGTGGAGGAACACATTTCCCTTCCTAGGTTTAACAACAAAACCAAGAAAAAAACCCAACAAGTCAATGACTTATACTGTACACTAAAACAGCTTAAAACACAAACATTTCCAGACTACAATATTTCAAGTAGTCTTGTAACTGGAGGAGCTATTTTTTAACTGGATTCCTACTTTTTACTACCAACAGCCTTGTCTTATTTGCAGAGGCTCGGCTAGCTGTCAGACATCCTGACTCCACTTAATAAACTCACTTAGAGCAGAACTTTCTTAAGTCACAGTGTAAGTACATAAATTAGTTGTTTCAGCCTTAGACCAACACACTTCTCTTTCTTCCCTCTCTCCTGAGCACGGAGCTATGATGAAGAAACTCAAATCTCAAAAGAACCAGCAGTTCATTTTAAAATGCTGCCATAACCCAATGTGCCTAAAATACTGTAGCTCCTGTTGCCTTTGGTTGGAGCTGCAGTGATGCTTACTTGTGCATACAACCAGGTAAAGTTTGGGTTCTTAAGTCAGGGAACCTACGTTTAAATTCCACTTTTGAAATGCTTTATGTGCAGTGATCTCAGAGAAGGAACTGCACAGGTGACACCAGGTCACAGGGAGGTTTTGTATTAAGTGAAGTTTAATGTACCAGGAAGCTGAGAGACACTCTGGTGTGTCACCAGATAAGCAGGAGCAGGGCATATTTCATTAGTGGGTGGATCTTAGTCTGGTTCCTTGTGAAAATGAAACTCAAACAAACCCCATGGTCGTGTCTCCGTCTTGGTTTGACCCTCCCTCGTAGCACCTCCGTCCACTGGTCAAATATATTCACATTTGGCAGAAACAAACACATTGCAAAAGTAAATAAAACTGAAGGATATGGGCTGCCAAG
This sequence comes from Regulus satrapa, assembly GCA_013396955.1. Taxonomy (NCBI): domain Eukaryota; kingdom Metazoa; phylum Chordata; class Aves; order Passeriformes; family Regulidae; genus Regulus; species Regulus satrapa. Next base: position 340,829 of record VWZN01017944.1, on the reverse strand, counting down.
TGAGAGAGACATGCCAGAAGTCCTGCTGAGTCTGAGAGGAAGGCCACTTAACCTTTCAGCCTGTCCAAAAGGGGATGGGATTTTGGCTATGTGGGCTCACACCTTCACAGAAAAAAAAAAAAAAAGAAAAAAAAAAAGATGCAAAGCTCCAAGGACTGGAACTTTGTTTATTCCCGCACTTGTAACTGATATCTGTTGCTGTTGATGCGTAAAAGCCACTCACGAGAAGCCTAGAGGGACCTTGCCTAAACCATAGCTCTGTTAGTCCCTCTCCTGAGAGGGGACATGCAGCATGGGATCAGTTCACTCAATTGTCCCTTTACTGGCAGGGATGAAGTGACTTTCCTGCTCACCATGCCGATTCCCACCTGGAGACAGGGCTGGTCTGACCTCTCAGGGCAGAGGCACAAGGGCCACCCATTCCTAAGTATGGCCCCTTCAGTACAAGAACAGGAGGAAAACCACTTTGCACTCGTGGGAGCTGGGAACAGCATCTCCTCCTGGGCTCTGCTCCTTCGCCCTGCCTGGCTGCCCCTTGGGCAAGCCCAGAGCAATGCCAGGCTGGTGACAGGCAGTAGCTGGCAAAGGTCAGCGTTGCAAACACTGTGCTTCTCCTGCCAGCTGCTACGTGTTGCACCTGGTGGCAGCTGCTATTTTTATATTGAAACTCATTCCTTGCTTATAATCTCTGTGTTACGTCTTGAGAACCAGATCTAGCCCTCTGGTAATTTGATCTTAATTAAACAATCTAGTTGCCAGTCCTGTCCCTTTCTGGTTAGCTGTGTATTGCAATGTTTGGTGTTAGTCAAAGACATTTATCAGGCCTGGTGTTGTAAATATAGCTCAATTTCCAAGAGATGCTGATAGTAAAGTTTGCCTTGCCCTCCCTTACCTCTCCCCTAAGCTGAGTCATAAGAGCACACAGGGTTAACCCAACACCATTGCGTGGTGTAATGCTCAGCAGGATCTGGCAGATAGGAGACCTCACTAATCTTACAAATCTCATCTTTCATGCTGAAGCAGTTGGCTGGGATACTTTTTTTTTTTTTTTTTTTTTGTGTGTGTGTGTGCGTGTGCTTAAGTTATTGTTTAATGCAATCTTCTAAGTTACATAATGGTTTCTCTCTTCACTTGGTGTCATCTGAGCCGTGCACAGGAATGCACACACAGCCTCTGACATCTTTTGAAGTCCTGCAGGGCCACTTCTCCCTGTCCACTGAGCAGCTTAGAAAGAGCAGATGCTACACGGTCTTATACACATGTGCTTTCCAAGAGCCAGATATACCTGTCTTACACCACGTGTCTTTGGAGAGTTTTGAGCAGGTTGTGCCAAATTACAACGAGACTGCCAGCAGAGAGAGCTATATTTTTCCCCCTCCTGAAATAACTGGAGTTGCCAAACATAACTGGTTATGGTCTCAGATGAAAAAGCCACATTCACTGCAGGAATCAAGCTTTCAGCCATGGGGAGCCCAGGGGTTGTGGCCCACTCCAAAATGCAGCTTTTTGAGTCAAGGCAAAATCTTTGACTTATGGAAAAAATACGCCCTTGCAGGCAGGAGGGAGCAGATGGGAGGCAGATGATTCCTCCATTGGGATGATTAAGCCTGAAAAAGGGCTGGCTCTAGTGGTGGCTTGAAGCCCTCTGATGTTTGTTGCTCACCACAGGGCAGCCATTTCCCCCAAATCCTAGGTGGGCCATTGCTAAGCCCTCGCTGGGCTTCAGGCAGATGGACCCCAGGTGGCAGATGCAGATCTGCCATGGCAGAGCCTGCCCACGGGGCACAGATCCCCAGCACTTGCTCTGGTTCCACCAATCCACCTCTCAATGGGAACTCCAACCTGCCCAGCAGTGGGTTCCAGCAGCCTCTCTTCAAAAACATAACAATTTCACCTCACAAATAAGTTTTTAATTATTTTTCCAAAGACAGAAATACAAATTTTGTGGAGGATCATGAGTGGATTCGGTTCTATCTCAACTATTTTGGTTTTCCCTTTTTTGCCTCTATTTGCTTTTCATTCCTTGCTGCACTATTTCGCTACTTTTTTCCCCCACTGGATGTTTTTGCTCCTCCCTTGCCTGCTTTGTCTCTCATAGCCTCTCCTAACCCAGTGACATTTGTGTTCAGATGTTCAAACCCACCCTGCTCAAGAGGGCTCAGGAGCAGGGTAAACAAGTTTGCCTCAGTGTTTAGCATGCAGCTCAATTGTACATTTACAGTAGATATTCTGATTTAATTTGCTTTTAAACAGCCCCTTCAAACAGCTCAGAACTCTGGACATTGTTCTTTTAGGTGCATTACAAAACCATAATTAATTAGCTGGGCTCCCCTGTGGATTTTCTCAGATTTTACCCAATCTTCCCGCCAATTTTAATGACCTTCCCAGTTAGGGGCTTTACATCTGTAAATGCTGAGTGCCATTCAGCACTTGGTAAACAAGGGGTATCTGAACAAAATAGCCAGAGCTTGAAATCAAAGATTTTACTTGTTTGTAGTACAAGAGACACTGGCGGCCTGGGTGGCTCTTAGCACCTGCCGTGCTGTTGGATGACTGAATTTTGGCTCTCTGTCCCATATTAAAAGAACTCAAGACTGATCTGTGTTACCCTTCCATAAAGTTGGGTTTGTGGGGAAATCTGTACTGCAGAGCCCTGCTATCCCACCCACTCTTCTTTGCCTTTTGAAAGCAAGAAACAGCACTTTGTTCATTGTCTGTGCAAAACTTGCTGAGGGCTCTCCAAAGAGAAAGTCAGCCAAGCAACTTTCAGCTGCTCCTCTTCCTGCTGGCTCCAGGCCAACATTTTCTAGCAGGTGTCGTGTACAAGCAGATAAGAAGGAAGAGAAAGGAAAGCAAGCAAGCAAGAAAGAAAAAAATGAGCAGCAGGAAAAGGTTTGATGGTCTATCACAGGGGCACGGACCATCTACTGCATGATTCTCAGTGTCTCCTCAGATTTTAGCGCACACGGTGCAAAGGCAGCATGGATCTTCACACCATTTGGTGCAGGCTGCTGCCGCAAGGCAGGGACTGCTGTCCACATAAAGGAAGGCATCTCCACCTGGGAAGCAGCAGCCAGCTTGTGGCTGTGCAGGAGGGATGGGAGTACTGCTTTTGTTCTGATCAAAGTTGGATTTTAGGTGGTTCTTCTTCAGTCAGAAGGGTGGTCCAGTGGGTTGTATACATGGCTGGAGTAAAACACATCAGGAGCCAACTGGACTTTTTGAATGGATGTAGTATGTGAGGATAGGTCTGGCACATTTGCTTGGACCAAAGTTTGACCTGAGCTGCACAAGAAGTAACAACGCTAAAGAATCAACGCTAGTGGTGCTGGCTTCCCAAGAGCTCATAACCACATAATGAGAATGTGAACACAAGGGATTATTTTCTCAGTGATGTCAAAGTTATGTGCCACAACATGGCAAGCAGGTTTTCAGTGCATTCTGAAAACGTACACATTTTCATAAAGTATGGAACTGCAATAAGTTCTCTGTCTGGGGAACAGAAGGTGCACAACAAAAAGAATGCTTTATACTACTAATTAGAGAAGCTGGAGTCTGAAATAAAATTACCTCTCTGAGGTGTACAACCTGTTCTCTCCAACAAGAATTATGACTGCTCAATAATCTTTTCACAAGAATAAAGTGAACCAATGTTTGGTTTTGAATGTTCCAGTTTTGAGTGTTCCAGTTTTGAATGTTCCAGTTTTAGATGAATGTACATTTCCTGCATGTTCAGGGTCTTTAATTGCACTTCCATTAGTGGAGCAAGGACTGTAGTGATGCAACCAGGTAAACCTCGTGGTCTGCTCCTTCTGTGGCAGCTCGACAGCCTTTGTGAGGCTTCAGGTAAGAGCAGCTGTTCAAAGGGCTGAACGCTGAGTAAGACATAACCAGGTGCTGCCAGAGGTAAGCTCACTAATAACAGAAAAGTGGTTAGGCAGCAGTGTTCTGCCTGTGCCCTGGCTTTCCATCTGTAAAACAAGGATGATAGTATCACCCTTATCTTGCAGGGTAGTTGTGAAGATAGATCATATTAAAGATGATTTAAAAGGTGCTCAGAGACTGGTGGGGAGAGAAGCAATGTAATTGCCGCAGTGGGTGAGATTTTCTTGCTGTATTTTTTAACTTTCAGAGCAAGGTAACAGCTTGTACAAATTTCTCCTCTGGAACTGTCCAATGGGAGAAGTTTTTGACTCTTTGTTCCTCCTGGAGCTGATATTAGGCTCATTGTTTGGGCTTGCAGAGGCTGGAGAACCTTCTGGGAGATGTCTGAAGCCCAGGAAATTGGGCAGAATGGCAGCAGAGGTTAGTGGATTATTTTTCCCACTTCTATTCTCTGTATCCAAGATGCAATTGATTTTCTAAGCAGTATGAATTATTGGTTTTGAATGATTAAGATAAAAATCAAAGATTAATATCAAGCTGGTTTTAGGCAATTATTTTCTTAATCAGCTGTTACGGTGATTAAAATCTCATGGGCTGCCAGATTGCTGTCTGATGTCAGTCCATTCACAGTCTACAGCTAATGAACAGCAATAAAGACAATTTTAAGCAGCTCCCAAATGCCAGAGCACCAAGGGTCTCTCCCATGGGATTATTTTGCTAATGGTGACAACCTGAGTGGTGGCCTTTTACAGCAAGATGAGTGTTTTTATTTCCCTCAACCCTGTTTTTTACTTTACCTTAGGACTGAGAAGGAGAAAAACCTGAAGATGATTTGAAACCTTGTTGGGTCAGCATTTCAGGAACAGGTAGGAGCTGTCTGGTGAGGAGCACAATGAGCTGCTGGTGCATGGTGCATGGTGCTGCAGCAATGCTAATCAAGGGCCAGCACACACCATATTTGCTGAAACCCCTGGTTTTATGATGTAAAGAGCTGGGTTGGGCTGTCAGCACAACCATGTTAACCATGACATGATGATGTCAGAGAATTCAGTCCAGACCTTAGTGTAGGAATTGGCTCATGCCAGTGCTGAGCTGATCAGAAATGAGACTAAGCAGAGCCAGAGCAGCCACATAAGTTCTGCAGTGCAGAAGGGAACAAAGATGTTTCCAGATGGGATTATTAAAACAAAGATCATAGTGGCTTTTTTAAGTCTTATAAAACCATTTCAGAGTGATAAGTATGCTAACAAAGAGGGGCCAGAGAATGACATGAGCTTGCAGGTCAGGCAGGTGGGAAGCCCTTCATGCTTGCTCTGAGTCAGCTTCTGCCTCATAAACTCAGCTCAGCGTAGCTGCTTCTGTTGGATCTGTTGGGTGCCCATTTCCACAGCCCTGGCAGGTCTGTAGCTGTGTCAGCCTCATTAGGTGAGGATTCATTTTTCCCTTGATGTACATTCACACATGGGATCCTGAATGAGGAGGATTTGGCACATCAAATGGCACTGGTTCAGAAAACAGCTGCCACTCATGAAATTTTGCTATGGATGGGACTCATCCCTTTGGAGACAGTCCAAACCAGGCCTCTGTGCCATTTAAGTCCCCTTGAAATGTGAAATTTTGCTGTGCAATTCTGTCAAATGGACACATGGAGTCTATTTTTAATTCTAAATATCCCCTCTTTGGAGATGTTGCTTTTTCCTGTATTTCCTTTCATCACAGCAAGGTGCTTATTAAGAACTTGCTTCTGCAGCGGAGCAGACTCATACAATTTAGATTTTATTTGCTGAAGAATAACCATCTGTCAGCTACTGAGAATGAGGAAAAGAATCTATCCCTGAAGATTTGGAGATCTGCGAGTCTTTAACCAGCTCTCAGAACATGCCGTATCTCAGAACAGGAACTGAAGTACCCTGGGAAATCAAACAGGAAAATCGAGTAATAAATGTTCAGAGAGGCAGCATGCAAACATGCAGTGTGAGGGTAGAAGCACTTGCCCATAGAAAGAAAAGGGCTCAGGTTAATAATCAAAGCGACCTCACACTAATAATTTAGGCAAGGAAAGAGAAGGAAGGAAAGGAAACTGCTCTTTAAATGCTCATTGTCAGAGAGCTGTTTAGCAGCTCTCTGTGCAATCAGCAAGTGCTCCCTGGTGCAGGTCTCTGGGTACCCGTTATGTAATAAGCTGCTGAAGGCTGTGCTGCAGAAACTTCCAGAAAGGTCACAGTCTGTACACACACAGTGTGGTGGATATGAGAACTGTTCTGCATAATTACTCACCTTTTTTAATAAACTCCCCGGTCCCCGCCGAGACTCCCAGTGGCAGCACAAGAAGGACCTGCATCAATGTACACCAGGAACAGCGGCTGCTTTTACAGCCTCAGAAGGATCCTTCACTGGTGTGCAGCGAAGCTGTGGAGCCAAACATGCATTTGCACTTTGTGTTGGGCTCGAGCCAGTCCCACAGGCTGTCACCATCCACTCCTGCTGTTCAATATCAGTCCTGTCCCACACAGGGCTGAGAGGGGACAAGCGGTGGTAGGATGGAGATTTAAACACTGCTCCGTGGTTTCCCCAGGCTGTATGGCACTGGTCTGGAGATTCTATGTGCCTGCACTCAGCTGGAGCTGTAGACAACTTTGGGAAGTTCTTTGGTACCTGGGTGGCCCCAGTTTGTCAGCTGCCAATGGAAGCAATGCAAACTCCCTCAGAAGTATGAACCTGTTCAAAGGGATGATGCCTCAGCTGGCAACCTATCTCTGGCTTCCTATTGTAACAACAGGCACCCAAAAAGAGTAAAACCCAAAATAAAAAACTTTTCCATGGAGAAATGATGAGGTCTTGCTTGCCCAGACTAAAGCTTATTGCTACCAGCTGGAAGAGTAAGACATCTCCACATCTCTGGGTCTCATGTGCAGCTTTTGGTACACACACACACACACACACCCACACACACACACACACCATACTATGTGCTGTGTTCCTGCTCATACTGGTTCATATCCCAGCCAACAAAACCCAAGTGTGCTCATTTCCTTTGCTTGTGGACACCATGTGCTCCCACCTGAGCCAGTTCCCTGCTTGGAGGATCTCAAGCTCTTTGTAGGGAAATTGTCAAGCACATGTTGAGTTCAAGGCTCAGCATCTGCTGCAGGGGCATGGAGACTCCAGTCTCCAGTGTACCTGGTCCCTCTCCTCCATCCACTGTCCTGTTTTCCTCTGAGAGGTCTCTTTCCTTCCTCATCTCCCTGTGTAGCTGGGAAACCAGCTTGCATTACTGTGGGTACAGCCATCTGGAGGAGAAGGCAATGCCAGATGGTTCAGGGGATTTTCTACAGACCCTTCTGTGTTTCACCCAGTGTTGTGCTAGCCCTGAGCGCCATCCCTACTCACAGCTCCTTGCAGACTCCCCCAGCTTTGATCCTGCTTGGTGTCTAATTCAAAACACAAAATCTGTTCCCACCATGCCTGGACCTGGAGGCAAGGCCAGGGATGAACCCAGACAATGCTGTGTATGCTCATGCAGTTTCTAGGAAACCTGAAACCTCTGTAGAAAGCACATCTCCTCAGTGGCTGTTGAAATGTTGTTCTCCTTTGCAAAAGTCAGCCTCCCTGCCTTTGGGACTCTTACTATTAAACTAATAATGGATCTGTCTCATTTGCTTCAGACTCGGACAGAAAAAAGTTTAAGTGTTTTCAGAGGGTCAGAGCTGGGCAGGTCTGCCCTCTTCTCCCTATGCAATTAACACATTCCCATCATGGATTATTTGGTAAGAACAGATGGGCTCAGAGCCATTCCCTTGCAATCTAAATGCTATGGACAAAAAGGATTGTGGTTTGGGGGAACAAATAGTGTCCCCAAGTCTGAGTAAGTGACACCTATGGGCTTGTAAGATGTAAGAAAATGTCATGCCATCTTGAATACTCTATATAGGATCTGGGAGAGAAAGCAGGCATTGGTATAAGCTTATTTCCCTCCCACTTCTTTCTCTTTATGGCTGTCCCATGTGGCTGCAGTGCCACACAGATCTTTGCTGGCCCTTATGTTCTACTAACTTGGTTGGTGCCCCTCAAAAGAAACATACTTTGCACTAAATGCCACTAATGACATTCATCTTTCTATTGAAAGGCAATGAATGCTGCAAACCCAAGATTTTTCAGAGAAATGGAGGAGAGAATACCCCAGGCCATGTGATTTTCAGTAGCTATATGATTTCTTTTTTAATTTCCTCTCTTCCATCCCATCTGAATTGTGTCTCCACAGCACGCCTAAGGAGGCTCAGCAAAACCCGAACTTGGAAAATGAGGGAGATTAAGTGGATCAGGAAACCAGCTCCTAAGTGGAAGAGAAACCTTGTGATGGAAGAGAAGGAGCCACTAGGGAAAGTTTGATAAGAAACAGGATTAAATTACATCCTGTCCTGTGTAACACGCAGACTAATATAAAGAACCCCTACATCACCTCCCTTTTCTTCTTCCCACAGCAAGTCTCACCTGTCAATCACCATAAATTTCCAGATGAGACATTTACTATCTGTTGGGGTTAAATGTGTTACTTTCATGTGCTAGCTGGAAGTTCATAATTAGCTCACACCTTCTTATCAGAGACCAGCTTAGTTTTCCTGTTGTTCTTAATTTTATAGCTGTTTTGCCTGCTGTAAATCTGTCTCCACTGGGGATGCCTCATTTACATCCATTTATTGCAAGAAAGACTGAACTAAATTAACCTTAATTGACTCCAGTTCTGAGGAATTTTATCCCCCATTTCCCATTCAGGGCAGGAGAGTTTCTGACCATGTAGGTGCACGACCTTCAAAGATGCTGGGCTAAATTCTGTCCTTTGCTAAAGCCATCTCCACCCAGAGTTATTTTTGTACTTTAAAGTGAAGTTGCTTCAGTGTAAGTTAGGGTGGGATCTACTTCCCCACTAAGTTTTTCCAACATCTAATTATAAAGCTACATGCTAAAACAATTCCATCCTGCTAGGAAACATTGGATCAATTTGAAGTTTGGAAAATATCTTGCTTTTATGTCTGGACTCTCTAAGGCTGCTAACATGTCTTGGGGATGCTGAAATTGTTTTTCAATTCCATACAATTGTGCCGATGAAATTAAATTGCAATTTTCTGCCTTATTTTCAATTTTTAAAAATTGCTTGCTCCATTTCTCACCATCCCTGCTGCTTTATATTCTGAAAAGGCTGAAATACAGTGGAGAGCAGGGCATGGCTCATTACTTGGATAACTCAGCTCTGGCAAAGAGTTATCTGCAAAAGAGATGCTCAGGAATAAAGTCTTTATTGTTATCACTACTATTTTTCTTCTTATTAATTTATTTTAATTTTTATTATTGTTAAGCTTTTCAATCAAGCTATCAAGGGAGCAGATTTTAGTTAATATGTTTGTGCATCTTATCACATGCAAGGCTGTTGGGCTAGGGGATGCCTGAGGAGTCTCCAGCAGCAGTGTCTGACTCCTCTCTCAAGGTACAGAGCAGCATGCTGCATCTTGCCAAGCACTTACTCATGTCTCTGGGCTGCATTTTCCAGTGTTCTTTCCACCCTCCCCTTCAGCCATGTGCTGTCACCAGCTGCTTAACCAACCTCAGCATGGGCTTTGTTCTAGAAGGTCTTGCAGGAGCCATCAGGCTCCTGGAAAAGTCTCTCCCCACGTTCATTTAGCACCAACACTGCCCTGGAGCCCACAGCAGGCTAAGATCCTGTTTCTAGGGAAGCCTACAGGATGTGGACCCTGCTATATGCATTTCAGTTTCCAGCTGACAGCCCCAGATCTTCTGACACCTGTGAGGTGAGTGGACAGCACTGACTGCCCCGTTAAGGGAGAGCACGATGGACGGGTGCACAGGGAACAGCATGTGGCAGATTCTTCTTGCTTTGAAGCTTGTGAGTACTTTGACACAAGGTTATTTTCTAATCCACTCCGGTTTTAGTTTTATTTTAACCAGGGAGTTTCTTATACAGCTCCATACGTCAGAGGAGATGCATTTTTTACTTGACAAAAGGAAGATGAGGAATTGGTTTTCCAGTTGTGAGTATTTTGGGTACTTGTTAACTATTCTCCCCAAAGGACTGATGGCAAGAATTTTTTTTTTTTTAATTTATTTTAGGAGGAGGACAGCAGATTTTTATGGTTTTATGAACAACTGTACAAAATCATAATTAACTGTTCCCTGAGCTGTTGACAGTTGGCAGCACCATTTCACGGGGAAATATCAAAACTATAATAATTCTCTCTTTTAAAGGCTAGGTAGCCTGAAACAATTAGAAGCTTTTTAAAAAGTTGTTCTCCTCTTTGGAGAGAGTGAGCATACAATTTAACTTGACACTGCACACTCGGTCTTGTCCTCTCCTGAAATAAGAAGGAATATCAGCAACAATACTCCACTTCCTAAAACATTCACTGCCTGCATCCCATTGTGAGATATCATGGGACAGTAGTGGATTTCACAACAAGAAAGAGCTGAAGGATACTTTTTATTATTAGTTAGGGAGAACATCTGCCCCAGTCTTTTGCCTCATCAAGGTAATTATTCCAATCATACAGGAAAAACAGATTCTCCCATTGAAAACAACAGGGTAAGAAACTTAAGAGGTGAAACAGAACTCTTTGTCTGCCACGTAGGGTATCTGATATCCTGCTGCCTCTGAAGAGTCTCTCATGAAAAAGAAAAAGGAACAGGGGAGAAAAGCGTCTTGGATTGTCCTCCCTTCTAGACTGGGCCATGAAGTGGGAGATATTCTGTGGCAATCTTTCTCAGCAACTCTTTAAATTGAAAGATTTTTTGCTAGATATCAAAAAAGGGTAGGTTTTCTTTTTTTCAAAACAACCTCTGAAACAGTGAAAACATGCATTTTCCCACGTGCACATAAGAAACACATCCAGAGATGGTTAAATTAGATGGCTGAATGCACACTTGTCCAGTTTGTGCAGGCAAATTCCTGCTTGATCAATATCTCTAGATGGCTCATCTAAGACTGCCTGTGGAAAATATGGTCCTTATTTCATCCATTTTATAGGTGTGGGCAATGTCCTGGCTCAGCCAGCAAGCAGCAGTGTCTGAAGGCAGGTCTGTGCACAGCCATCACCACCAGCAGCATTCCAGGTGGGATTGTCCCAGTTTGGGATCCCTGACAGGGACCACAGAAAGGGAAAGGTCATTTGAGGGAACCCCAGGAATTATTCCATGTCAGGTAAACCCAAAAAATAACCCAAGCAAGACCTTTCCATCCTTTTCTCCTTACTACATCTGTTCTCTGGAAAGCAGCTGGACTCTGGACAGGAAACCACTGAGGGCTTCTCTTATCCTCACTTTCCCATTTACACAACTGAGGAGCTTTCCAAGCAATAAAACCTTTTACCATCATAGGTGCAACCTATTATTTCTTTCCCAAGCATGCAAAGCTTGTGAATGACCATCTGCAACTCTGTACACATTTAGACAAGGAGATTTTTTCTGAGAAATGAGGGGAAAAGCCAGACTGAGTCCAAGCCAATCCAAATGCTTAGGATGACATATATTTCCTATTAGAGAGGAGATCAAGCAAGCTATGTTGGCCAGGAGGATCCAGGTCCCTCGATGCTGTGTGCAAGAGTTTCCACATCTGTGCAGAGAAATGAGAGAAAGGCCAGAAGGGTCCAGGGAGGAGCCTCAGGGGCTCTGGAAGACACAGGCTGTGTCCTTCTCCATCCATGGGCTGCCTGATGTCCCTCTGAGGGACACCTGGGCTTCTCCTCTCCCAGCAGCCTCACTGTGCAACTGTTGGTGTCAAACAGCTGTCCACAAATGCTTGTTCCAGTGCAACAGAACGTTTTTCATCTTAGCTTGAGCCAAGCTGCAAAGGAAGGAATGTTATTTGAGAAAGAAGGGGAGTGTGCTCACAAGGGAGGTTTGTTGCCCTGTGCAACTTCCTCGTGCAGAGAAGCCTTTGGACTCGTGTCACCCTTCTCCTCCTTCAGGTGAGGCCAGCTGGGTTGCTTTAGCACACCAAGCAGAAATAAGTATAAGACTGATGTAAAAAATATATATACTTAGACATCATGGCTCTGAGATGAGAATGGGACAGAGATAGCAGCTTTGTTCTGAGCCTACTGGTTTTGCAGGGCACTAATGGTGGTACTGAATCCATAGACTGGTGGTTGGACCATAGAATTATTCTAAAAATGTTCCGTCCTTGCCCTTCCCCTTCTTCCTCCTCAGATAAATTTAATCCAAACACCCTTTGGGAAACTCTGCTGATCTCAGGCACATTTCAGCAGTTAAAAAAGTGTTGAGACATCATGTCTCCTGTGTGCTATGACTTCCTTCTCACAGTGTTGCCAATTCCTGGTGCAGTTTCCTGGTTGAGTTTTAGATCATAAAAGCAGGTATATATATTTTTGGAAATACCATTAAAACCTTTACCTTCATACCAGGCAAGCAAAGGTTGAAATCAGGTTAGACTGCATAATTTCATGCTTATGCTCTAATTGTGTTTTTGCAGTGTTTCACATTACAGTTTTTCCTCGTCTCCTAAGCCTTTCACTCAATAAATATACTTATATTATGAAACTGCCCACTTTCTACATTCTTTTTCCCTTTCTTCTCTCACATCAAAGCCAATATAAATAAAGAATAAATTGTTGAGCTAACAAAACTGTAAAGAGAATACACTTTTTCCCCTGAAGCTTAAAAGATTTCCAATACCCTAGCAGAACTGTCTTAGATCAGTAATTGTTAATGGAATAAAACAGTGTCAAAAGGTAAACACAGTTGTTTGATAAGTCAGGTTGACTGTGCCTTTCTGGACCATGTCTCTTGCCTGTCTGCTTTTGTTTTGTTAAGATTAGCTGTTCTCAGTTCAAGGGAGTAGCCAGAAAATGAATTTTGTACACACAGCTCTGTTTGCATCTTCCAACCCCTGCACTTATTCACTTCAACACAGTGAGCAGGGATCCTGCTCCAGAGTATCTTTAACAATCTCTCAATCAATTGTTGTGCGTGCAACACTGAGTGAACCTCAAAAGATGAGGCAGTGAAATCTGTGCAGCCAAAACATGTGAAAGACATCAAAATCCATCAGCTCAGCAATTCCAGCAGGTTGGACAACAGTCTGACCTTTGCCATAAGGAAAACCAGGGAGGTGTCAGGCAAGTTTTTATGCTATTTTCTGTAGCAGCCCTTGTCATACTTTCTCCCTCCTAGCAGGAATTTGTGACCCTGCAAAGACTACAATTCTGAGTCTGGTCCTTGCAGAATTTACTTCTGAGCTCCCAATAATCTAGTTGGGCTTATTTTAAATAATGATTGGTGATGACCAAAATTTTGTAGCAGAAGCCAGTCACAAAATATTCACCCAGGCTGGGAGGGACTATAAGTACAGTTTGCCTTCTCCAGTGTTAAATGGGGTTGTTTAGCCTGAAGAAAAGGAGATTCAGGGTAGATCTTATCTCTTTCTACAATTACTTGAAAGGAGGTTGTAGCCAGGTGGGGAGTGGTGACAAGAGGAGAGGAAACAGCCTCAAGCTGTGCCAGGGGAGGTTCAGGCTGGACATCAGGAAGAATTCCTTCACTGAAAGTGTTGTTAAAGCATTGGAATGGGCTGCCCAATGAAGTGGTGGAGTGGAAGCATTCCAGAAACAGCTCTTAGTGCTATGGATGTGGCACTTAGTGCTATGGTTTGTTTGCCTGATGAAGCAGATGGACAAACACAATGTTTAGTGGTCAGCACCAGTCAGGCTGCCATCATCAGACACCATTAAAGTGACCAACAGCTCTGTGAGGGAAGCACAGGCATGATACTGTATGTAAGGAGAAGTTAAGAAAAAAAATTGCATTTCTTTGTCAAATTCCAGCTAAAAACACACTGGTAAGCTTTCAGTAGATTCATTCCAGATAAACAATATTCTTGATGCCCCAGGAAAACTGAAATAATGGGATAAAGTTAAGCAGGGGGAATTGCAGACGTCAGTTTGGAAAGTTTGCTGACTGCAAGATCTGTTCTAAAATGTGTGCAGAGCTTGCATAAATCTAATCTCCTGTTGAATATCCCTGCATGAACGCAGCACTGCTTGGGCTAGGAAGCTCTTTAACCTTCTTCAGCCCACATGGTTAAATGTTGGTTGAGTGTGAGTACTCCAAGCTAAACACAAGCTCTGAATAGGGGCCTATGTTCTCATGCCGTAACACTCTCTGTAAAAATCCACATTTCTCGTACTACATGCAGATGTATCTGTACCAGAAGCATGATTTCTTACAAGGAAACCCCTTAAAATGTTGGAGAATATGCATCGAGGCATTATATATATGATGCTACTCTCGTTTTAAAACACTTATCAGCAAAAAGCCCTAAACAATGATGGAAAACAAATAATGGGAGGATTTCCAGCCAACAATATTTGAGCTTGTCCACCTGAAACATAGTGTATTCCATGGCTAAATGAATTCTCTTTGTTAAGGCAGGTCTGCAAGGGAGCTCATGGCACCATTTATGGTTGTCCTTTGATTGACAATCTCTACCTTCTGTCAGAAACTTGCTATTTTATGAATATGTGTCACCTGAGCTATGCCTGGTGTGACCCTCCTATATCCCGTGAAATCTGCACTCATTCTGTGTCTGCTGGCTGTTTTTTACATGCAATTCTTCATCACTTTTGAAACAGCCAGAGGGAGTGGTTACATTTTAGAGTTACTTTGCTGTCGCCTCTGAAGTTTGTTCTGCACTACTTCCATGAGACGGTGTGTCATGTTATTCATTCACAGGCCATTCATACGTTTGCAAGAGCTCCAGCATCCCAGTGTGGAGTGGAGGCCAGGATGTGGAGGCAGGTCCTAGCTTGTGCAACACAAAGGCGATGGTTGCCCGGCTTGGGTCCTTTTGGTTTCGCAGCTGCTATTGTGCTCTGTGGAGTCATGCCCCGTTGGGTGAATGCATGCCAGCCCTCATTAGTGATGTTACTGTTACATTATGCTAATTGTATTTTTGAAGCTCTGTAATTCTGATTTTTTTTCTGAAAAGCTCAATAAAAAAAAAAAAACCCAAAAAAAACTTAATTAAAAAAATATGTTCTCTGAAAAGGGCGAGAGATGCTCCTCTCAGAAGCTATGGAGAGTTACAAAGGAAAAGCTTTGTCTGTACCATCTAATTGATCTTAGACATAAAGACGACTAATTAATTAATTAATTAATGCTGCTTCAGGATGATATGAGAGCACATGAGCAGGATCCAGGCTGTGGGCAGCAGGAGGTGGGAGATACGGCCAAGGAGTTGCAGAATTTCCCTTTTGGCTTAACCTTCCTCAGCAATCCCCTAACTAGGAGCAATTATGAGCATATACTGCCCCAGATTGCTTAGAGAGCAGATTTCATCATTTCAAGGAGGTGATGACTTGAAGCTGTTGCAAGATGTGGAAGGAGGTCCAAAACAGAGATGCTTTGCAAAGGCAGGGAACACCAGGAAACTTCAACTTTCTTCTTCTGGACTGAGCCTCTCAGGGGAGTCCAACCTTACTGCTGATCTCTGTGCAAGAGCAGCCAAATCTTTAAAGCTTATTTCTAGAAGGATATTTAGGCACACAAATAAGTTCTGTGATCTAGTTTTCAGTCTCTCCTGCTGCCTCAAGACTCTGTAAAATGAGGCTTTTCCACCCCATTTATCTCATCGCAGATATTTTGGCAACGATCTCCAGAGAGCAGGAATGGCCTTTGCATAAAACTGACTACTGAAGTAAGCAATAACAGCTAAACAGTTGCACAGAATACACTCTTTGCATTGTAAGACTTCTGAAACCTTTCCAAATTTTGCTTTTTTTGGTTGTTTTGTTGTTTATTTTTTGTGTTCAGAAACGCTATTCTTCCCACACATTCATTTTTGTTCTTGGTCTGCAGCTCTGAGTGTGGCTATGAAGTCTGAATGGTTCTTGCTGGTCAGAGCCTATGGAGCTTCTGTCTTTCTGTCATTTCATGTGTCATGCAGACAACCAAAACCCACAGCAATAAAAACTTCACAGTACAACAAACCCCCATGTTCCTGATGTATGCCACATGGTGTATTCTGTTTTTAACTGGTCACACTTGGAAATAATTCAGTTTCTTTTTGCCACCCAGCCCCATTGAATAAAGCAAATTTTTCCTGTTTGAAGTCCAGTAGGCTTTTGGGAAGAAATGAAGCATTTCTCTTTTGCGAGGTAACAAATCTTGTTGGAAAATATAACTGCAGAGACACTGTTCTTATCTGCATCCATTTTCCCCCCTCCCCCCCCCCCTTTTTTTTTTTTTATTTTATTAATGCTTTGGAACCTTAATATTTGGGTCATACATACATACACAGATTTCATAGAATATTTTGATTTGGGACACATGAAGATCATCTAATCCTCTCAAGTGAATGGCCCTTATGAGGATCAAACCTACAAAATGGGTGTTATTAGCACCACGTTCTAACCAATTGATTCCACTGGGGTGATAAAATAAAACCAATCTAAATATTTGCATTTCTTTAAGAATATTTTAAATCCTCCTGTTAAAATCCAGTGATATGTGTGATAGATTTTAATGACTTAAGACTCCATCACATACAAAAATAGTGTATTCTACGAACTCTTATAAACAGAATAGTTTGTGCTGCTAACAAAAAAAAACCATTTTAGGATAAAATGTATTTGCTGACTTCAGGTCTCAGAAAAATGGACAAAATATCTTCTGTTTG